>JAQFVV010012397.1:19036179-19479310 GCA_028023455.1 Epiperipatus broadwayi
TCAAATAACATTATTAATGAAGAATTTAGTTTGGTCAGATAGGATTCTATTGCATTATTTACTAAAATGTTTTAAAATTTAGAGTTCTTATTGTTTCAAGTGAATATAAAGTTCTTACAATTTTTAAAACGCCCAACTTTATCCGTTGCTTGCCATGAACATGAATTCCCACACCGTTCTAACGAGGTTAATATTATGAAGGCTGATTTATTTATCCATCCGGAGATTTTTGCTTTAACTAGTTCTCAAATGTAGAAAACAATAGTTCATTTCTCTTTCTTTCTTAGCAGAACTGAAGGGATTGAATCGTGCATCTCTTCAATTCCTTCTTCTGCACCTCCGCACTAACACCTATCTGTCACATCGTAATAATCATAATCACTCCTATAATTTCCAAACTTGTCCTTTTATATTACTTTGAAAGATTGACTTAACATTACATCATCGATGTGATGATCCTTTTCGTTGAGGTCCAATTTCCCAATGGATTTATTTCATTTGCTAAAAGTTTCTATTGTTTTCCTATCTGACCGATGTTTTTACATTTAATTGTCCAAGGCTGGTTTACATTTGACTAATTAAATTTATCATTTCCATTTCTGATTAATTAACCTGTTTTCCAATCAAAGATATATTTAAAGATAAATTTAAAGATATAATTTTATCTCCAAATCTTTTTAAAATTTAGTTTTAAAATACTTTTTCTTTAATAAAGTTTTATTTTAATAATTTTTCATTATCTGTGCGATTTAATATATACGAGTTTAAGATGATATTTAATTTCAATTTTTAATTCTTAAAGAAAATTTTTAAATGTGAACTTTTTAATTTACTTTCATGTTTAATAAATTAAAAAAAAAAACAATGTAGCAAACATCTGTGCTCATTACAATATAAACATTCGATAAATAATGATACCTTACGGTGAGTATCTAAAATGTATTTATTTGGATGTCTTTTAAGTCATTGGTGACAATGCAAGTATCTTATGGTGAATACTATTGGGTTACTTATAAATTTCCGTCTGCAATTGTCAGTATCAATGTTTTTATATTTTGATCGTTTATGTTTACTTTGAAATGTTTTTAACCATGTAATCTATGTAACCGATCTATATGCAACATATTAAAACAAGCTTTTATAATCCCATCTGTGTGAACTTAATTAAAATGTAAACTTATAATATAATAGAAATTAAAATGTAAATTAAAAATCTAAAGTAAAGTAAAAAAAATAATGTTAAATGTTAAAATGTAAACTGATACGAAAACAATTTTCAATCTTATATATATATATATATATATATATATATATATATATATATATATGCGTAAATAAATGTTTGTATGCTAATTACTGGCAGTGGCTTATTTTATTCTTTTTTATATATATATACTCTTATATTATATTATTAAATCTCTGCTACTCCCTGAGCTACTGACTTGGGCTAACGACCGGATGCAAAAAAAAAATTTTTTTTACTTACGTATCTGCCTACTCTATAAATTTTTGTAGGTTCAAATGCCTAGATGGCGCCCATAGTGCAGATATGTTAAGTCTCCAATTTCTCTGGATCATTATAATATATTCAGTTATTTAGTTTTATTTTTGGTTAAAATAAAGCAGATCAGAAAGAAAGTGTCAAATAAAGTGATCTAGATAAGAGATTGGGATTTGAAAATGTACATGTGCAAAAGAGTGTGAAAGAATAAGAATGTCTGTATAAACACAAAAACGCTTTTACACCTATTTGTAATGACTATGGATTGCCAGCTTTATTGTTTGTGTTATCTATGTCTAAGATTATTTTTATAAAGGGTTGTGCTTTGATCTAATAAAGCGTGATTATTAATTTTCTTGTAAAATCATGATAGAACATCAACTTGTCAGACTCTGATTTTTTTATTTTTTATCTCAAGATAAGATATGCAGGTGGTCAGTTTTTTTGACCAAAGATTGGCAATATAAATGAATAAAATGTGTAAAAGTCATGCAGTATTATTATTTTAGAGAGACAAGCAGTCACTCAGTATTATTATTTTAGAGAGACAGACAGGTACTCAGTCACTATTATTAATCAGAGATGTAACAATCAGTTTTTTTTATGTTGGAAAAAGAAAATGAGCAATTTGATTTTTTTTTCACTCTTTAAAAATTGAAAAAAAGGAAGGAAATGATTCTTGTTTTAAAGCCAGTATAGATGAAGATGTGCATCTATATAAGCAATTTCCAGAAATATTGAGATAGAGAAGAAAGAATGGAACAAAATTGAATTACTTGGAAGAAATTATTAACAATTATATAAAATGATATTAATATATCTTGCTGTGCATAATACCATGAATTTGCATTGCTAAAACCATTTTTCTGCTTCCTGGATTAATACAGAATGGGTTAAAATCACTAATCTACTGTGGATTCAGAGTTTGAAGCCAACCACATAAGCTATATGAAATGCTTCTTTTCTGGCTCCTGGTCTATTCTAGGTTCATTACCTTTGGATGGATGGAAAAGGGGAAAGAAAAGGAAAAGAAAATGTATAAAAGCCATATATAGCCAAATTTGAAGATATGAATCAAATTTTTGTTAAAGTTTTCCTCAGTCATCTAAAGTGTCTAAAATGATTTTTTTTAAATGGGAGAGACAAGAAAATCCACCAGTTCATACCTATCTAAAAGTATTTATAATAACTCTTTTTGAAATGGTAGAATCAAGCCAATCAACGAATTCAGCATTATCAAAAGTATCAACAATAAATAACTTTAAAATTGAAGAAATAAGCAGGTCAATTAATTCATGTTTATCTTAAAGTATCTGCAAGAACTTTCTTTTTTTTAAATGGAGCAAAGACAAGCACTCTGAAAATTCAAACTCAGGACATTTATAAGAAGTGAAAGTGATCGGGTAACTATGAACTTGAGTTAACAGATCTTTTATTATTGCTTATTAAAAGTAAACCTTAATTTATTGTTCAAAGCAGTATTTTTTCTTTTGATACAGAAACATTAAGGGCTTGTTTATCTATAGTTATTCTCAATATCACATAACATAACACAAATACAGTTTAAATCTTTAAACTTAAATGTTCATTATTTTTTTATTATATTGTAATATTGAAATGTTTTTTTTTTAATTGTTCTTCAGTTGTTATGATAATGAGCAACCTATAAATATATGCATTTATAATGTTTTGTTTTTTTTATTTTATCTTGTTGCATATTAAAATTGATATAATGTTTTTTTAATTGTTCTTCAGTTGTTATGATAATGAGCAACCTATAAATATATGCATTTATAATGTTTTTTTTTATTTTATCTTGTTGCATATTAAAATTGATATAATGTATTTTCTTTTCTTTTGCTAAAAGGTTGCACGAATATATATATATATATATAATTTATGTATTAATCTCTAATATAGGAGTATACATTTTAAACATATATGTTAACATTACAGAATGTGTGTGCATGTGTAATTGCTTATACAAACACGTCAAAAGAATAGGTTATACCTATTTAGTTTAAATATAGTAAATTATAAAGCAGGAATCACATTTGAATGGAAGTGAAATAAAACACACAGGATACATATGAAATTTATTCTATGATATAATAAGTTAGGAAAGACTTAAGTAAGCATTCCATAAAATGTACTTTTTTAAGCCAGCTTATTTTAAAATATCCAGAAATGACAAACCTATATATTAAGTTTATTTGCTTGTGCTTATATAAATTTTTATATTAATTTTTGTATTGAATTAATGTAATAATAAGCCATTTATTTAATTATTGATTTGATTTTAAAGAAAGAAAAAAAGAAAGAGTAATAGTATTAATAAAATATATATATATATATATATATATATATATATATATTACTCTTATATATATATATATATATATATATATATCTTAATTGGTTTTCCTAGTTCTTATTAAATCATATTGTTGTGTTTTTCTTGTCTTGATTCAATCATTTTAATTCATCATCATTGCTCGCAGCTATTAAGTATTATCATTCGTAAATATTGAGCAATCACTTGCAAATATTAAGCGCTCGCAAAAGGTTAAGTAAACTAGAATGTTAATTTATGTTTGGGTATTTAAGGATTATGCTTGATAATAACCAAATTTTAGTAATTATAGTTCAACAATAGAAAGCTAAAATTATACTGTGTCCATGAGTTTTGATCATCCTCATCAAAGATGGATATCGTGTTATTGGTTAAAATGTTTCAAATAATACTATACAAGAGTTATGATTGCCATCATCATCATTAATAAATTATAATCATTGAATCTAATGTTTAGCATAATTAATATATGTAGTAAATAAAGATTTATAGAAAGATGAATATCATGCATACAGATTCATGATGATCATTCATCATCACTAGTATTATTAAATCCTGGTTTTAACTATAAAAGTACTTTAGTAAATAACTATAAACTTATATAAATGCTAGTGAATGTAATATTTAAATCCCCGTTTAAAATAGGATAAGTTTTAATAGATGCCTATAAGTTTATAAAGGTAAATTTATTGTTGTGAGTTTATTAATAAGCTATGGCTGGTATTATCACTATCACTATTATTATCATTCATCATTATTATCATCATCATTATTACCTTTATATTGTGATAAATAATCTAGCTAAATGGCCATCAATATCAATAATGGTCTTGACATGCTTGTTTAGAAGCCATTAATAAGATTATACTTGTCTGTTCATCAATATACATAAAATGAGCTAGCAATGTCTATAAGAGTCTTTGATCTACAATATAAATTTTGGTAATATTGGGATCTTATAATTTTATCGATATAGATAAAATGTAAGAATGTCATTTTTTCATTAGTCATCCAAGTCATGTGTGATAAAAATGTACCAAATGAGTTTGAACTCAGTACACTCTAAACAGATATTTATCTAGATTTAAAACAATCTAGTGGCGCTCGTGGGAAAACACATATACTTAGCTAAACTGAATAAAGAGTGATATAATCCCTTTCCAACTTCATAATATTAACTTTATATAATATATATTTTATAAGTTGTCATGAATAGCACCAGTGTGTGCATGTGACCATGAATGGTATTATATGGTTGGAAAGAAGAATAGGAAGGATTCTTTGTTAAAAGAACCTAGTATGGGAGATAAGCATAATGCACTCCAGGAATCTCAAAGTGGGTAATTTTATTCAGTTGCTATATTTAATATTATTTTATTTGATGACAATGGCCAGTATGTTTTATTGTTCAAATGACATCCCCAATATTTAGATATTATTAAATCTTTAATGATGATAGTTTTAATTTTCATTGTTGTTATTTTATATGGAGAAATGAGATAACTTATTTATTTTATTACTAATGTGACAGAATTAATGTTTAGGATAGTTGCAATCGGGCTATAATGTTATATTTAATTAATTACAAATAGACACCCAGAAAGAGCATGATATTCATATATTCTTATTTATATGTTAGCATCATCCTTATTTAATTATAAATTGTATTTTGGCTAACACAGTGAATTCATTTCTCATTTAGTTTACTTGGTTACAAATGATGAACCGCTGCAGCATATCATTATCCTGTTTAGTGTTTGATTATTGAATTATGGCAACTATCATTTCATCACTCATCTATTTATCTATACTGCGACAATGCTTACTTACTGTTACAAGTAACAGATTAGATAAACATATATGTTAATAATGGATTATTTTCTATCAATTTATTATTATTTCTGTTACAAAGGTCTTCTTTCCGTTACAATATATATATATATATATATATATATATATATATATATATATATATATATATATATATATATATATATATATATATATATATATATATATATATATTGCAAAATACGATATATTTTGGCTAAAATTTTCTTCAGTTGGAGCTTTTATCCACTATGGACATGTGAAATTAATATTTAACTATCTACATTTAAGTGCCTAATAAGCTGGATCCATCCATGATGGAAATTTACGTGAGGAATAAAACAAAATCACTCCCTGCCAATATAAATATGTTCAGAATGCACTATTCAAAGTCAATAAAGAGTTCTTAACACGTATAATAAAAATATATAAATTGTAAGAACTGTGAAATATTGTAAACATTATGATTTTTTTTTTGTATAGATATGTCTTATTATTTTTTTGTATTTTTATTTTATTATCTCTGTCTTATATTTCAGAAATACTAATGGTTTGATTCCACAATTTGGAACAGTCCAACATAAGAAAGTGTCAAGACAGTAAGGGAAGAGAAGGTTGAAAAGTCTATTTTCTTCTTTTAATAAAATTTAGGTAATTTTTCTGACAAAATACTTGATTTTTCAGCTATGACAATGAAATTAAGTGCTCAAACAGAATACTTAAATGATAAGTATTTTCTCTTTTAAAGTCACTAAAATAACGAATGCCACAACATGACATAACTACTTGTAGTGTGTATTATATGTTTTACTAATAATATTCCTAAGATTTTTATAATGAATAAATGATTAACACTTTTTAATTAATATTTTTACTATTTACTTTCTTTACCATCATATCATGTATTGTTTATTTATTATATTTCTTCCATGATATATAAATATGCAATATGATTATTTTAGGTCAACCAACTACCATACCTAAAATTGCATATTGCATCTGAACTTGCACTTAAATTTCTAATTTAGCTAACAATCTCACTTATATTTAATAAAATTTTCATTACTTTTGAGTATAAATGACTATATTGTGAGTGTCTATCATTGGAAAGAAGTGCAAAAAATTTTAAATTATTTAATTAACAAAATGATAGATACACAACATAGACATAAAAATTTATAAGTACAGAGGGATATATATATATATATATATATATATATATATCCCTCTGTACTTATAAAAGTGCAAATAAATTATATATATATATATATATATATATAATTTATTTGCACTTTTAAATATTTTTCTTTGAATTTTCTTTTCTACATTGATTGATAATTTGTTCTATGTTATTAATATATTTCATTTTTGTAGATAAATATTATGAAGTTTTGTTTAATTGACAACATCTCTAGTTTTATTGATCCATCATTTACATTCAATCCTATAACCAATATTTTACACACACACACATTATTGTTTGCTGAGCATGAGAGAAAAATGTTAAAAGAAAGTTATTCCTTACTAATAAATATGATAATATAATTTAGCTATTGATTAATGGTCTGCATAGATACATCCCTGTCAAAAGAGTCATTCATGAATTCTACCTGAGTTTGAATTCTGAGGCAACAGATCCAAAAGAGAATGGCAAGATGTTAGATGAACTGACTTAAATTGCATGTAAATTTGATAGATAATTCTTAGGCTAATCTGTTAAACATAGATGTAATCATGAGTCATGTACTTCATCTTGTCATCTCCAGTATCCAATACGAAAACCCTAGGTCTGCCATAATTAGATGCAACTTTTTCTTGTCACAACATTAATCATGTTACAATATATATATATATATATATAATACATATTTTGCGGGTTCATCCGTGTTAAAAACTTTTAATATTAATATACTGACGTTTCGACTTGGTCACACAAGCCATCCACAGAGTTATAAAAGGTAGAAAGACGGTTGTAGAGGCACTACAATCACTGATTTGAATAAATTGTTAAAATTTTACCAATAGCAAAAAATGTTACATTTAGAAATGTTTTTTTTTTTTTAAATCTTTCCAAATAGGAGGAAGTTTACATGTATCATCTTGCTTATTGATACAATCTGGCCTTTTAAGTATCTCAATGGCTTCTCTAATTTTGCATTGGTAGACATTATCACATCTGGATATGATCCTGATATATATATATATATATATATATATATATATATATATATATATATATATATATATATATATATATATATATATATATATATATATATATATATGAATAACAATGTCTTCCAAATGATTTTAAAATTACATATAAGTTATATCTTTGAGATGGAATTATAATTGCTAATAATAGAACTGCGTATACAAGAAGATGCTGCTATATGCAAGGAAGGAAATAATAATCAATTTGAGATCTTATATCTTCTTCTTCAATTCATTATAAACAAGGAATTAAGAATTTTATATTTGAAAGATTTCAATTAACAAATTCCAGGAACATCTAGGTGCATTGCATTAACTTTTATAATTACCATTCTTAAAAATTAAAATCGGTGAAGATTAATCTCATTTCCTTTATCATTAAATGTATTTAATTGAATAAATGAATAAGAAGAGAAGATCCATAATTTAAAATATTTTTATTTTTTTATATATTTAATAAAAATGTAGATAGGGGATAAGGAATATTAATATGGGAAAGGCATATAAATATATTAAAGGGATATAGTGAATTTAGAGGTAAGAAATTACATTATTCTTCAATTTACATATTTTATGACATGACACTACTTTGTTTGTACTAATTCAAATAGTTTAATAACCATTGTATATTATAGTTGTATAAATTATTAACATTGGTATGAAATCTATGTATATATTTTTTTGTATTAATGATCATGAATTGTATATAATCATTTTAATGGACAAAAATATTATATACAAATAATTAAATTATTATTTAATTGTATAATCCAATTACTTTATGATAGTTTCAATATAATAGTCTTAATATATATATATATATATATATATATATATATATATATATATATATATATATATATATATATATATATATATATATATATATTACCAAATCTTTATTCATGATCTTTTTAACTATTAAATCATGTAGTGTTATAAATTTAAAATATATCTACAATCGGTAAATAGAATATATTTATATTTTAAATATAAGATAGTAGGTATATAAATAATTCTTATATATTATAAAGTTTAAATTATTTATTTGTTAAATAAATAATCGTTATGATTTATATTAAACTAAACGAAATTTTTTATTTATTTTATTTATTTATTTGATTTTATAAGATAAGATCAAACATGTAATATATAATCTTTCTTGATTATTATATTAACTTCATGAAACACATTTTAAAGAGTTAGTGAGATTTATTATAATTACTCTAATATGTTGATAGGAAGTCCTGAAGAGAGTTAATTGTTAAACTTTCCTGAGTTTGAAATCTGAGCATAATAGTTAATTCAATTAAGGTAAAGATTTATTTGATGTGATTCAGATATAATTTATATTATTAATTTAATAATAATAAATTAATAATTATATCTGAATCACATCAAATAAACCTTACATTTTAATTGAATTAACTATTATGCACAGATTCAAACTCAGGAAAGTTTATTCAATCCTCCTTCAGACTTCCTATCAACATATTAGAGTAATTATAATAAATTCACTAACTTTAGGTGATGTGTTTCATGAAGTTAATATAATAATCAAGAAAGATTATATTACATGTTTATCTATCTTATAAAATCAAATAAATAAATAAAAATAAATAAAAATTTCGTTTAGTTTAATAACTTTAAAGATTATTTATTTGTTAAATAAATAATCGTTATGATTTATATTAAACTAAACGAAATTTTTTATTTATTTTATTTATTTATTTGATTTTATAAGATAAGATCAAACATGTAATATATAATCTTTCTTGATTATTATATTAACTTCATGAAACACATTTTAAAGAGTTAGTGAGATTTATTATAATTACTCTAATATGTTGATAGGAAGTCCTGAAGAGAGTTAATTGTTAAACTTTCCTGAGTTTGAAATCTGAGCATAATAGTTAATTCAATTAAGGTAAAGATTTATTTGATGTGATTCAGATATAATTTATATTATTAATTTAATAATAAATTATTAATTTGGAACAGATATAGTTTTATATTAAAATTAAATCACATCATTCATAGTATCTTATTTGAAGACCTTAAATCTGATTATAGTGAGATATGACTGCCTTAACTTATCTCATTGAAAGGGTTCATACCATTAAATATGGTGCAGCCAAATGATGCTCTGAATCATAGATTCCATACCATTATAGCATTGAATCATAGTTTCTATATTGGTTGTATAGCGATCTAAAACTTTGAGGGCTAAAACTTATTAATAATAATCTCATATATTAGAGTATCTATTGTAAAATAATGTATTGTAAAGTATTAAATAATAAAATAATAAAGACTTTGAAAATTAAATAGTTAGAATTTAAATAATAGATCACATTCTTGAAAATATAATTTTAAAAGTAGGCATTAAAATAAGAACATATATACACTTTGAAAATAAAAAGGCATTGCATAAATATCCTATCATAAATGATATATTATCATATAAGTAAAGTTATATTTAAAATAAAGTTAGTTATATGATTATGAGAAGTAAAGATAAAATATTTTCTTCTAATATTGATAGTAATATAGAATTGCAAACTGAGGTATTTAGTTCCAATACAGCTGATAATCCTATAAATAGTATTAATGAACAAATACATATAGGTGTTTCTGAGAATAATTCTATATTATATATCCATGTTCCAAATAACTATGGATATTATTGACAAACCTATAGAAAATAAAACAAATGATAATAATCCATCATTATGTCAAATAATGTTAATAATGCAACAAATCAAGGAGACAAGTAATGTCATATATCAAATTTTTTGTGATTGTATGCTATCATATATAGTTGAATCTAGGTGCAGTACTGAGAAGAAATTGAGGGAGCAAGAATTGTTATATAAGCATGTAAAAGTAAAAATAATGGTGATTTAATATTTCCTTCAATTTTCTTTCATCATGAAAAATCATTTAAATATAAATTTAAGTTTGATTTTGAAAATGTGAAAATTCTTCATGAAGAGAGAAAACATAGTAAAAGAAAAATTAAAGAGGCGATTTTTATAAACAGGAATAAAATGCATTTAATAAATTGACAAGCTGCTAACATTAAAATACGAGATTCATGGGAAAGGAATTGATTATGTTTGCATCCACTTTATTTTTTTGAATTTAATGGTAGTTGAGGCAGGTTTAAGAAATTAACTGAAAGTACTTCTGTGGATTTAAAGATTGTTTGTAATATTTTGTAAACCGTTAAATCTATTATTTCAATTATATTTACAGTCTTCTTTTTAATTAACGAATATTTTATTTATTTTAAATATATTGAATACAATGAATTTATGTAATTTTAAAAAATGGTGGATCATTAAGAAATGATGGAGACAATGTAAAAATATTATTAAGCTGAAATGCAAACTTAGTTTTTTCAAGAATTGTAGTTTTTCAGGTATTCCCAAATTGTTGTAATATAAAGTTTAACAGCTGTATAAATTTAATACCAAAATGTTTGGATAAATGAAAATTAATCATTTCAAATAATATTATTAAAAGGTATAAAAATCAACTTTTTTATATTTGAAAATACTTGAAAGCAATTGAACATTTAATAATTTTAAATAAATGGTGTGCATGGAATGAATATAAAATTGTTTGTGAAAATGGATTTAAATTAAGTGAATGTAAATTACATAATAAATTTGAAAAAAAAAGTTGATTTTTTATTTAATAAGCAATATCCACATGCTTATAATAAGTTAAACTTTATTAATTTATCAAATAATAGGAAACATTTAATTCAGAAATACATTTTAAGTTTTAAGACATGGAGCTAAATATATCGGTGCTATTTGGAATGGTTATAATTTAGAACTAATTGCAGCTGTTCAAAATTCATTTGAAATGATTCCTGGTAATTTAATTTTTCTGATGATATTATTAAGAAAATTAATTGTAATAAATTTAATACAATGCCTTATGATAAATCATGGGAATTGGCTATATCAGAATTTAAATAGAGATTTAAGAATGATAATATGATTTGTTTGAAAGAAGACAAAGAATTGTGTAAGTGCTTGTTGATGAAATGTCAATATATTGATAAAGTTAAAATGCAAATGGAAAAAAAATGGTTTCTTTTTGATTGAAGAATATAATATGGATGGTCAAAGAATAAAATTTATTAACAATATTTTAAAAAAGTGCTAAATATAAAATTTAAAGTAATAATGTATACTGTATGATATATCTTTCTTGTGCTATATGTCCTCATATTTTTGCAGATGTAAAATTACATAAAGAAGGTAATCCTTTGCGAGTTGTGATAGATTTTGGTGGTTCATTCATGTATCAGTCTTCTAAATATATTGGTAAACTTTTACAAGACTTTTTAGGATGTGGGGAAAGTACTATCGCTTCATCATTTGACTTTTTAAATAGTATTAAAAATTTGATGGTTGATGAAAATGATGTTATTGCTTCATTGGATATTAGAGAAATGTATGGATCTACTGATAGAATGAATTCCATAAAAATTATTGAACATGCATTAAAAAGTAAAAATATTTGTAAATATATGATAAAGTTTATTGTTGATTCTTTAATTTTTTTTAATGATAACATTGTTGCATTTTTTGTAGGTCAATATTATAAAATGTCTAAAGGTTGGCATATGGGTCTGCCTGTAGTTACACAAGTTTGCAATTTCGTTTTATCTACATATGAGAGCAGTATTTTAAATATATGTACTTTTGGAGATATTAAAATTTACAAAAGATATGTGGATGATGTTTTTGTTTATGGAAATACTAATAGTATAAATTTACTTGTAGATGAATTAAATAAGTTGAATGGCTTGAAATAGACTTTTGAAAAGGAACAGGACAAAAATGTTAAATATTTAGATTTAATGATTACAAAAGATAACAGTATATTAAATTATAAACTAATAATTAAGCCACTGCAAAAAAGAGGATATGTAAATTGTAAATCAAAAGTACCAATGATGCATAAGATGGGAAGTTTTAGATCTTTTTTTTTGTTTTGGAATGAAAAATTATGTCATTACCAAAGTGGTAAACTGAAAAATATTGAAATATTTGCCAAGGAATTGCTTGATGTTGGTTATAAAATGGAAAAAAATAAACAATACTTTATGTCAATTTAAAAAAATATATATAATGATTTAAAGGAAATGAAGATTAATAGTAAACAATGGATATCTATTCCATTTATTTCAAATCCACAAGTGAAATTTTATAAGGATATATATATATATATATATATATATATATATATATATATATATATATATATATATATATATATATATATATATATATATATATATATAAGAATGTGTTTAATGTTTCATTCTACAATCCAAACAATATTAATAAATTAGTCAATAATTCTAAAGATGTCATACCAATAAGCAGAAAAGTAATGTCATATATCAAATTTTTTGCGACTGTATGCTATCATATATAGGTGAATCCAGGTGCAATATTGAAAAGAGATTGAGAAAGCATGAATTGTCATATAAGCGAGTCAAAAGTAAAAATAATGGCAATTTAATGTCTCTTTCAGTTTTGTTTGATCATGAAAAAACATGTAAATATAAATTTAAATTTAATTTTGAAAGTGTGAAAATTCTTCATGAAGAAATCATAGTAAAAAAAAATTAAAGAGGCAGTTTTTATAAACAGGAATAAAATGCATTTAATAAATTGACAAGCTGCTAACATTAAAATATGAGATTTGTGGGATTTGAATTGATGACATTTGCTTCCGCTTTTTTTTTTTAATTTAATGGCAGTTGAGGCAGGTTTAAGAAATTAACTGAAAGTTTAAATTTATTATTTCAATTACAATTACAATTTTGTTTTTAATTAATGGACATTTTATTTATTTTCCACACACACACACACACACATACATATATATATATATATATATATATATATGTATATATATATATATATATATATATATATATTGTAATCATCAACATTAATCAAGCTTAATACCTTGATGTCAGAGAACTACTATAATCAGACCCACCTTACTATAACCTAATAGACTGAAGGGACGTACCAATGCCTACCACATTGGCACCAAGAACTGTAATAGAATATTTTATAACCAATGGCTTTAATCATTGGGCAGCCAAGAACTGTACCCATCAATCTAACTGAATGTTCCCATCATAGTGGTGCCAAAAACTATAACCAAAAGCATATCATGCCATCTATATTATGCACCAAAGACTATAACCAAAATCTGGAGCAAATTACCACAAAAAAAACTAAAGATATAACATAAAATTGTTATGATCTAATCTGGTCACAGCCAGGGTGTACCGTAAAGACCTATCATAGTAGTATGTGAAAATACATTAGACAAATTATAAGTATGTAATGTTATTATCCTTCAAACCTTAATTTGCGATTTTTCATTACATGAGACTTTATGGCGACCATGGACAAGATGGTATAATTTGTGGAACTACTAAAGTTTATGAATTTTAAAATTGCATATATGATTTTTAATACAAATGCTAGTCTAGATAAGAACTTTGCAATAATAAATAAACATAAAATACCTGGGATCTTTATTTATAATTTAATAAATATCAATGAGACTCTTGTTATACTGATGAATGACAATTAAAACATTAAGTAAATACATTCACTCATGTCATTCTCTGATAAATCTGTTTATAAGTTTATAAAATCAGTTAATTTGTATCATGTACTAGAATCAACTACGCAAAGCTAAAATGATGGAAAAGGTAAATGGGGTTTTATTGTATCTTACACATCATAAACTACCAAGGACAAAAAGCATTCAAATGTTTTTCTCAAAATATTACTAACATCTTATATCATGCTGACAATAATATGTACTTCAATGTATGCTCTATTCAAGATATATGATTTCTGATTTTATGAATGACAAATAGCAACGGCACAGTAAGTTTAATTATAAATCAATATTTATTTACAATTTTTATGAATAATAAGTAATTGATGTTTAATGTAATAACTAAATACATAAATAAACAAATAAAATAATAAATAAATTATAATTCCATTGGCTTCCTTCAATAACATATCACAAGCACAATTTTATAAAGCCTAATCATACATTATATTACAATTTGATATAATTGATGTCTTGAGGAAATTACACTAAAATTCAACATCAAATCATGAAATATTCAATGTGACAGTTCCAGAACCAATAAACCTATAGTGTAGACCTATAATAATGTAATAAATAATATTATATTTGTAGGATTTAGCTATAATGCTAACACTAAATAAAAATGAAAATTTAAACTTGAATTCAGATAAAATATTAATTAACAAACAGTTAATTTTTATGAAGTAACTTAGATAGAATGTCCTGCTACACTTTATAACTTAACTTACAAATTATGCTTATAAATGGAAGATGATTTTAGCAGAATAACCAAAATACTTTGCCCAAACTTATACCTATGAAGTAAAACCATATTCCTGTGGATGCATTCATCTACACATAGGAATTATATAACACTGAGTGCCTTGTGGATTTATACACCATCATAAAGCAATAAATATAATTACACAATTCTGTGGATTACCTACCAGCACACGAATGAGTATAAAAATACAGAAAGTGGCAATTAATTAATCTGAAGATTAACCACCAGCACAGATTAATGCCTTTTAACATTATAAAGCAATATTACTATTTACTTAATATTTAAAGTGCAAAAATCTTCCTCCTCAGTTATTCTGACCATTCAGAAAACACTAACATTTTAGCAGATATGGGTTCATGCATAATAAAAAGTGTTTCACTAATCAGGACAACTAATATATTAAATTATCTTGCTTAAAAAAAAACAAAAAAAAAACATAGCAACAATGTAATATAAGTGACATTAGTATAGGAATAGAACTCTGGAAAGACTCATAAGACACTTCATGAGAGGTTGACACATATCATAAATTCATTAGTAATTTTCAAGCTTTTTCGCAAGCACTATTCCCTTGAATAAGTATTTTATTCAATCCCAATAATTTAATTTAAACCTAATAAAATATAACTCATGAACTTCACATACAAGTTCATATAACAATAAAATTAAATTAATTCATTCTTACTTAAATACATGAATTCTAGCATGTGTGCATGTGACAAATTAAATTGTACAGCATTTTATAATAATAAATATGATCCATGAAATTTACGTAAAAATGTCTTGAACAATAAAATACACAAAGTAATAATTATAATTATAGTTGAATTCCATAAATGTAATTCTATCTATTTGTCTTAGTTATTATAAGCACTTTTAAATTAATGATTTTACGTGTCTCCATAAATATAAAACAATTCCAAAAACATGACATGCAGAGTTTAAATGAAAATGTTCTTCATAAGTTATTAAATTCTACATTTCTATATAAAACTATTCCAAGTTTATAACATCCAGGCTAATATTTTTTTTTTTTATCCACATTTAAATTTAGGAATAATAACTATAGCAAATAATTTAATAATTCGAAATTGACGATAAAAATCAAAAAGTAGTTTTAGTTAATTATTTGAAGTCTGTTTCCATTATTCAAATGGTAAACATATTAAATAGCAAATACATTACTGGTAGTATATAGTTAAATAAATTAATCAATGCTATATTATTTTAAATTATAAACAGAAATATTAAACCATATTAATAATTTTAACATTTAACTCTAATTTTAAACCTCTTATTTTTTAAAAAGAAAGTTTTCATGTCTAAAAAAACTTCTGTAATTGAAACATCTATTTTGTGTTGCCAAATTGTAGAATAATAAAATATTCCAAACATACCAAGATTCTGCAATTAATTCTGCTTTTAAATTTGAAAGCTCCGACATATTTTTAAGTGTAAATATTGGGAAATTATTAGCGATTTGATCCTCTTGGCTAGCTGACTTAAATAGATTTTTAAATTTAGCACTTCATTTTATTATTAAATACCACCATTTTATGTTTACATTTGTAGAAAACTTTTTGGTAAATCCATTTACTTATTAACTATTTTTAAAAAATAAGCTTATCATATTTTACACCATTTTCTTTTCTTTTTTTTTTAAAAAAAACAACCTTATCTCAGACGATCTCTTTAATCGAGCTCTTTTTTTTTTTTTTTTACATTGAAACGCATAGGTAATTACTATATATTTTTTAATAATTAAAATTAGTTAAACAAATGGTTTTTTAATTCAATGAAAATAATTTCTAAGACTATTTTAAATAAATAAGAATTATTATTATTTTCAATCACATTTTACTAAATTTAATATGTGTTGTCAATTTTTTAAAAGTTAAACATATTTTGATACAAATCAGTGGATGGAAAGAAGCATTTCAAATACATTAAAATAACACAGACAAAAAGTAAGGCAAAAAATTACCTATTCTCTCTAATAAATTATCTTGAATGCAGAAAATAATCTGTTCAAAATGCAAACCAAGCCAGTCAAATCACCAAAAAGAAGACAGAAAAATGTTTATACCAGTTATATTGAACTTTATATTTTATAGTAAAATATAAGGTTACAATATATAGATATCACTAGAGGGAGCTTTACCTATAGCTCCTAAGAAAGTTTTTTTTTTTTACATAAATGCTGTGAGAGACAGAATTCAATATCTCCTTCATTAACTCCAACCACCAGACCATGTGTTCGTGCTAGTTGTTTCACCTCAGTGATGGGTAGGAGAACTGAAACTAGACTTAAATACTGACTCTACAATCAGCACTTTATGAAACAAGTTTCTATCAGTTTGAAAGCATGAATTTTTCAGATATGTAAATATCTTCAAATCCAGTCAAACAAAATAGACAGCTATATGGGTCTGATATCAGTTCAGTTTCACCATATAGTAAAGGTCTATGCAATATATATATATATATATATATATATATATATATATATATATATATATATATATATATATATATCATTACAAAAACCTTCAAGGGTACATTTATGACAAACAAAACAAGTTATAAATTTTGTAACTTGCTCTAGCTTGCAATTCATGATCACTAGAGGAAGCTTTACCAATAGCTCCTAAACAATCTATTTGTTTAAATAAATGCTGAGAGAGACAGAATTCAATATCTCCTTCATTAATTCCAACCATCAGACCATGTTTTCAAGATAGTTAGCTCACCTAAGTGATGGATAGGAGAACTGAAACTAGATCTAAATACTGACTCTACAATCAGCACTTAATGAAACAAATTTCTATCAGATTGAAAGCATGATTTTTTTTAAATACATAAATATCTTCAAATCCAATCAAACAAACTAAACAGCTATATGGGTCTGATATCAGTTCAGTTTCACCATATCATAAAGGCCTCTGTGTTATATATCATTGAAACTGAACTGATATCAGACTCATATAGCTGTCTAGTTTGTTTGACTGGATTTGAAGATATTTACATATCTGAAAAATTCATGCTTTCAAACTGATAGAAACTTGTTTCATAAAGTTCTGATTGTATATTCAGTATTTAGATCTAGTTTTGGTTTTCCTACCCATCACTGAGGTGAGCCAACTATCTTGAAATCATGGTCTGGTGGTTAGAGTTAATGAAGGCGATATTGAATTCTGTCTCTCTTAGCATTTATGTAAACAAAAAGCTTGTATAGGAGCTATTGGTAAAGCTCCATCTAGTGATCATTAATTGCAAGTTAGAGCAAGTCACAATTTTTTTTGTTTATCATATATATATATATATATATATATATATATATATATAATATACCAACCATCATACAATTACAAATATCCAGTAACGCCCTCTGTTTAAAGATCTATATCTCAATAATAGCAAACCTTAAAATGATACCACTTTAAGGTTGTATGCTAAACGATGTTAAATATTGAAATACAGACCCACTCAAACACAGAGCATGAAATTTTAAATAAGCAAACGATCTTAAATTTTGCTAATAAACTAACAAGTTTACAAAGTTATTAAAGACAAACTAAACATTAGATTTTAATCTTTAAATTCCTCCCAAACTATAAATGAAAAGAAAGTTACTGTTAACACTAACTGAAATAATTATAGAAAATATACCAACCATCATACAATTACAAATATCCAGTAACGCCCTCTGTTTAAAGATCTATATCTCAATAATAGCAAACCTTAAAATGATACCACTTTAAGGTTGTATGCTAAACGATGTTAAATATTGAAATACAGACCCACTCAAACACAGAGCATGAAATTTTAAATAAGCAAACGATCTTAAATTTTGCTAATAAACTAACAAGTTTACAAAGTTATTAAAGACAAACTAAACATTAGATTTTAATCTTTAAATTCCTCCCAAACTATAAATGAAAAGAAAGTTACTGTTAACACTAACTGAAATAATTATAGAAAATATACCAACCATCATACAATTACAAATATCCAGTAACGCCCTCTGTTTAAAGATCTATATCTCAATAATAGCAAACCTTAAAATGATACCACTTTAAGGTTGTATGCTAAACGATGTTAAATATTGAAATACAGACCCACTCAAACACAGAGCATGAAATTTTAAATAAGCAAACGATCTTAAATTTTGCTAATAAACTAACAAGTTTACAAAGTTATTAAAGACAAACTAAACATTAGATTTTAATCTTTAAATTCCTCCCAAACTATAAATGAAAAGAAAGTTACTGTTAACACTAACTGAAATAATTATAGAAAATATACCAACCATCATACAATTACAAATATCCAGTAACACCCTCTGTTTAAAGATCTATATCTCAATAATAGCAAACCTTAAAATTATTGAGATATAGATCTTTAAACAGAGGGCGTTACTGGATATTTGTAATTGTATGATGGTTGGTATATTTTCTATAATTATTTCAGTTAGTGTTAACAGTAACTTTCTTTTCATTTATAGTTTGGGAGGAATTTAAAGATTAAAATCTAATGTTTAGTTTGTCTTTAATAACTTTGTAAACTTGTTAGTTTATTAGCAAAATTTAAGATCGTTTGCTTATTTAAAATTTCATGCTCTGTGTTTGAGTGGGTCTGTATTTCAATATTTAACATCGTTTAGCATACAACCTTAAAGTGGTATCATTTTAAGGTTTGCTATTATTGAGATATAGATCTTTAAACAGAGGGTGTTACTGGATATTTGTAATTGTATGATGGTTGGTATATTTTCTATAATTATTTCAGTTAGTGTTAACAGTAACTTTCTTTTCATTTATAGTTTGGGAGGAATGTAAAGATTAAAATCTAATGTTTAGTTTGTCTTTAATAACTTTGTAAACTTGTTAGTTTATTAGCAAAATTTAAGATCGTTTGCTTATTTAAAATTTCATGCTCTGTGTTTGAGTGGGTCTGTATTTCAATATTTAACATCGTTTAGCATACAACCTTAAAGTGGTATCATTTTAAGGTTTGCTATTATTGAGATATAGATCTTTAAACAGAGGGCGTTACTAGATATTTGTAATTGTATGATGGTTGGTATATTTTCTATAATTATTTCAGTTAGTGTTAACAGTAACTTTCTTTTCATTTATAGTTTGGGAGGAATTTAAAGATTAAAATCTAATGTTTAGTTTGTCTTTAATAACTTTGTAAACTTGTTAGTTTATTAGCAAAATTTAAGATCGTTTGCTTATTTAAAATTTCATGCTCTGTGTTTGAGTGGGTCTGTATTTCAATATTTAACATCGTTTAGCATACAACCTTAAAGTGGTATCATTTTAAGGTTTGCTATTATTGAGATATAGATCTTTAAACAGAGGGCGTTACTGAATATTTGTAATTGTATGATGGTTGGTATATTTTCTATAATTATTTCAGTTAGTGTTAACAGTAACTTTCTTTTCATTTATAGTTTGGGAGGAATTTAAAGATTAAAATCTAATGTTTAGTTTGTCTTTAATAACTTTGTAAACTTGTTAGTTTATTAGCAAAATTTAAGATCGTTTGCTTATTTAAAATTTCATGCTCTGTGTTTGAGTGGGTCTGTATTTCAATATTTAACATCGTTTAGCATACAACCTTAAAGTGGTATCATTTTAAGGTTTGCTATTATTGAGATATAGATCTTTAAACAGAGGGCGTTACTGGATATTTGTAATTGTATGATGGTTGGTATATTTTCTATAATTATTTCAGTTAGTGTTAACAGTAACTTTCTTTTCATATATATATTACAAAATCTTTATTCACGATCTTTTCAACTATTAAATCATGTAGCGTTATAAATTTAAAATATATCTGCAATGGGTACATAGATATATTTATATTTTAAATATAAGATAGTAGATATATACATATATTTTATATATTATAAAGTTTAAATTATTTATTTATTAAACAAATAATTGTTATGATATGTATTAAATTAATGAAGTCTATAATTTATTTTATTTATTTGATTTTATAAGATAAGATCAAACATGTAATATATATAATCTTTATTGATTATTATGTTAACTTCATGAAAGCCATTTTAAAAAGTTAATGAGATTTATTATTATTGCTCTAGTATATTGATAGGATCTCATGAAAAGAGTCAATTGTTAAACTTTCCTGAGTTTGAAATTTGAGCATGACGGTTAAATTAATTAAGGTAAAGATTGATTTGATGTGGCTGAAATATAATTTATATTAATAATTTAATTATAAATTATTTATTTGGAATATATAGTTTTATATTAAAATTAATTCACATCACCCATAACATCCTATATAAAGACATTAAGTCTGATTATAGTGAGATGTGGTTGTGTTAACTTATCTCATTGAGAGAGTACGATACCATTACAATATATATATATGACAATAGATGGCGTTATACCAAAAACACCTTCAAGCATTTGTTTACATAAATGTCAGAGCAAGTATTTCAAGATCTCTAACTTAATTCCCACCTTCATATCATGATTTCAAGCTATTTGCCATCGTCAGTGAAGGACAGGATTAAGAAACTAGATCTCAAACACCAACTCTGAGCGTTTAAGAAACAGTTTCTATTCAGCTTGCAAGCGTGAATCTTTTAGACACGTAATGTCTTCAAACTCAGCATAGCATGTCAGATAGCTACATGGGTCTGATATCAGTTCAGCATCATCACATAGTAGAAGCCTCTGCAATATATATCACTGCAAGAAAGACCTCAAAGGTACATTTATGAAAAACAAAAAACACAAGTTAAAAACTTGCATACACTTGTATTTATGACAATAGATTGCGTTATACCAAAAACACCTTCAAGCATTTGTTTACATAAATGTCAGAGCGAGTATTTCACTATCTGGTGATGCTGAAATGATATCAGACCCATGTAGCTATCTGGCATGCTATGCTGAGTTTGAAGACATTACGTGTCTAAAAGATTCACGCTTGCAAGCTGAATAGAAACTGTTTCTTAAACGCTCAGAGTTTGTGTTTTAGATCTAGTTTCTTAATCCTGTCCTTCACTGACGATTGCAAATAGCTTGAAATCATGATATGAAGGTGAGAATTAAGTTAGAGATAGTGAAATACTCGCTCTGATGTTTATGTAAACAAACGCTTGAAGGTGTTTTTGGTATAACGCCATCTATTGTCATAAATACAAGCGTATGCAAGTTTTTAACTTGTGTTTTTTTGTTTTTCATAAATGTACCTTTGAGGTCTTTCTTGTAATGATATATATTGCAGAGGCTTCTACTATGTGGTGATGCTGAACTGATATCAGACCCATGTAGCTATCTGGCATATTATGCTGAGTTTGAAGACATTACGTGTCTAAAAGATTCACGCTTGCAAGCTTAATACAAACTGTTTCTTAAACGCTCAGAGTTGGTGTTTTAGATCTAGTTTCTTAATTCTGTCCTTCACTAACGATAGCAAATAGCTTGAAATCATGATATGAAGGTGGGAATTAAGTTAGAGATAGTGAAATACTTGCTCTGACATTTATGTAAACAAACGCTTGAAGATGTTTTTGGTATAACTCAATCTATTGTCATAAATACAAGCGTATGCAAGTTTTTAACTTGTGTTTTTTGTTTTTCATATATATATATATATAGTAACTTCTTTAATATTAAAGCATAAAAAACTTATGACAACGGGTACATTTTCAATTTATATTATAATTATGAATATAGCATATCCAAGGGTTATCAAAATGTCATAACAGTTTAACACAAAGATAAAGTATGTTGCTAAATTTTAAAAATCCAGTTAAAGTTAAATTTGTTCCCCATCCCACCTTACACAAACGTGTAATTTATTAATAAATCTTTCCCTCCCAAATGAAATAAATAAATCGATCGCAAAATAACTATAATTTCATTGAATTAATTATATTCCGTTTAAAAATATGTTTACACAAATATTACTTCCACAAAATTTTTAAATATGCTTGTATGTATTTTCTTATCTGCATATATATAATATTTTTTTTTTTTAAATTAAAAATATATTCAATATAAAACCATAGAGATAGGCCTTATGCTTAAACAATATGAGAAACGTCAATTTAGAAATGTTAATCTTGTTGATTTTGAAAAAATCTGGCAACAATCTATAATTTAGTATAAAAATAAACATAAATAATTGTATATTTCTCAGGATTATAATTTTATTTGAAATAATTTTTCTATATAAATTGTATTGTAAATATGGCTGATTTTCCAAACGGAAATAACCAGTAGGACACTATCATCAGGAAGCAAGCCTAGTAATGAAATTTTCACGTACATTCTCAGCAATATAAAACAAGTGTAGATGAAATGCAGGGGATTTTTTTTTTTTCTGTTGTGCTTTTTCTTGAAAGATTACTTAATTTTTGTCATTTTAAATTTGTTATTTCACCCCTTGAAGCCACAATGATTGGCTGAGAATGAAAATAATCAGATGTTCGCTTTTTAGGGCAGATACTCGCTTCTTAGTCATCATCATCATCAAAATGGTTTATCAATAGGAACATAAATATTTAATAGCTGGTGGTGATAAAATTCAAAATTCAAAAATGTTTTGCCATCTCATTTTTTTTAGCCTGGAAATTATTTAAATATATAACCGAAGATTTTAGTCTTTTAAAACTACAGGATGATTCGCCTGCTATGCTTAATGAATCGTACATTATTGTGTTTATAAATTGTTGCAAATCATTAATTAAACTCACCTATGAAATTTCTGATGTAAACTAACGTCTTTGTTTTGCCGATAAATAAAAGAAACCAAATTTGTGGGAATATTAGAATGATGCAATGTCACTTGCTTCTTTAATACAAATTAAAATAAAATGTAAATGCCTAAGGAATTCCCATCTTAAATATTTTTTAATGGTTTATTTTAAAAGAATTTCTTCTAATAATCATCATTTGTTTTTTTTAAATACACCGTGATGGAGATGGATAGATGTGACAATTTATTTTTGATACTCATTAAGTTTGTGTTGATGGCTATTTTGAAATCTAAAACCCAGCCCAAGCCCTACATGCACAGCCAACCCATAAATGATGTTGAGTATTTTACATGTGGTCATGATAACATCATTTCTTAAAAAATCATAACTAATATCAATAACTAAAAAAATAAAGTGCAAATTTCATATATCTATACTTGATCAAATCACATGACTAAAATATTCAAAATATAAAAAATGGGAGTAATGAATAATCACATGTTGAAATAATGTAAATACTGAATAAACATAGAAACAACTGCTGAAGCATATTAATTTTACGATTTATAATAAATCACATTTTGTCTTAATATTAGTCAAAATAATAATTGTCTAACTTAAGAATATTAATTTTACAATTAATAAAAAATTATAAAATCAGGATTTTTTTTACTAAAGCAGTAATGTTGGGTGCTTAATTTATCACGTGTTATTATTAGCTGGTGGATGGATAAAAAGAATGTGAGAGAAATATATTCATTAAATTCCTTAAAGATGATAAAGCTATTAGTGTTAATCTTATTTTAAATCAAATGCATGTTTTACACTTTGAAATAAACAACAAATTTTTATTAAAATTAATTTGTTCATTATTTCAAATGTATAACAAGTATTATAAACACTCACCTTTTTACTACCAGTATGTGTCAGTAGGTAGCATAATCATCTTTGAGAAATTTAATGAATATTTTTTCTTATTCAAATTCTTTTTATCCATCAGCCACTAATAATGACATGCCAGAAATTATTCATGCAACCTTAGTAGCTTTGGTAAAAAAAATATCATATATTATTGCGTGTTAATTGTAAATTAATATTTTTTTAATTTAGACAATTATTCTTTTGACTAATGTTAAGATAAAATGTAATTTATTATTAATTGTTCAACATTTAAATTATATCAGCATGGGGTTTATTGAACATATGGTTTTTTTAATTAATATATGTATCCATTATTATTTTTCTTTACTTTTTCTGTTTAAGTACTTTCAATTCATATTTTATAAATTATAAGCTAGTAAAATGGTGTACATGTTTTGGTATTATGCATCTTTTGAATGATACAATCCATGCCATCTTTCCTGTTCCCCACCGACTCCTGCAGTTTGCACAATCATTATTTGATAACATTTGTATTTTATAAGTTATATTCTTTTAATATTTGGAAATTATAAGCTTTATTTAAACAATCTTGTGCATCTTTTGGATAATACTTTTGTATCAGCAAAACTGTCCCTTCCTCTCCTCACATACTTCAGTGCTTTGTGCTGTCATTATTTAATAACATTCATATTGTAGAATTTATAAACATTTAGTATTCAGAGTGCACTAAAAGCCATTTTCAATTTTAAGTATTACTAAAAAATCACTGTTAATACATTCAAGTAACTCTGTGTGTATTATTCAATGTTATTAATGACTTGGAAGTGCCAATGGTGATTTTGGGACTTAGAATTCAAAATGGTGGTGAGCACATACTAAACCAGGACGATTTTTTATCTCACCTGTGAAATGAAGCTTTAAAAATCAGTCACAAGAAAATTTACCATTATATATATATATATATATATATATATATATATATATATATATATATATATATATATATATATATATATATATATATATATATATATATATATATATATATATATATATATATATATATATTGTAATGGAATGCCTATCCACAATTGAAATGGCCCCAATCATTGGGAAAGCCAAATGTAATGGACAATTGAACAAACATATTGTGCTGACCCAGTTGTGGCATCCAAATGTAATTGAACATACTTTTACTCCATTATACCAATCATCAGTTAACTGGGACCTACAGTTTGTGGTGCCAAATGTAATGGAAAATATATCATATAAATAAAATAATAACTCAAACAATAACTATAACTAATAACCATAAACAAGAATAATACTTCATATATAAACATCAACTCAAAGACATTTTTTTAAAAATAACAAATGATAATTTTTAAAATATAGAAAGACTTATCAATATTTACAATACCCCCTAATCCACCGAAAAATAAAAAAATGTCTTAGCAAATAACTAATTAATTATGAGATATCGAAAAAATTCCCAAATTTGCAATCTTTCTAAGGACTAACATGGTTTAAAGAATATTATTTTTCTTATTAATAACCATATTCATTTATTTATATCTATCTTTCAGATCATCTAGACATTTGTCCAAGTTTTCTTTAAAAAAAATAATAATCAAAAGTGCCTTTTTAATTCTTCTTGAAAAGAATTTCCAGTATGTTGAATTCTGTGAAGAAATTTGCTTTGATTTACAAGATTTTTATATAACGTTTTTGTCTAATTCAATTGCTTTTGAATAATTTTGAGATAAATATCTAAAGATTTTGCTATGAACTCCTTAGATTCTGCATCTATATCCTTTACATAAATAGTAACTTGATCATAAGCACTAACATATTTCTTAACTTTATCAATAACAGTTGCTATTTTATCAGATAATCTATTACCTTTCCTTTGACTATCTTGATAAACACCATCGACTTGAGTAAGTCTTTATTTTATTTCACTTGTTCTATGTTCAATTAAAAACAATTCTCTGGGCAATTTTGAATGGTATTCATTCAAATTTTCTAAATAATCCTTTAAAAATCGCAAATCAGATGGATATAATACAACTTCAACATTAAAGAACTCTTGAAAATCATTTTGTTTTACACCATTAATATTATCCTATTCTATATTAATTCTTTTCAGTTTGACTTTAGGTTTACTTAAATCTTTTTCCTTAGCTATATTTTCTCAAAGAAAATCTTTACTAATCACATCATCACATATTATTTTAAGTTTAATTTTAGCTTTGCCAATTTCTTTTTCCTCATCAATCATCCTTCTACCAAGATTCAGATCAAATATATTTTTACTCAATCTTTTAAATTTTACCTTTGCTTTCCCTACATCTCTTTCCTTCTCAATATTCTCTCTATGAAAATCAATATTATTTATCATTCCATCTATAACTTTAAGTCTAACTTTGGCTTTACCTACTTTCATCCTTCTATTACAATTTTCATAAAGAAAATTCTCTTTAGGTTTCTTTACCTTTTTATTCCTCTCAAATTTCAATAATATATATCTTACCAACTTTATCCTGCTGGGATACTTGTAAAATAAGGCATTTCTATTGCAACAATGATACAAATTCCCATTCAAATATCTATGCTCTAGTATATCTAAAAATATACTTTATTGGTACTATACAAAATTACCATGATAATTTTCTTTATAAGATAATGTCTTATGACTAATATAATTTGTCATATCCAGACAAAATTTCTTGAATTCAACACTCATGATACTATATAGTAAACACTTTGCATGCACTCTACCATCATTGGCTATAGATTGAGAAGAACTACATTTATATATTGAGTTTTGCCTTTCAAGTGGTTTATTACAATAATAATAATCCCTTGCATCCAAGTTATATGAATACACATAATCCATAAACTTCCTATGAAAATTCATACTAAACAACTTCTGTTCAAAACTCCGATTGTTACTTTTAAAATTGGTGTACAAAAAGAACTTACAAGAATATTTTTTATCTATCTTGACACTTTCTTTACATTGACTTTGAGAAACACATTCTGTTCTTTCTAGGGATTTTTGAGAGTTAATTTTAAACATTTCTGGTGATCTTAATTCAACTTCTAAAGTTTGAACACCTTCATTCATTTTATTATAATGCATTTTTATTCCTCCTAACTCTAGAGTACTATTGTCTATCCATTGAAAACCTAACTGTCCAATTTCTAAATTCTGAACAGTGTCCTTTAATCTTTCACAACTAAATTCTACTTTTTCTGATTGCTTTTGTAAATTTAATCTTATTTCTAAGGATCTATCAACTATTTTAACATACTCTTTATTTTCATTAATATTTTCACTAGTCACATCTGAATGTTCTTTATATTCCTCCATTTTTTCCTCAAATTTTATTTCTACTCTCCTAACACCATTATCTACCAGAGCTTTTAATTCATCTTTTAATTCTCTAGAAAGTTCATTAGAATTGACTTTCATCTCAGTTCTAAGTTCCTCTTTTAGTTCATCAGAGTTAGTTTTTAAACTAGTCTCTAGTTTCTGGGAAAGTTCATCAGAATTTGTTTTTAATTTAGAGGAAAGTTCATCAGAATTTGTTTTTAATCTAGAGGAAAGTTCATCAGAATTTGTTTTTAATCTAGAGGAAAGTTCATCATAATTGGTATTTAATCTAGACTCTAGTTTCTCATAACTGGTTTTTATCTCAGCTCTAAGATCTTTTAATTCATTAGAGTTGGTTTTCATCATAGCCTCAAGTTTTTCTATTAAACTCCCCAAATCAAAATTACCACTAACTGGCATTTCGTTACTATTATCCATTATTACTAGTACTGTGATATTATATACTCATACAAAAAAAAAATCTAATATATATATATATATATATATATATATATATTTCTATGTAGTAATTACCACAGATCAAGGGCTCACCATTTCCAATCAGTATCTCAACAAGCAATTACTCAACTAAGCAAAGTACAGGTCTTTTAATTTTATTATTCATAGTAGCTATCCGACAATCTAAATTTCAGTTGTTAGAACTCATAAACTTATTGGCTTATAAAAAGTCTCTTCTATCACTATAACAATAATAAATTCCTCTAATATATATATATATATATATATATATATATATATAGATATATATATATTATAGGAATATATATATATATATAGAGAGAGAGAGAGAGAGAGAGAGAGAGAGAGAGAGAGAGAGAAAGTAACAACTGAGATCACTAACTAACATTTATTTATAGATAATGATATTGAGGCTTCTACACTTATACAATATTGAAATGTGGAAATTTCATATCAAATTCAATATAACCTTGAAATATTTAAAATACAATAAAATGTTCACATGCCTTGAAAACAACTAATTCAATAATATTGTGAGCTAACTTTCGCACTCAAGATAATGGTAGTTAAGTATAAACTTATTAAATTGATACCTATAAATGTTCTGGACCTTAAAACTTAATAACATTTAATATAGATAAAAAAAAAATCAACTTCACTAATTATTAACTTTTGTGCCCGAAATATTTTACTAAAATTATACTAATGCAGTTTATCATCAACAAATATGCACTAATTGAACTTCATGTTTAAAAGTCACTTATAATGGAAAATAAAACATTGATATGCTTGTTGTCAAACCCTAATTGATAACCAATGTAATAGATTATTTGTCACCAAGAATAGTCAATTAAACAAACGCCCCTAAGTTTAGTGCTATATATATATTTATGTTATATACTCATCTATTCCTCTAAAGATCTGACAGATACTGACAGCCAAAAGAATAATTAGCATTTCACAATTTTGAGATAGATAAAAGAATTCAATCACTGCTCTTAAAGCATACAATGTTCCATGAACACTCAGATGATCATCACATTTCAGTCTCTCTAAGCTACTACAATGCATAATAATTTTCTGAAAACACTATTACACTACCCTGCTTACATCCAAGTCTTAGGGTCTATTATTTATAAAATATTTCCTTGCTCATCTTTGGGAGTCTTAGAGGCAAATATTATACATATATCAAAAATAATTTTACCTTACTCTCTCTGGAGTCTTAAAGGTAAAATCATGGCAGGACTACTGTTAACTGCTTCATGATAAATAATAACAAACATCAAAATTTGGGTTGGAGCAGTAAATGAGATCAATCAATCACAAGACATCCTCAAGACAATGACAAAAATTTTCCATCCAACATCAATACTTGCAACAGAGCCAACCAAACTTCAACAATCAAATATCCAATATAACATTCAAAATTATAGATTTTCTACAACACAAATTTTCCAAATATGGACAAAATTATTACTCTATAACTTAATGCCATCAACATAATTTTTAAATTGAAATTAAGCTGTTTCATGACTGTATTTATCTATCATCATAAAAAAATACAATAGCAGTAGCCATCACCAACTAAACATAAGGCCAAAATATTTCTATATTTAAAAAAAATACACAAAAATGCTTCTCTTTCTTTAAACTATACATCTCACATCAAGATATATACTACACATCTCTCAGGTATGTGGGGTATTTGAAGCCCTAATTAGCTTATTTCGAGCTCTAGTTGTTGCGCCAAATATAATGGAATGCCTATCCACAATTGAAATGGCCCCAATCATTGGGAAAGCCAAATGTAATGGACAATTGAACAAACATATTATGCTGACCACGTTGTGGCATCCAAATGTAATGGAACGTACTTTTACTCCATTATACCAATCATCATTTAACTGGGACCTACAGTTTGTGGTGCCAAATGTAATGGAAAATATATCATATAAATAAAATAATAACTCCAAACAATAACTATAACTAATAACCATAAACAATAATAATACTTCATATATAAACATCAACTCAAAGAGATTGTTTTTTAATAACAAATGATAATTTTTAAAATATAGATAGTCTTATCGATATATATATATGTGTGTGTGTGAAATTTAAAAATTAATAATTAATCTGAAAATTTTTTATTAATATAAAACCAACTGGAAGGAATAAAATATGCACATCAACTTGAACAAAATTATTTATAAACTTCTGTGCTTAATGACAATTATATGCATGGTTTTTTTTTTTTATATATATATATATATAATAAATGTAATTGTAAACATTAGAATTAATCAATGTTCTCAGGCAACAATAAGTACGATCAGGTAGTATGTTTCTCTTTTATTCAAATCAGTGTGGTATTTGAATGTGTTGTATAAAGAGTTTGTTCATTTTAATATTATAATTGATAAATAATAGTATACTTAAATTATCCTATTTGGTATGATATTTTCTTGTTTTATATATCTCATAGTTTATTGCCATAGGTTCCTTGGTATTGTAATGCGTACATGTTAATATAAATGAATAAGTGACGTTTATTTTTATAGTTGAAACGTACTTATAATAATAATAAATTTAATAAATAATAATTATTTCATGACCATATATCAAATAGAGAGTTTTGCTTGAGATTTAAACATTGTATAAATGAGGCATATAGAAATTATGCTTGTTTAATAAAAGATAAATATTCCTAAATAAGAAAATTAATAAGACATGCTATATTAACAGTAGAATATAAAAAATATTGGCGACCTATAAAGCATAGACTAACCATTTATTTAATTCAATAAATCTTAAGATAATATAAATAGTTCAATATTTATAATTTTAATGTTTTTATAATCAAATTTAAAGTCGTATTTAAAATTTTTATTAAGATCAAATATAACAGATGGTGAAGGTTTATTTTCATCTTTTCATGATTGTTTATCTTTTTGAGCAACATTTTCGATATCACTCTGGTGAATCTACCTGCGATCCCATCATTAGAATAACGTTTATATATAAACTTCATTATGTAAAAAATGTTGTTGGGAATATCAACATAATTATCTTATAAAGTTTATTCATTCTATGTTATGCATTTTGTACTGCTGAATAAATTATCTGATTTTTTAAAATAAAGGCTTTGCATTATATTTAAAGTCATTTATAATCATATTAGTATAATTTTAGTATTAAAATTTTTGTTATATATTATTACAGCTCATCAAGTGAATATTATTTAAGTTAAAGTTGCGATTCAACTCATTTGCACATCTGTTAGTTGTCTGTTTAAATGTTATAAGGTAATGTTAGATACAACCTCAAAATATCTATTTGTATACCATCATAATTGAAAAACTGTATCATATAGATATGTAGGAGTCTTTATAGTATTAGAAGAGCAGGAGAAATATTATGTAGATGAAAATATTACTTTGACATTGTAATGTCATGCTAGCCACACGTATTTGGCTTTATTTGTATTGAATATACATTTATTAACATATACAATATTTAAATGCTGGATACTCCCTGAGATTTATGATTAATGTTGATGTTTGCACATAGTGTTATAATATCGGATACTATTCACGTGACATGTGATTTTGTTTATTAATCTTATTACCATTTTCGATGATTAAGATAAAAGTTAGTTAGCCACCGCTTAGTGCTTGGTGCATTTTCCGTTATATATAACTTGGAAAAATAAAAAGTTTTTTTTGGTCCTAAAGTTATAGTATTTTAGACTAGTGAAAATATTTTTTATTTAAATTTTTATTATAGGTTTATTTTTGAGCACTTTTCTTTTTTTGTTATTAAAGTTATGTTTTTTATTTTTATTTTTTATAACTCTATGTATAGTAAAATACTATTAAATTTTAATAATTACTTTACCTTCTTTTATGTACACTCTGGTAACTGCCCTAATCTCATTATTTACTTCACAGGCTAATACCGTTGCGTCATCAAGAAATGTTAAAAACACTTCCAAAACATCATAATAATTTGCAGAAAAGTAGACTCTAGGGAAAACGTTAAACTCAGGATATTCTGTAAAGTCAACTTGAACTTCATTAGGAAGTCTTTCATAAATGATCATGTCATTGGAAGAGTCTTTTGGATCTAATCTATACCATGTAATTGAACGTAAAGAATCTTTAATATGAGGACAGCGAAATGCATGCATTGTATCTTCACTTAGATATGCAACAGGAAGAAATGCTAAAAATAAATATGAATGACATTTAAAGACATTATTATGATATTTATTAAAACAATTTGTCATTGTTTAATATATTTTAAAAGTTTAAAATAAATAAATCAATTATATATTTGAAAGTAGGACATTATATAAGATGCATGTCTTTAAATCATTATGATCAATAACAATTATCTCAAATTAATCACACACTTTTTAAATCACATTCTACTTTTAAACTAACTTTAAAAACGTTTTGTTGAATAAAATAATCAGCAGCTAAAGCATAGGATAGCTTTTGAGAAATTTATATATTATATTAGGGAAGATTAAATCAAGCTACAACACTGCTAAAATATTATTTTTAAGTAACTTATCTTATAATAAACTTTAAAGCTATATTGAAACGGAGCACACACATAAACATAACATTTCCAGTGATTAATATTATGTAATGCATAAAAAATAAAAATTAATATCCACACCATTGGTTTATTAAGTAAATGAAATAGTCTTAATCCAAAGCAGAAGACAATCTGTTTTAGAAAAAAAAGACAGAACTGTTTTTTCTCATTACTTTATAAAGATTTATATGAAGCACTTTGGAAATAAGACATGAATGTTATTAAATCAATCATATTACTTTTAAAGATATATTTTACAATAATTTAAGTGATTAAAATTGACGTTTGTGAATATTTCCAATTTATTCATTGTCAAAATCTGCTGTAATGATGAAATATATAAATGTAAACATTTGCCATGATTAATATTATGCAATACTGTGAGATTAATACTCTAGCTATTGGTTTACTAAGTAAATGAAATACTCTCATTGCAATCCAATGGATAAGTAAAAGTATTTTTAGAGAAAACAATGTACAATTCTCTTTTATCTCAATTTCATTTGTGTGTATATATATATATATATATATATATATATATATATATATATATATATATATATATATATATATATATATATATATATATATATATATATATATATATATATACAAGATCAAACAAGCTCTTTACATCGGTTGTAAATATTTTCTGATGAGCATATTGTAGAAACAAACCATTGATTGGCATTTCCCAGTACAGATGTCACCTAACCTACAACAATATTTCCTGGTTATTAAAGGATATAGCACCATAGAGACTGGAAACATCCAGAAATTTATGTGTTTGGATTCCCCAAATGGCACTGAAGAGTTCCATCTTGCTACAACCTGACTTCCTATGTCTAGTTATGCTGAACATAGGTCAGGAGGCATGACATTTTCATGAACAGGTGCAATAAATGATAAGTGATGCAAAGTGAACAACTGGACAACTGGATTACTTTTATATATCAATAAATTTATTTCACAACATTCGTTAAGATCATTAGTTCTCCATAATTATTTTGGGAAATAATCCAATAAAGTTTATCATTAATTCATTTTTAATGTAGTTCATTTTAGGATCCATTTTTTGGTATGCACATATCTTCTTAGATTCCATTGATTATTTATTCCTTATTGATAATATATAATTAGCCACAGTGTCCTTTAATTATTGAATGGTGATTCAAATACTATTCCTAAATCCATGTAGAGCTGTATTTTACTTATAAGCATTTGTAATTTCTTTTTTACAGATGTATATTATTTTCTTAAGCATTTCTAATTCTTCCAGTTATAACCATGCTTTGTACATAACATGTATTATTCCACCAACTATAGATGTATTTTAATTATATAGTGTTTATATTGCATTCAGATTGATATATGTGATATGTATGATTTATACTAGTGCAGATGTATTTTGTTTATTAAAATATAATCATTTATGATTTATTCCATTAAAGACATTTTGATTATAAACATGTAAGTATTTAGGATTTATTTCTATACAGACATAGCATGTGTCTAAAATATAAGTATTCATGATTTATTCAAACAAAGATGTATTTTGCATATAATCATTTATGGTCAAGCTGTATTTTGTATATAAAAATATAAATATTCACGATTTATTCCAATAAAGATGTATTTTGATTATAAACATATAAGTATTTATGATTTATTCCAACACAGATATACATTGTTTGCATCTAAAATATAAGTATTCATGATTTATTTGAAGAAAGAGGTATCTGTATTATAAACATACAAGTATTTAGGATTTATTTTGATACAGATGTAGTTTGTGTCTAACAATATAAGTATTCATGGTTTACTCCAACAAAGACGTATTTTGTATATAAAATACAAACATTTGTGATTCATTTTTTTAAAGGTGTATTTTGTTCATAAAATATAAGTATTCACGATTTACTCTAATAATGATGGATATAAGTATTTATGATTTATTTCAACGCAGGCATAGTTTGCATCTAAAATATAAGTATTCATGATTTACTCCAATAAAGACGTATTTTGATTATAAACATATAAATATTTTATGATTTATTTCAACACAGACGTAGTTGCAGCTAAAATATAAGTATTCACGATTTACTCCAATAAAGATGTATTTTGATTATAAACATATAAGCATTTATGATTTATTTCAACACACACATAGTTTGCTGCTAACATATAAGTATTCATAATTTATTTCAAGAAAAAGGTATCTTGATTAGAAAAATATAATCATTTATGATTTATTCCATTAAAGATGTATTTTGCAGATAAGATATAAGTATTTATGCTTTATTTTAATACAGATGTATCTGGTATATACAATGTATAAGTATTTATGATTTATCCCAATAAAAACGTATTTACATATACACATACAAGTATTTATGATTTATCACAATAATGATGTATATTGTATAGAAACATGTAAGTATTTATGATTTATTTTAATATAAAATATTTTGCAGATATGATATAAGTATTTATGTTTTAGTTCAATACATATTTTTGGTATATAAAAAGTATAATTATTTATGATTTATCCCAATAAAAATGCATTTGCATATAAAAATATAAGTATTTATGATTTGTCAAAATAAATATGTCTATATAATTATTTATGATTTATTTCAATACACATATATTTTGCAGATAAGATATAAGTATTTATGTTTTAGTTCAATACAGACGTATTTGATATATAAAATGTATAATTATTATAATTTATCCCAATAAAAATGCATTTGCATATAAACATATAAGTATTTATGATTTATCCCAATAAAGATGTCTATTGTATACAAAGATACAAGTATTTATGATTTATTTCAATACAAATGTATTTTCCAGAAAAATATAAGTATTTATGCTTTAGTTCAATACAGATGTATTTTGTATAAAGAATAGAAATATTTATTATTTATTTCAATAAAAACATATGTTGTATATAAAATATGAGTATTTATCATTTATTTCAATACAGATGTATTTTGTATATAAAAATATAAGTATTTATTATTTTATAACATCATTACCTTCATTTTCATCTGGTGAGTTTATCCAATACAGATCACTATTGTATTTCAAAAAGGGGTTGGGTTACCTAAGCTGAATGACAATATTTAATTTCCACTGGTATTCACCCAGGCATGACTTGAAGATTCATGGCTGCAGGTAGAGAGAGAAAGCTATTACTGATTAGCCCACGAATACTTATGTTTTTCATATTAATACTCTTCTTTTCAACATCCACCAACAATAGGGTTCACACAGTAAAACTAGTTTTTTTTATGTTTGTATGAGTTGTATGTCTGTAAATATAATTATTCCAATGGTGACTCTGCACTAAAACCATTTGGCAACAAAACTGCTAAACAACACATAGATAGATCTCCCTTTTGAATTTCAAGCTCCACTATTTAAACCCTGTTTGAGTAGCTGGATTGAGCTGGAATGAATCCATTGTATGTGATTTGTCAAAAAAGATTTTCTTCTTGATGATTGTGAGGTTTAGTTTTAGTGGAAACAGATGAGGAATTAAGCAGATAATTCCTTATTTTTAAAATTTGATAAACTTTGCCCTGAATGATTATTACACTTTGTATATAACAACATCAGCTCAAAAATTAAAAATATAATATTTTAATAAATGCCAATTTTAAATGCTTAAAGATGTATTTATTTCATGATTTAAAAATTATAAACATCAATGATGAAGACTTATCTTTTTTTAACTCTTAACCATTATTGATTTTTTATAAGATTATTGAAAGTTGGTTTCTTTTATATATGTCTGTTTTATTTCAATCAATCACTTTAAGTTGAAGGAAAAAATAACTCTTAAAATATATATGTGAAACGAGTCTGTTTCAATTAATATATATATATATATATATATATATATATATATATATATATATATATGAATACATATATATATATTACAATATATATATATATATATATATATATATTGTAATGGATCGATGACCCACCCTCAACTATCAGCAACACTACAGCCAAAATGGATCTTTACTACAATTCCACCTGCACTCATTTGGTAATACATACAGGATCCACCCAATTTTCATGTCACTTTGTTAGATTCCCAGAATTCAAACCCAGTTGTAATCTGAGTAGTTAGACTCTGTTCAGGTATAATTTATTAGTATATATCTAGCCAATGTGGGCAATGACTTGACATTATGGTTCATATAGTACACTTATTGGATACGTATTGCATATATATTTCCATATCAAGAAATATGTGAATTCAGTGATATATTCTCAACAAATTATAGACAATTCTTGATGAAAAATCAATTTAAATTAACAAATTTATTTTAACTTAATATAACACATTTAAATCTATAAATATACACTTTAAAACACCATAAATATGATTCCTACCGCTTCCACCTAATCTCATCCAAACAGAAACAAAAAAAAAAAATAAATACATAAAATAATATCATTAACTATGTGTCATTCTAGGTATACTTTGGCATCTATCTTCCATGCCATCATATTAAAATAAATAATAATTTATGATCACTAATACCATCTAAACAAATGACATTATTTGTTATTTGTTATATATATTTTTTTTTGTAATAAATAAATAAATATGGTTTCATCATATCAATATATAAATTATTATTTTATAAATATAGTTGAATTAATGGTTTTGTTTGTGACTATTATCAGTTATGAGAACTGGAATTGCCATCAATTGATTAAATTAATTATATGTACCTATAAGTAATGGTTAGTATGTGTCTTGTTAATAAAGGGTTAATATGGATTCTATTAATAATTAACTTTGTTACAAATGTTATGTCTTTAATGGTTCAAAAAGTAAGTTCTGACCTTCATTTATATTCATTTCATCATTGTCTAGCCCTTCTCTTTCTTCTAACAGAACCAGTTATATTTTATTTTATTTCAAAAATACATTTTACATCATGAAATGCTTACATCTAAATTCTTACCTAGTGGATGAGCACAGAGGTTGGGTAAAACAGACTGAGAAAGTAACAAATTACATAAACTGGAGTGTGAATGAATCTACTGGATTCACACCCAGTGAACTTCATTTTAATAAACTTGTACCACTTTTATTTAAAAAAACAAACCCACCATTGGACCGAATCTACATGAAGAGGAAACCGATATTTGCTTGGCATAACAGCAGCTTGCACAGCAAGTGCGTTTAAGGAATAATAAAAATAAGAGGAAGAAGATACATAAATTTGAAGTAGGGGATAGAGTTTTTTGTGAAGGTGAAGCCTGTTAGTAAACAGACTGAATATTAGTATCATATTTTTTTTCCTAAATATGATGGTCCATTTGTTATTGTTAAACAAGCTAACTCTAATGCATTTTGCTTGAATATTAATGGTGAAATTAAAGGGACTTACAATCCTAGAAGTCTGAAACCATGTTTTAAGTTAGGAAGGAAACATAGAGGAAATTAGTGCAGGTTGTGTATGAAAAAGGATGGAAAGCGGATTTTAGAGTGCACTCATAATTGCCATTTATGTGTTGTTCGAAAGAAAACAGCATGGAAACTAGTGAAAATGGAAAAGGCGTTTTGTGGTGAGAGTATGTCCGACTGCATAATTGAGCATGTATCAGCTACTTTCTAGAACTGACTGAGATATGAGGGTGTATCTTACTATGTATGCATATGAACACTCCATATTCCATGCGGTTATTCTAGGGTCTTGTAACTCTATGGAGCAGGACAAGAAAATGACAAGACAAGTTTTCATGCTGCCTAAATAGGAGTATGGAACCAGTCAGATTCTGTTTCACTCCATCATAATACAATTATATGATAGACAGTACTATTTAAGTAGGAATTAAATAGAGAAAGTAAAATGAAGTGTTGAGTACGAGTGTTAAAAGGGGTCAAATCTCATACAGACATGAAATTGTAGTTTACCAAACCAACTGACAGAAAGAAAGAGATAGATAATTACAGATACTATTTTATTATATGAAAAGGAAAATAACCCTCTATGGTGATGGGACATTGAATGTAAATGTTTTTTTTTTTATTCTAGTAAATGTCAAAAGTTTAAAAGGATTAAACTTTTAACCTTTTTGAATTGGGGGAATTGTAAGGATCGCTTATAACTCTTATTCCTACCATTACCATTAAATGCATTTGAACATAAATATATACATGAATCTATTGATTTATAAAAGCTAATACATCTATTGAATAGTGTAAGTTGATGATATATAACACTATGAATAAAATTATATTGTAGTTTAATGAACTGGAAATCCTTGAAACAAAATCATAAATTTATTACTAAATTTCATTTTATTAATATTTTAAAAGAACCTTTGGCAAAACGACATTCTTCAAACAGTTGAGAAAGTTTTGTGAAGAAAGAAAAAAATAAAAACCGATTTTATAATCTAGTGTTATAAAATGGGAAGGGGAAATAAAACCTAATAGAACATATGCAGTAACCATAACAATAAAAACAACTATTTTTTTTTTCTAATGGCTGGAAAAATTAAAAACATATAGAGAAAGTTATATGCAAGACATTCTTTTTTATATTCGTTAATGACAGCAATTCTGATCATTTGACTATTGTATTTTGGTAAAATGTTCTCAGCATTTTAAAGAAAGAACAAGGATGCATAGAACTGTAAGTTGTTTAATTTGATATATATATATATATATATTTAGAAAGAAAAAAAAGTAAAACTGAAACGGAGGAATATTATTATACTTCAATTAGAATTGAACTGTTATATGAACTATGGAAATTAAAGAAATAAATAAATTATAATCTGTTGATTGAAACATAATAAGCACCAAGATTTTTTTAATTTTATTTATAATTCTATTGAACTATTGATTATAGATATGTAAAAAAAAAAAAAAAATGTATTCACGTATTCAAGCGTTTGATAATTCTAAGACTATTGAAAATTTAGACTTAATAATGTTTATTATCCAAAGATTGACTTTAATAATGTTTTGTTTTACATATAGCTAAAACGTACTCACTGCTGATGTGATAAAAGTCATTGTGAAAGGTCAAGGCAACTCAGATGGTTTTTGAAGAGGGCGATGAACATGATCTAAGGATGTGAATTTCCACCATCACATATATATGTATACAATGACTACCAGATATTATGTGAAGTTTTATAGATCATTTGTGAAAGTTGCAAAATCAAAGATTATCCAAACTACTTGGGCAGCTTCTGGGAGATGGATAAATCATTGAAGGCACTACTTTGAAGAATAAAGCAAGTAAGTGATGATGAAAATTCCCAATTTATCATGAATTTTTCCATTTAAAGAAGATGCTCATGTTTGATCAAGATGTTTACAGAATCATTCATAATTTGATGTTGATATGTAACTGTTGGTTTGTTGTGGTTGACATGCTGATGCTATAAATTATATAAGGTTTTCTCTCCTTAATTTATTTTATTTTTTTTGGTACTTCCATATTGGATTTTTGAGCTGGAAGTACCGAAAGAATTTAGATGTAAGAATTTCATGATTTAAAATGTATTTTTGAAATAAAAAAATATAACTGGTTCTGTTAGAAGAAAGAGAAGGAATAGACTATGATGAAATGAATATAAATTAAGGTAAGACTTACTTTTTGACCCATTAAAGACATCACATTTAGTAACAAAGTTAATTATTAATAGAACACATATTAACTCTTTATTAACAAGACACATACTAACCATTACTTATAAGTACATATAATTAATTTAATCAATTGATGGAAATTCCAGTTCTCATATCTGATAATAGTCACAAACGAACCAATTAATTCACCTACATTTATAAAATAATAATTTATATATTGATATGATGAAACGATATTTATTTATTTTTTACAAAAAAAAAATATATAACAACAAATAATGTCATTTGTTTAGATGAAATTAGTGATCATAAATTATTATTTATTTTAATATGATGGCATGAAAGGTAGATGCCGATGTATACCAAGAATGACACATAGTTAATAATATTATTATTTTATGTATTTATTTTTTTTGTTTTTGTTTGGATGAGATTAGGTGGAAGTGGTAGGAATCATATTTATGGTGTTTTAAAGTGTATATTTATATATTTAAATGTGTTATATTAAGTTAAAATAAATTTGTTAATTTAAATTGATTTTACATCAAGAGTTGTCTATAATTTGTTGAAAATATATTGCTGAATTCACATATCTCTTGATATGGAAACATATATGTAACATGTATCCAATAAGTGTACTATATGAACCATAATGTCAAGTCATTGCCCACATTGGCTAGATATATATTAATAAATTATACCTGAACAGAGTCTAACTATTTAGATTATGACAGGGTTTGAATTCTGAGAATCTAATGGAGTGACATGAAAATTGGGTGGATCCTGTATGTATTACCAAATGAGTGTGGGTGAAATGGTAGTAAAGATCCATTTTGGCTGTAGTGTTGCTGGATCTTTCCAATTTTTTATGGATGGCCGGATTCTTGTTTCAGTGTATACAGTGGGATGGATTTAGGTAGATGGTTGAGGGTGGGTCATCGGTCTGTTTCAATATATATATATATATATATATATATATATATATATATATATATATATATATATATATATATATATATATATATATATATATATATATATATATATTGTGACAGACGAAAGCTCTTTGAGATTTGCATATACTGACCATGGGTGCCACTAGTCTGATTTCAAAACTAGACATATATTTTAAGGGTGGACAGGATATGCGAATCAAAATGCACCGAACTAAACTCAGGGAGAAACATGATATCTTAAACATTGTTTAGACAGTTGAGAAATCAAAGCACAAAGACAAACATCAGCCAAATTAAGTTTAAACAAATTTTAAGCTTTTATTTAAGAGTAAAATAATTTGTAAGAAAAAGTTTACATGAAAATCAATAGGGTTATTTCAGGTGTGTACTAGAAAGATTAAACACATTGCTGTGGTAGACTTACTGACTCTCTAATAACAAATTCTACAGGGAGGAAGCAATTTCATTCAGCAGAAGATTCACCAAAACATTGGTTTTCACTTTCAGATACTTAGACAATACATTCCCAAAACAAATCAATGAAACCAGCACCGGCGAGCTTTCCAAGGTCCACAAAAAGTGATGGCCCCCAAATGTTATCTGTCAGTAATAGCTGCACCTATTATTACATTTAAAATAAAGGTGGTTGATTTTCCTCAAGAACAACCACAAAAATTTGATTGAAAATGAAAAGAAAACAAATTGTTAAGACTAGCGAATCCCCAACCAAACGATTGGTGAAACTAATCTAAGAATTAAAAATCTCAATAGGAGACAAGTAAATCATTAGAAAATTAGTTATGTCTGCCCCAGCATTTAAAAAAAAAGGAATTACTAATAATTATAATTAAAAAATAAACTTATGACACAAGTTGTGAGTACACGCTCTGATAAATTTTCAGCTATACAAGTAAATACAAAATAAATCTATTGGAGAATGCACATGAGTACAAAAATATGAAAGCCATTGTCACCTGTAATTTACAAAAGGGATAAATATTGTCTTCTTGCTGGAAATTTATAAAATTACAAAGCAAAAACAATTATGGTTTCCACTTTCAGAAAGATAAGAAATGAAGACAATGAAAACAAAGTCACCAGCCAAGAGATTTGGTGATTTGCAAAAGTGCAAACACAGTATTTAGAATTAATTCGGGCTATTAAAATAATTACAGGTAACTTTTCAAAATATATGCGACTGCCAAAACATTTAGTAAAAGAAGGCATAAAATAGAAAAACTCACACGTCACTCTCCAATAAACAACACTTAAAGCAAACTTGGAATCTTAAAAGTAAGATTCCAAGACACACACCAAAGTACAACAAAAAACAATAAATATAGCTAATCAATATGAAGTTAAATATTACTTTATATTACAGGTTTATTAGATTGAGTGGAGATTTAATGAAAAGAAATTTACCCTAGAAAGAATAAAAGAAAATTTGATCTTACGACAAAACACAGTTCGCATAGAGTGCACACATTTATCTTTTGTCATTTTTCATGTCCTTTGACAGTGATAAGGTAGAGGCAGGGTTTGTATTAGAGGCTCATGGCATGACTGAAGGGGATCTGGTAGGTGTGGGTCCATCCTTTGTTTAAATTAGCAAGACATTGTAATGATGGCAAAACTAATAGCGGTAAATTTTGACATCTTGCACAGTAACAAAGTTTGTCTATAATGTTTTAAGTTTTTAGCAGGAATTAAATGTCCAAACTGCTATCCAAAATGGTGTGACTCTCATCAGGCAATAATTCAAGTGTTCTTTCTATACTGAATCTCCTCTACCCTTAAATTGGCAGGCTATCCTTGCCTCACTACATTTCCTGTGAAAAACTTTCATTAGACTCTCATTCTATATCTCAAGCAGGGCAAATATTAATTTCCCGCTCAATTTAATTTAAGAATTCCATCCAGGGATTATTGAAACAAAAACAACAGCACAAACCTCCGCTTTTTAGAATTAACTTTAAAAACGATTAAAATAAAAGCAAGAGGAATATATAATTAGCAAGCTTGCCTGTTTTTAATCAAATTGATTAAAACAGGTGGTGAAAGTAAACTATTTTAAAATAAAACAATTCTATAAACAAAAATTAAAATGTCCTATTTAAAAATAACTGAGTATATATTTTAATACATTAACCTTTTTGTTATGTGTTTTTTTTATTAAATAATAATAAGAAATTTTAACATTAGTAATAAAACCATTGAATCGGAAATCAATCCAGTTCAATATATATATATATATATATATATATATATATATATATATATATATATATATATATATATATATATATATAAATGGCTGCAGAAAGGAGTTTGCTATTAGCTGAAAAGAGACTCTGTGATTCATCTTGGAGGTCTTAAAGGAACCACGCAGGAAAAATAACTTATTTCCACTCCATACATTATTGTTGTTGCAGCTATTATTACTTTGTGATTACTCATATAGTATACAAACATTGATTGGCTGCTCACAAACATGCACTCACTAGTGTGGTGAGTTTATTGGTTTTTTATCTCTCAGTTTAAGTTCAAGAAACACACAGGTTATTCATCTCAGTTGCCTGATAAGACAGAATGAATGTTTGTGTAAATAATAAATATTTTTCAATATATATTTGCAATTAAAACAGACAATAATAAATCATGACTCTTATTCCAAGGAGGCTATAAAGTCACCAACCAAGGTAGCAGTTGTTCGCTGAAGGCAGAAGGTACTGAGAATTTTCTGATTGCGGACACATGCTGCCATTTGATGATAAAATTTTTGTTACATAGTTACAACTGCAGATCACTTTCAAGTGAAGAAAGATTGCAATGATTAGAAGAACTGCATTATATTAAATGGGACATTATTGGACTTTATGAAGTTAGAAGAAAACATGAAGAGACAATTGATTTAAAAAGTGGACATGTACTCTATTATAAAGGCAGAAATATTGGAAATACAAGTAGGGTATGATTCATTATAAATAAAAAGTGGACCAACAACATTGCAGAGATTGATGGTGTATCAGACAGAATGGCAAGATTAGTTACACAACTTAATAGAAGATGCTAAATGCAGGTTATTCTGGTTTATGCCTCAACAAGTTCTCATAGTGATGAAGTAGTAGAAGATTTTTATATGGATGTACACAATCCTTTTGATCAGAGTAAATAACATTTTAAAATTGTTATAGGAGACTTTAACTCTAGAATTGGTAAAAAAATGAAAGATGAAAATGTTGTAGGTAATTTTGGTTATGATAATAGAAATGTGAGAGGACATAGACATGTGGAGTTTGCAAAAAAAAGAAAAACTTTATATTATGAATCCTTTTTATTAAAAAAAATGTTAAAAGGAAATAAACAGGGAAACATCCAAATGAAGATACAACAGAATTGGATTATATTTTGACTAACATAAAATATATATTTCAAGATTGTAATGTTCTTAATAAATTTAACACAGGAAGTGATCATCAACTAGTAAGATGTAAGACACATGTTAATGAAAAACTAGATAGACAAAAATTATTAAGAAAAACAATATTTACAGTTGATATTCCTAACCTTCAGAAACATTCTAATGAATTTAAATTAGAAGTTAGAATTTGGTTTCAAGTATTAGTAGATTTTGAACATGATTCAAATTTGAATAAAATTAATATGAAAATAACCATTACATTTTTAAAAACTGCAACAAACATAGCTGGAAAAAAACAGCAAGGGACCAATAAAATGTTTACTGAGACTAAAGAAATTATGAAGAAAAGAAAAAAATATGGAGATATACAAAAATGATGCATTAAAAAGAATAGAATATCTCAATTTTTTTTAAAATGGTGTGGAAAAGAGTTGAAGATGACAAAGAATAATGGAGAACTAGCAAGAAAAGCTATAGAAGAGAATAGAAGTCTCAAAAGTGTAAAAATATACTTTGGTATTGGTAGAAAATTTATATCTACAATAAGAGAAAAAGATGGGATTATTACTAAAAAGAGAGATGACAGCATGAAATGAGTAGAAATCTTTTATCAAGAACTATATAATAATAAAGTCCAAGTACCTACTATATCTACTACATCATCTGAATTGCTGAGAATTTTAGTTGAAGTGAGACATGCAATTAAATGTATGAACAAAGGAAAGACTCCAGGTAATGATTTAATTATAATTTGTATATTGAAATTAAATTGAGAGACTGTAAAACTCTCACACTTACCACTATCTAACAGCCAATCAGATCATAAATACAAGACAGAGAATTTAACAAGAATAGGGTGGTCCACCCTATTCTTTACTTGTCTTTCTATATATCCAACCCAGTCTAAAGTACTTAGATCTAAAAGCATGAATATTAAATATCTTCACACTTAACTCACTGTTTGTGCTTTATGAAAATAAATATTATTTTCATATGTTACTGCATGTTATAACATCTAAAAAATATTCCATAGTAAATTGTAGGATTTCATAATGTATGTTTGTAATTTCAAGTCAGTGAGTTAAGTGTGAAGATATTTAATATTTACGCTTTCAGATCTAAGTACTTTATACTGGCTTGGATATATAGAAAGACAAGTAAAAAATAGGGTGGACCACCCTATTATTGTTAAATTCTCTGTCTTGTATTTAGTATCTGATTGGCTTTTAGATAGTGATGAGTGTGAGAGGTTTGCTGTCTCTCAATTTAATTTCAATACTGTTTGCACTTTATAAAAATAAATATAATTCATATATTAAAAGAAACAGATGAAGAAATATATTTTTTTAGCAAAGTTATATACCAAATGTATAAATGATAAAGATGTACCAGATGATTGGAAGAGTGCAGTATGAATATTATTATTTAAAAAAGGTGATAAATAAGATATTAAAAATTACAAACCTATCAGCCTTTTGTCAGTTTTATACAAAAATTTTACCAAGATAATTACAACTTGTCTGCAGAGAACATTCGATTTCCACAAACAAAGAGAACAAGCTGAATTTAAAAGTGATTTTAATACCATAGATCATATCCAGGTATTGAGAGACATTATAGAAAGAACAAATGAATACGAGTTGTCATTATCTTTTGGATTTGTAGATTATGAAAACGCATTTGCTTCTATAAACATTTCTTCAGTGTTAATGCATTGGATCATCAAGGAATAGATCCAGGATATTATCATATTTTAAATAATATTTATAAAAATGCAATAGCAACAATTAGATTACATAATGATACTGGGAATGTTAACATTGATAAGTGTGTAAGACAGATTGACTCCATATCTCCCAAACTTTTTACAGCAGTGCTGCAAGAAGTATTTTGTAAATTAAAATGGGAATCTAAAGGAGTGACAGTAAATGGAGATTATTTAATTCATTTAGATTTTGCTGTAGTTATTTTTGCAAATAATGCTTTAGAGCTGCAGGAAATGTTACAGGAGTTATGAGATGAATGTAGGAAAGTAGGATTAAAGATAAATATTAAAAAGACTATAGTAATGTTTAATGGATATTCTCAAAATATGAAAATAAAGATTGATTATGATGAATTACAAGAAGTTAACAGTTACAAATACATTGGTCAAATTATTAATATAGATGGAAACATAACGGATGAAATTAATCATAGATTTAAATGTGGTCGGAGTGCTTTTGGTAGAAATAACTTGATACTAAAAAAAAAAATATGACTCAGTTTTGGAAAAGAAATTTTTTTAATAAATGTGTTTTACCAGTTCTTACTTATGTATCTGAGACTTGGAAACTTAATAGAAAAGCAATACAAAGAAGTATGTTCAGAGGCATGTTGGTGGTAACAAGAAAAGATCAAAAACACTATATATGGGTAAGAGAACAAACATGTGGTTCTTAACTCTTTGAAAAAATTAAAAGATTGGGGGTGGGCTGGACATTTTGCTAGAAAAGTATGATAATAGATAGACAATTGAAATATTGAACTGGATTACAAGAGATTGTAAAATATCCAGAAAAAAGACCGCATGTGAGATGGATGGATGAAATAAGAAAGTGTGTACGGGGTGTTATGGAGAAGAGAAGCTAAAGAGTAGAAAATATGGATTGAACTTGGAGAGACCATTCATTCGGCAGTGTATTAAAATAGTTGATGATGATGATATATTAAAATACAGTAAAATTCACATAAATTATAGTTATTTTATTAGAAGTATTATATATATATATATATATATATATATATATATATATATATATATATATATATATATTGCACCAGACCATACTTCCCTGTGTAATTATGCTCTTAATCTTGTACTGAGCATGAAGTGACCAAGATTTAACAAGGTAGGAAATAGATACCAATTTAACCGATTGTCTGTCCTACAACAAATTGGTACTTCCAGATAAACTGATCGATAGTGTGAATTTACAGGACTCTGCCAATTAAAAACCACTTTAGTTAATATCTTTCTTGAATGCCTGATTGTTTAGGACCTATGGTAAGTACATGTCTTTGAAAAGTCTATTTATTAATAGCTTTTGTGTACCACTCCTAGAAAATGATAAAAATAAATTCATCCCCCCCCCTAGAAGAATGTGCAATATCATATGTTCAGCTGAACATAAGAATAAGATTTAACACTCCGGTAGAGCCATATCCCATGTGGCAAGCTTAATGCATTCTCCATCTAGGTTCTTCAATGGGTACGTTAAATGGTTATTACAGGTACATGATTGATAAGAAAAAAGTACATTTTATCAAATAAATAAACCAAATATAATATTATGATCAAATATTTATACTGGTTCGTACTTAAAATGATATAATAAAAATAAATAAATGAATTATTATCACAAACCCATATATACATTTGATGCAAGAAATAGATAAAATATAAATACAATTTTAAATGAATAAGGAAAATAATAAATCCATAAAGGTATTTACAATGTTTCATAATGAATAGAAGTGGTCTGAGCTTTTTACCCTGTAGAAATAAGTTATACTTTGTATGATTTGATATTTATTTCTCAGATAAAAGATTTTCGGTTATATAGGCATACACTTCTACAAAGGACTTATAAAACCTTTTTTTTTTTTGATAGCAAATATAATAAAAGAAATTTATTTGTATCAATATTTGCACTATAAAATATTTTACTAATTTCGTATTTTGTAACACATCAATAAGGTTATGATAGTTGAGATGGTACCCTAGAGCACTCACAGGAGGTGCTGTATCTATTTGCCTTTTATAATAGATAAAATCTTATACATGTATATACATGCAGCACAATTATACACTCACTACTATTTTAAATGTAAAACTATTAGTGGACTTGCCTACAGGAAATTTACAATGAATAAATCACTTTGATACTCATCATAAGGTGCCACAGTGACAAAAAATAATTTAAAAGGATATGCAGATACATATATATTAAACACTCAACATGAGGTATCGTATTTACCGAAATATTACAAGTGTATATTCACATATATACACATGTATATTTATGTATGACAATTTTTAGGAGTAACAATGAGAAGAAAAGCAAACAGCAACAGAAAAACTAATTGCAGCCTTTGCTGAAAATACTAGAATTTGGGATAGAAAAATGAATTTAAAAGACTTAAGTAAAGCTGTATCATTATGTCTGTAATAACCGTAAATTCAATATATATATATATATATATATATATATATATATATATATATATATATATATGTGTGTGTGTGTAAGTGTGTGATATATATATATATATATATATATATATATATATATATATATATATATATATATATACACAACTCTCTTTTTTTTAAATGATTAATAATAATAATAATAAAAAAACAATATATTTCTAATTATCGGAAATATCAGAATAAATTAATTCAATATTAATAAAATATTTTTAAAAGAAACTTTTGTAGGCATCTTCATCTTCTTTAACTGAGCTTCAAGTCAACTGGCTGTGTGGTGAGGATTTCAGCTCATTTAGCCATAGGCAAGGTGGCTTTTGTCATCATCATGGCTGGTTGAAACTGGGATGATCACATCTTGGTGATTTGGAAAAAGAGAGGGCAGTTTCAATGGCTGGCTGTCTACCCCATGGCCATTTTACTGGAACCTCTAGTAGATTTCTTCATATTTTCTTTTTCTATATTATAATAATTATGATTATTATTAAATTTTTATCTGCTGTGTCGAATGATTAATCGAATCCACACAAAAATGAGAGTTCTTAGGAAATATCAGTAATAGGCTAGTATGTAAATGAAACTTTAAGTGGCTAGATGATTGGAGAATTCTGGAGCCAAAGTAGTGAATGACATGGTAGAAAGAATGCCAAAAACAGAATGAATCCCCCAGCACTGACTAAAACCTATCAATCCCTCTCATACAGAACCAATTCAGGTACCCCCATGAGAAGTATGAATCAGTCAACCCTTTTAATTTGGCTTATCATTCAGATTATAGACATTTCTTTTTGTTTTTCTGATTAAATTCTACATTTTAGGGTTTGATAAAATGACTAGTTTCCATCTTGAATCAATTCAAAAAAAAAAATATTTTATTTAAAAAATATTTTAATTATACCATTTATTATTAAATATTTTGTTTTTGGTCACATTTTTGTCAAAGCAATTAACATTCTTTGCTTACAGAATAAAATTATAGTTTTTAGAAAAGTAATTGAAAAAATATATACATGCATAATGGAACAATTACTTTATTATTTCTTTTATGAATATTTTCCAACATGTGATCCATTTGTTCAATAAAGTTTTTTTTTTATTTGAATTTTTCAGAGAAAAGCAAAATACATAAAATGACATATATTGAAAATATAAAATAAATAAATAAATAAATAAAAACATGAGTTTATTATACATGTATTTGTGTACAATATTTTAAAGTGGTGTGTGTGGGTATTCTATACTCAGACCCAACTTCCATTATTAATATAGCACATTTCATTGTGCTTAATATATACAAATTTACATGTTTATCTGCTGTAATTTTCTTTACAGCAGACTTTGTGCATGGACATTTAATAATGCCTCTCACAATATATATATATATATATATATATATGAGATAATTTATACTATATATATATATATATATATATATATATATATATAGTAAAATTCATATAAATTATAGTTATTTTATTTGAAGTATATATGTATTATATGTAATGTTTTCACGGTGGTATGATATAGATAAATTATTATGTTTGGGACAAAACTGTGTACTATTTGCATTAAAATATGATATTTTGAAAAGTTAACCTTGACAATGGAGAATGCTATGCCATCAAAATATCAAATTGTATTGCAAACTAATACACAATTTAGTCCTCAAAATAATAATTTATATATATATACACACACCATTACTATTGGTACACCTTGTCATAAAAACAAATTGGGAATAAAATTTGTTTTGTCATAAATTTACATTTTATTAAATAAAAAAAGATTGGTCCCTATTAAGCTAGGAAAAATAACTCATTTTAATTATGAAGATGTTTGAATTTAGGTTTAGTCAATTTAAATTCATATAAAGGATAGAAATGCAGAATAAAGTAGTTTGTTACAAGTGTACATAAAAGTTAAAATGATAAATTAAAAATTTATTATAGATACAAATAAGTAAACATTTGATAGTATTTAAAATTGTAGTAAAGTTCAAATCTAATCTTCTAAACAAATATGTGTTATATTTGTAGATAATTGTTATCTCTATGTGTCTAATATTATAAAAAGCAATTATTGTTTTTAGTTTCATCTTAAGTTATTCTTACAAATAAATAAACCCCTTTCTGCAGTATGTGGAAATGATCTATGTTGCATGCAGGGAGGATGTCCAGCATATATCATATGTGAACAAAGTCACTATTTTCTTCCCATTGCAAAAGTTATTACCACAGCTGTACAAAGTGCTGGATATATATGCAGTTAAATACAATCTGTGAATTTACCTGAATAAATCTGCATTTTAAGATAAAATTGTTTGAAGGAGATAAAGTACAGACTCTATTTGAACACATGGAAAGTTTAGAAGAGTGCTTTTGTATGTATGGGTTAAGAGAAAAAGAACAAGTAATTATAGCAAGTAATCACTTGGTGGGTACAGCATGAGATTGGTGAAGAATGTTACAGAAAAAAAACTGGTCAATTTTAAATAGTACAAAAATAAATTAATACTTATGTTTTGGAATGTAAAGAGACAAGAAAACATATAAACATTGGTAGATTTAGAAAGGTATAAAACGCATAAGTATAAGATATAGACAGTTTTTTAACACAAATGTTGGAATTAAAAAGGGTGATAGAATATCCCATTTCTGAATGGCAGATTATAAGTATTATAAAAAATATGCCAGAAAATGTATAATAGAGATTATCTATATGTAGGTATAAAGAAATGGAACACATATTGGAAGTTCTTAATGGGGATGAAAATCTACAGGAAGAAGAGAAACAAGAACAACTATCTAAGCTGTTAAATGTAGTTATTGGAAAAAAAAGTACAAATGATGGCAGAACAAACTTGTCCTATGATAATGTTAAAAATACAGGGAATAGAGATCCAGACTCTACTAGACAAAGAGAGTCAAGTTTTGATAATCTCAAATAAAATATTAGATCAATTCAGAGTTCAAGAGAAGGAAATACAGTAGTTACCATTAAGAAAGTCTGAAATAACTATGGATAATGATAAAAGAGTTATTTGGACTCTATATAAATATATGGGAAAGTACAAGTGGGGGAAAAATTCAGCATACATTATTATCAATGCCAGGTTTGGTAGAAGATCTTATATTGGGGTCAAATTTTATGCACAGAACTGGGTTGAAAATTAATTATAGCAAAAAGAATATAGTGATAGGAAATGAAAAGGTGCCATTTAGTGGATATAGTACCCAGAGTGATAAAAGCGTAGCTTATATTGTGACTGACGATATATACCAAGAAATAGAATATAAAATAACCAAGTTAGGGTGTAATAATAGGGGCTGAAAAAGTCAACTTAAAGAGGCACTTGTGCAAAATGAACAAGTATGTACCATAAACATGGAATTATAAAGGAATATGATCACTGGATATAGGTGAAAGAAGAAACTCACTTCCTGGGTAGGTAATACGTAGTTCCTATCAAATATAAAGAGAAAGTTGACAAAAAAATAACAACAAATGAAACAATGAGGTATCATAAAAAAAAAACAGTCACTGCATATAAACCATTTAGTAATTGTAAAAAAAGATGGCTCTATGAGAGTATACTTAGTTGTTCATTAGTTAAATACTATTACTATACCTGATCGGGATGTGCTGCCATGGATTACAGATTTGCTGTTAGAATTTAAGGGAAATAAATATTTTTCATCATTCAATTTGACAAGTTATTGACAGACGTTGCTTCATGCTGAGAATCAAAAATATAGGTCATTCTGCTATGAAGGTTTTACTTATGTGTTTCAATGTGTTCTGTTTTGGACTAGTTAATAGTGGATCAGTGCTATTGTGATGTTTACACCAGGTACTTTCTTAGAGGGTAAAAAAAATACTATATTATATGGATGATGTCATAATAGCTTCACAATCACCTCAAGAACATTTAGAAAACTTAGTTGTGTTTCTTCTAGAGTGCCATGAAAAAAATATTATAATAAATTTTAAGAAAAGTAATATACTACAGGAAGAAATTATATTTCTCAGTCACCTCATATGTGCTAAAGGAGTGACACCCCATTCTAACAAGATAGAAGTGATCGTTAAATTCTCTCAGCCATAGAATAGAAAACAGGTTAGATCATTCCTTGGTATATGTAATTTCTATCAAAGTTTCTACAAATATTTTTCTACAGACACAAAAATGCTTGTGTGCCTGCTAAGAAAAGAGAGCAAGTGGGAGTGGACAGAAAAACAAGAGCAAAATTTTAAACAGATCAAAGAAAAATTTGTTTGTACTGTAACACTTTCCTATCCTCATTTTATCAATACTTTTATGTTACAAACTGACAGTAGTAATGTAGGATTGGGGGTGGTATTGTTCCAGGGAAATGAAGATAAAATACCTTGAGTTTTATATTTTTTAAGTAGGACATTAAACCCAGCAGAAAGAAATTATAGCACTAAAAAGGGGGTGCATTGGCAATTGTTGGTGCCTAGAAGTAAATGCTTAAATTTATTTAAGGCCCATACAGAATCATTCAAAAATGCAGACCTAATGCATTTATATTACAAGAATAAAATAAAAAAGAGGACTTATAATGCACAAAGTTTAAACCCTTTAAAGAAAATGGGGAAAAGATCGCACAGGTTAATTAAAGGTTTTTTTTTTATTATTTGTTGTTCAGGAAAGAATGGAATAAGCGGGTATTTTTCTGCTAGATCATATTCATACATACACACACATACATATATATATATATATATATATATATGTATGTATATATATATATATATATATATATATATATTATTTAAATCACATATATATTGTTTTATAAAAAAACTTATATTTTTGTACTAAAAATAAATAATAAAACTTATTTTTTGAAATGGAATGTTAAAAGTTTTGAAATCAATTAAATCAAGATAACAAAAAAATACAGATTTGTTTTATTTCTAATTCTTAGAAATGCTTAAAGATAGAAGATGAAAGAAAGTATATAATTTTTCTGCAATTATCTCTATTGTTGAAACTTTGATAATGGAAGAAATTTTGTGCGATCTATTAAGGCTATTAGTTTGGAATGTTTTTTTCAGAATTACAAGCAACATTGGGAAAAAAACTATAAATTACAGGTTTGTATTTTGTTTAAAAAGTAATTGGAATTTTACTGAAGTCAGTGACTAGTCTGTTGGCTTTGATTTGGCTTGGACTCTTTGGCAATTTAAAGCCTTCAAAATAAAATAAAAAAATTAAAAAAAAAAGTGTGGAGAATATGTTGAGTGGCTAAAGGAATTAAAACTTTCTCTTTTATAGCAGCCTCTTTTTCTGATACCACCTGGAACTGCCATTGGAATTGCTGACCTTGCATAGAGACATGTAGAATTATCTGAGGAAATTGGATTAACATTGAAAGCCAGGACAAACAATGACAATCATAGGACGATTTATTTTTCCCTGAGAACCAATACACTAATTGATCAGAATAACTAGACTTTTTTTTACCTACCATTATTATACTGGTTTTTGCATAAAATTGTATGCTCAATCTAAGGGAATAGATATAGGGTTTAACATTTGCAAGAGAGGGTTTGAATGCTGCTAACAAGCAAGCTCTTATAGTAAGTTGCTGTTGAATTCATTCATAATATTTGTTTTATTAGAAATGACTTTGTTATTTATTTGAAATTTATTTAGTTATTTATTTACTATCTTTTCAGTACAAAGGTAATACACAACGCTTGAGTTTGACAGTAACATACTGATAATTTTGTGATTTTCCAATATTCAGTTTTATAATTACTTATTTAAGACATCATTAATTAATTTATTGTTTTACATATAATATCCCATCTGCAAATATAGTTTGGATTCAATTACATTCCCTTTGTTTCCAATTTATATTTTGGTAATTAAATCTCACTGGTCAAGTTAACCCCGAGAGTAAAACATTTAATGTTCCCTATTATTACTATTTGGTATCTATGCATAATTTATGCAGAGCTAGTTGGATAAGTAATATTGTAATTGTTAGTCAATGATTAAATCATATTTACTCATGCTTAAAATTTATCTTCTGATGCATAGATGCAGTTCATTATAATTGCTGCCCAAATCAATAGGATCCTTAAATAAAAGTTTAGCATCACAATCATGCCCATTGCAATAAACATTCAATGATTGGGTTAGTTTCTTTTCCTTTATACATATATTTTTCATTACAATTGGCTTCCCAACTCAACACTTTATTAAAATAAGCCAAGACCTAAAATAAATTACAAAAAATACAATTTCTATTACAATTGCACCTTGCAATGTGTGGGTTGATTAATTGATTGGTGGTTGCAATGTATACTATTGCCATGAGTGAAATTGAATGATTGATTTATTAGTCATTGTAAATATTTCCATTATATATTACATAGTAAGTATAAGAGTAATTTAACATTGAAAGAAATGAATGCATTATATAATTGAGTGAAAAGACAGAATATTATTATAAAACCAGCTGACAAATGTGCATCAATAGTAATTATGAATAAAGATGGATATGTTAAGAAAGCTCTGGAGCTTTTAGATGATAAAAATTTTTATGAGCATATTTCACTAACCACTGTTAATTCATTATTCAAGGGTATATTTTTTTAGTTTAAAAGATATGAGAGCTAGGGGTCTTATAAATAATAATGTATATAACTTTATTACCAACCAAAATTTATCCTAATAGTTTTTATGTTTTGCCAAAGATTCATAAACCAGGTTGTCCAGGCAGACCTATTGTAGCTAGTATTGGTAGTTCTACAGAAAATATTTCAACCTTATGTTGATAATTTTATTAAATTTATTCCACCATCATTTAATTCTTATGTTAAATATACTACTCATTGTCATTGTGTGTTAAGAGAATAGTAAATCTGAATTACCAGATGAATGTTTTTTGATTACTTTGGATATTGTATCACTGTACACTAATATACCTCATGATGATGGAGTTGAGGCTATTAAATATGCTTTACAAGATAGAAAGTATGATTATGGTCTTATTACTGCTATGGTTGAATTAATATATTTGGTTTTAAGAAATATTTTTTTTTTACTTTTGATTCTAGATACTATTTACAGAAACAAGGTACTGCAATGGGTACAAAGATGGCACTGAGTTATGCGAATATTTTTATGTCAAAACTAGAATCCTATATACTTGATAATGCTAAGTAGAAACCTTATACTTGGCTTAGATATATAGATGACATTTTCATGATATAGCCACATAATGAAATTGAACTTCATAATTTGTTAAGTTAATTAAATAATGTTAATAAAAATATTAATTTTACAATGAACTTTTCGAAATCAATTGCTCGTTTTCCTGATGTTGAAGTTATTTACACTAATAAAGTTTTTACTACTACTCTATATAGGAAGCCAACTGATAATAACTGCTATCTACATTTTTATAATAACCATCCTAAACATTTAAAGGCTAATATTTCTTATAGTAAATTTTTAAGAATGAAGAGGATTTGTAATAATGAGAAATTTCTTCAACAAAATAATATTATTTTATATAATAGATTGGTCAATATGAGGTATCCTAAGACATTGTTGGATAATGCAGTAAGGAAATCATTTTTTAATTGATAGAAAGAAACTTCTTTTATTTAAAAAGAGTAAAAAAAATTAGATGTTCCACCATTGGTTCTTAATGTTAATAGAGATTTACCTAATATTAACTGGACATTGGTGAAGCATTTTAACATATTGCACTCCGCAGATTATTTAGAATCTATTTTTTTCCCATCCAACTAAGGTTGTATATCGAAAATATAGATCACTTAGAGATATACTTGTCAAAACAAATTTTATTAGTAGTTCTGTATGGGAAAAAGGATGTTATCTATGTGATGATAAAACATGTTTTACATGTAAACATATTGTTGTGACAAAAGTGGTCTTATGTACTAGGAATCATAATTTTAAATGGTATATTCTTAATTATGCTACAAGCAAAAGTGTTAATTTGATATATTTGATAGAGTATAGTAGATATTTAAACCAGTATATAGGTGAGTCAGCAAATAGTTTACATGTCAGAATGACTAATCATAGATTTGACATTTTGCATAAGAATGAAGATAGACCGGTTTCAAACACTTTAATTTACTGAATCATTCAATTGATGATTTAAGAGTAGTAATTCTTCAGGAAGGTTTTTCTTCTACAAGAGAGAGGAAACAAAAGGAGAGTTTTTATATTTTTAAATACAAGATCTTAGACCCACATGGGTTGAATTTAAACATTGGAACTATTACATCTTTAGGTTACCTGGTCTCCTAATTTTTTTTATATGTGAAAATTTTTTTTATATGTTTTTTTTTATGTAAAGATAAGTTTAAGAGATAGGGTCATGTGATCTATAACTCTTATTTTGACTGGTTATATGGATGTTTAATATCTGTGTTTAATTGTTATATAGGTAAATAATTAATTATTGTACTTTGCACTAACTATAATTTTTGATTAATATGTATAAGTATTTTGGTTTTTAATGAATATTAATGTGAGCACAGTTTATTTTTTGCATGTGAGTACAATCTAATTTTTGTATGTATGCACATATATATATTTTAATTTTGGATTTTTTATTTATTATTTCAATTTAAATAGAATTTAAGCTTGATTAGGAGGAAATGTAGTTTTTTTTGTTTGAATTTTGTCATTGGTTGGGTAGATATTCTGTGTTAGATTTTGTGACCAATCAGGATTTTTTTTTGTTAGATTTATAATCTTTTATCAAATCTGTAATCTTTGAATATCGCCATTTTACTGTGTATTTTTTCTTTCTGATAAAAACCAGACCTCTGGTTGAAATATTTTATATTATTTCTTGGATTTATAAGTGTTTTTTTTGTTTTTATATGTATTTCCTGTGGTTATATATATATATATATATATATGTGAAAAACAAAAACAAGTTTTATATATGTAAAACCTGCTATTGCTTGTATTTATGATCAATAGATGGAGCTTTACCAAGACCTCCAAAACAAGCATATTATTGTTTACATAAATGTCAGAGTCAATATTCAATGTCTCTTTCGTTTTACTCCACCCTCAGATCAGCTGATTTGCTATCATCAGTGAAGGATAGGAGTTAGAAACTAGACCTAAACACTAACTCCAAGCATTTATGCAAAAAAAAAGAGACAGTGAATATTGACTCTGACGTTTATGTAAACAAAAATACACATGTTTTGGAGGTCTTAGTAAAGTTCCATCTATTGATCATAAATAGAAGCGATAGCAGATTTTACATATATAAAACTTGTTTTTGTTTTTCATAAATGTACCTTTAAGGCTTCTTGCAATGATATATATTGCAGAAGCTTTGACTATGTGGAGAAACTGAACTGATATCAGACCCATATAACTATCTGGTTTGATAAGCTGAGTTTGAAGACATTTATGTGTCTAAAAATTTCATGCTTGCAAACTGATAGAAACATTTTGCATAAACACTTGGAGTTAGTGTTTAGGTCTAGTTTTTAACTCCTATCCTTCACTGATGATAGCAAATCAGCTTGATATCAGCTGATCTGAGGGTGGAGTAAAACGAAAGAGACAGTGAATATTGACTCTGACATTTATGTAAACAAAAATACGTTTGTTTTGGAGGTCTTGGTAAAGCTCCATCTATTGATCATATATATATATTCACTACAATAAAAACTATAAAATTTTAAAAAATGCCTGTATAAGATTAAAGATTAAAATTCTTTGCTATATCTAGCTTCAGCGTATTCTGCCATCTTAAGTAGAAATACATAAATATTTAAATATTATCAAACTCTCACACCAGTAACATACCCATGTAAATTACCTACTTTTCATAAATTGTGAATATTAACATAATGACACTGTTTATTAATACATTATCCGTACTATTTATAAAATAGGACTCCTTAATTCTTCTTTTCCTCAAATCATTTTCCATATGCATATATATATATATATATATATGCATATGGAAAATGATATGATCAATACATACAATATATATATATATATATATATATATATATTGTATGTATTGAGTTCAAACCCTACATAACAAATTTTCAAATACCTTATAATGCTAGAGAATTATCTCTTTATTCAACTGATTTATTAATCAATGAGAAAGACAAACAATATTTTGAATATCTAGTAGTTAAAATTGTAAAGCAAATATAAACAGTTTTCTGTAGACATGGACTCAATGAATAACTACTTTTTCTAATTTTGCTTATTAACCTTCCTTAAAGCTAATTTATGTTTACTAGATTATAGTATTTTTCTTTAATCTTTGTTTTTAATACCTGTTTTAAAAATTTATGAATTTTAATTTATAGCTTTTATATAATTTAGATTATTTGTAATATGCAAATTCTGTATTTCTTCATATGGATTAGTGTTTGCCTGTATTTACAGACATAAACCTAAAACATTTACAGACACATTTGGATAATAGAGACGATTTTATTAAAATCGTTTTTTTTATAAAAGGTTATATTGTTTAAAAATAATTATATATTATGTAGGATAAATTTATTTTATTATGTCTGGAAGTGTTATAGTTTTACTTAACCTTGCCAAAGATTAATAAGAGAGAAAATGAAGGCCAAAGTTTAGGGGAGCTGCTATTAGAATTTGATAGTATCCAGATCAGTGAACAGTTAATGACTGAGAAATTATATCACTTTGGGTTTTTTACCAATGATAAATTTAAAAAATCGTCACTTTTGGAAAAAAAATGGTTTAATTAATATAAGTCATGTGCTTTTGGTAAAAAATGTGTGAGAGCATGTGGTTGACTAACTTATATAAAAGCTGACAATAAGACTCTTAGAAAAAAAAAAGTAGACTTTTTTTTTTTTCATATGTCATAGCATTGACCGGGAGGTAAACCCACAACCGTCTGCAACCAACTACTAGCTTGCAAGGCAGTTGTGATGACCTCTTGGCTAACAATGCTTGACAAAAAAAGTAGACTTTGTTTTAAAGTTTTTTATATCAACATGATGGGATAGAAGAAATTATATATTGTCAGGGACCCATTGGCCATCCAGAAACCGATGCACATCAGGAGAAATTTGAATATAAATAGTATAAAACATCTTATGACTGATTGCTAAAATGAAAGAAGAAACTCATTGCCTCACCTTTGCTTTTGAATCTAAATGCTGCTATAGAGAAATATGCTGAAAATTGTGAAACCGTGCTATTTCATTTATACCATTTGCTGAGTTTAACCAAAGCAGAATGCTAAAATATATGGAAAGCAGTTAATATCCATGGTCTATTAAAAGTAATTATACTTAGAAAAAATCGATAACCCATTTCAGTGCCAAATGATCCATATGAAAGCAAGTTATTTCACCATCATCTTCATAGTGAAAAGAATCCACAAGCCCAAGCCAAAATAAGACTGCTCCAGTAAACTGCTGTAATTGGTAAATATACACATGTTACATATTGGTGCATTGCTGCTGTCAAATTTTAAATCTTCAACTAACTGACTAAAATCATTGGTAGTATAAATTTTAATTATACTTTTATCAGTGAATTTTAATGAATCATTTAATAGTAACTCCAATTATCTCTTTTTTAAGTCTTTGAATCTTATAATGAAAATCAATTATAGAAGATTTTCAGTAATAACGGCACTTGCATTATTGATGAATTATGTCCTCTTAAAGTATTACACATAACCATTTATGTGTGTATTTTATCTTTATAAAAATTGTTTATTGTATATTGATACAAAATTATGAATGATGTTGTTTATACTGTATATAAAAAGGGAGTTTAATAGCATTTTATTCATAATGGGAATTAACACCTGTACACACATGTAGTAATATAATTGTGCTTACTTACCTGTATATTTGTTTGAGCACAAAAGTTAAAAATTAGTAGAAAATTAGCATTATGAGATAGTGATTTTTTAAAGTAATTAATGATTTAGATCGGTGGACAGTCAGATAGGCAATTTAAAGCTTATTTCTCTATAGGCTTTAATCTGTATAATCTGACTAACCTTTCTATGTTCATTTCTTTTTTAACATTATGTTTAAATTTATAAAGATGAAAATATATGTTATACACAATATTGAGTATGTGCGTGCAAAGTGTGTTTATTTTTTTTAATGAAATGTTTTTTTAGGATTTAAAATTTTTATTTATTCACTATAAAAATTGATGCACACACATTACACTATAATATGAACATTGAGTATGTATCATAAGGAAAGAGGGAATATATTTGGTATTATTAATATTATGTAAATAAAAACAATTTATCATTATTTAACTATATAAATGTTTTATCTGTATTATTAATGTTTACTCAGTAATAAATGTTAATTTGTTTTCACTAAATGAGGCTATATCTTTCTTAAGAGTTATTCATTGTCTTGTTAATTATGACTATCATCATCACTGATGAATGTCAATTATTAAGAGATAATTTAAATATGATAATAATTTAGGTAAATAATTATAGATTTATAAAAGATAAAGTTTTATGTTGTGAGTTAGTTCTAAAGCTGTGGTTGGAAGTGTCATTATTATCATCATCATCTCAATAATAAGTAGTCTAAATAGTATTTAAGGGTCATATAAATAATGGTTTTCACTGTATTTATTATATGTAAGCGACCATTAGAGATAATAACTAACATCCTACTTAAACTGAGCTGGTAACACCTATGAGAATATTAAGTGTGAATTTATGATATTAAAATCTTATAATTTTATTTGCAGAATTAATGTATGAGGACATCATATTCTGTTTTTGCTTCATACAAGTGCATTTGTTATAAATAATGTATCAATAGGGTTTGAACTAGGTACATGTATAAAAAGTATATAACTTTATTTAAGTTTAGACAGCCTAGTAATGCACAGGTTAAACACATCCACATAAATAAATCTGAATAAAATATAAATATGTGTTTGATTTCCTTTTTTTCAGTTTGATGATATTGAATATTTACTTTATTGATATTTTTAATTCATTACAAATAGCATCAGCATGCAACTATAAGTTGAATGGTGTTTTATATATGTGAAAAGAGGAAAAGTGATGATTCTTTGTTGAAATAATCCATTATTAGAGATAAATGTAATTTCACTATATTGATTTCAACTATCATTTTTTACTCAGTTACAATGACAACTATATAAATTATTATATTAGTTACAATGGCTTCCCATGTGATGGCTTGAGATATACTATATACTTGAGGTAAAGAGTAGTGAGAATTTGGATGTGTAGTCAAAAAAAAAGTCTTTTTTTTTGTATAGAAATATTTTGTTGTTATGTTTTTATTTTAGACTTTTACATGATAATGTAAATTATTATTTCATTTTTTCATTAATGTTGATAAATGAATACAGCCATGAAACAGTTTAGTTTTTCAATTTTAAAATAGTATATATGTGTATCACAACATGAGTCAGTATAAATATAAATTGCATTTTTGTTTTTGTTATTAATGAAATGTTTCTGTGACATAGTGACATGAATATTGATGGTTATGAATTATCAAATAATAATTTCATGTATATTTGGAGAGTTCATCTTATAAAAAATCTATGATCTTGGAGGTTAGATTGGATATTTGATTGTTGAAGTTTCGTTGGCTAGATTACAGTTTTTGATAATGGGTGGAGTGTTTTGTCATTGCCTTGAGGATATGATGTATTCATGCCACTGATGACTGACCAATCTCATACACTGTTCCAACCTATATTATAATTTGTTCTTATTCATCATGAGACAGTTAACAGTAACCATGTCATAATTTCAATCATTAAGTCTCCAAGAATGTGAGCAAATCATATTTTTTTTAAATATTTCAAGCCCCTAAGACTTTAAAAAAGTATGGCATTGCAACAGAGTTTGCATTTTTTTAAGGGTTGTCATAGCCTAAAGTGATAAAATTAATTTAGGATGGCTTTCTGGGTCTTTAGTGTGCATTTGTGTACTTAAATTGCTTTGAATTATTTTGTTTATCCTGTTATTGTGTATTGCTAGTCATTATGTTTGTTATCGTATGTGTCAGATCTCTAGAAAAATGAATGAGTGTATAATTTGAAATATAAGCTATATTATGAATCCATACATGTGGTGTATAAGATATCAGTAAGGGTTAAATAAATAATGGAAATTATTTTTGTTTTGAAAGCATGAGAAAGCAAGGTAATAAACAGGCAAATCAGTCATTAGGTGATGTGTTCCTGAAAAGTGAATGGATGTGCAGGTTCTTGGTGGTCGTGGAACCCAAGATAAAATAAATTTAATTTAATTATAAAAAAGGAAATATTATTATTACTAAAAAATATTAAATAAATAATAAGAACTATAAAAACCAGAGCAATATGGAGTCTTACAAGAAACATAGTGAACCAGATAAGTTCCAAATCCTGGCGAATCAAATTAAAGAAATGATCAAACAACAATATTGGGAACTTAAAGCAATAAATGAGAAAATGTAAAGTCAATTCCTTAAATGGGAAAATCAAATTAAAACAATGAATAAAAAGTTTGAAATTCAACATACAGCACTTAAAACAATGAAGGAGAAGCTAGATAAAAATGTAATAAATTAGAAATAATTTTAGCATATCAATATTTAGAAATAAAAAAAGGTACTAGATGAGAGGTTTAAGATCTCCAATGATCTATTTGAAAGTTTGAAGATAAACTAGTAAGTAAGATGCAGAAATTTGATGTTAAATTTAAGAAATTATTAGACAAGGTAGATAAGTCACAGGAAAAATGTAACAATATGTTTGAGGTAGTAGAGATTAAGATAGTGGACATATAAGAACAATGTTTAAAGAGCAAAGAACAATGCTGTGGAGAAAAGCAGAGCTATAACCAATTTGAAGAAGATATGCAAATATAAATGAATACACTGAGGTTATATATCTCAGAGATAAACAAACATTTAGAAACATAAATAAATAAAAACCAGGATAAGGTTTATTATGAGATGAAGAGAGTGCAACTGAAATTAGAAGAAGAACAAAATGTCAAGGATCTGGGAATAGATTAAGTGAAAAGAATAAAGAAGGTGAAAGAAAGCATTTAAGATTTGGCCCATAATCTAAAGGACCAAATAGGTCTGAATGCAAGATTAAACAAACATAAAACAGTTATACTCAAAAACTAAAAGGATACCTAGACAGTTGGGAACAATATTTTGATAACAGGATGAGAGTTCAGATAGAAAACAGTCTGTCAGAAGACAGGAAAGCTAGGTCTAAAAAATCATATCCAGGAAAGGGAGAATCACTGAAGTATCCCATGAATGGAAGAGCTTTAAAAAGGCACCCCATGGATAAGGATGGAATTGGGACAAATCCCTTGTTGATGATAAACAATAGTGGGTCAATCGAAAAAGTAGGTAGTATTAGTGAGACACAAGGGAATAGCAAGATAACTAAGTACATCCAAGTTAAAGCATTTAGGGGTGACTATGAAAAGTATCCCATGGAATTTCTACAGGTTTGGAGCAGCCAGTAACTATCTCTTTGCCTCAGCAAAATGCTGGTGGATATTTCTTTTCCAAAAAAATCAAAAATCTATGGCAAATTGAAGTATGTGATACCAAAAGGATTCTGGAGTAAAGCCAAGTAAGAGAGCCTTTAACATTATATTGGTCAGGAAAGATACCATCTCAAAAAAGGAAGTTTTACCCAGTGTTTATGGCCCAAGCTGCCAAGTTAAAAATGTTAACAGTGTCCCCCTTGTATGAAAACCTGATTATCAGATTTACAAGGAGAAACTTCCCTAGACACATTGACCAAAACCTTATTGCCAAATATAGGTGTATAGTAGGGGAAGTTGCAGAAATGGTGGGGTTCTTGGAGGCCAAAAAGGGCATGATAGAAAACTACTCAAAGACAAAAAATATAATGATGGTTGTGGGATATCTATTATACAAATGAACAGTAGACCCATGAATATAATAAGAGGTGCATCATTTATGGGAATTTTCTAAGGTAGCAATAGTAATGCTAGGGCCTCCAGTAATAACTATAGGAGAGAGAATGAGTGGCTAATTAAAAAGCAGACCCAAGGAACTATTTGCAATCCTAATGGTAATATTCCACCCAAGATACTAGGAGCTATGCCTAAAACAAGCTCATGAAATAAGTAGAAACCCAATATGAAAAGAGGTTACAACATATGTTTTTTTCGTAGGAGGGGAAAGCTGTAGGGTATTGACTTCAAACCTATCATAACAAAATTTCCAATTATGTCAGTATGCTGAATAAATATCACTTTATTCAACTGATTTATTAATCAAAGAGAAAGACAAATTATATTTTCAATATCTAGTAATTAGAATTGTAAAGCACATTTAAAAACTTCTCTGTAAACACAGCCTCAATGGATAACTTAAATTTTTGAATTTTGCTTATTAACCTTCCTTAAAGCTAATTTATGTTTACTAGATTATAGTATTTTTTAAATCTTTGATTCTAATAATTGTTTTATAGATTTATGCATTTTAATTTATAGCTATTAAGTCATCCATATTATGTTTAATAGGCAGGTTTTGTATGTCTAAATATGGATGAGTGTGTGCCTGTATTTACAGACATAAACCTAAAACATTTATAGACACATTTTCATAATAGAGAAGGTTTTATTAAAATCATTTTATAATTTCTTTATAAAAAGTTATATTGTTTAAAAACAATTATATATTATTTAGAATGAATTTGTTTTATTATGTCTGGAAGCTTTATAGTTTCACTTAACCTTTTCAGACTGAGGACAAGGGTTAATATGAGAGATAATGAAGGTCAAATTTTAAATTTGAGAAAGGGGGGGTGCTATTAAAATTTGAGAGAATCCAGAAATCAATAGTTAAATTACCAAGAAATTGTATCATTTTGGGTTTTTTACCAATAATAAATTTAAAAAAATTGTCAATTTTGAAAAAGATTTCGATTAGATGGTTTAATTAATGAAAGTCATGTGATTTTGGTAACAAAAACATGTAAGGGCATGAGAAAGACTAACTTATATAAAAGATGACAATAAATCTGTTAGAAAGGGGGGAAGAAAGGAAAACTCAATTTTGTTTTATAGTTTTCTACATCAACATGGTGGGGTAGAAAAATTATATTTTGGCCATCCAAAAACTGATAAATGTCAAGAGAAGTCTGAATCTAACATGTATAAAACATCTTATAACTGATTGCTAAAATGGAAGAAGAAACTCATTGCCTCACCTGTTTTTTTTTTTAAATCTAAATGCTGCTATAGAGAAAAATGCTGAAAATTGTGAAACCATGCCATTTCATTTATGCCATTTGCTGGGTTTAAACCAAAGCAGAAAGCTAAAATATATGGAAAGCAGCAAATATCCATAGTCTATAAAAAGTAATTTTAATTAGAAGAAATAGAGAAATCATTCTAGTGCCAAATGGTCCCTATGGATGCAAGATGTTTCACCATCATCATCGCAGGAAAAAGAAACTGCAAGCCCAAACCAGAATAGTACTGTTCCAGTAAACCACTGTAACTGAGAAATATAAGTGTGTTACATATTGGTGTGTAGCTTCTGTCAAATTTTACACCTTCAACAAGCTGACTTTAAAATCTTTGGACTCTTGAAAGTAAATGAAAATTGGTATATGAAGGTTAATTATATTTTTATTAGTGACTATTAACAAATCTTTTAATAATAAATCCAGTTATCTCTCTTTTAAATTTTTGAATCTTAAAATGAAAATCAATTATAGAAGATTTTTAATAGTAATAGCTCTTGCATTATTGATGAATTATGTATTCTTAAAATATTGCATGTAACCATTTATGTGTGGATTTTATCTTTGTAAAATGTTTTTATTATATATTGATTCAAAATTATGAAATATGTTTATATTGTATGCAAAAAGGGGTTTAATAGTTTTTTTATTCATAGTGGAAATTATCACATATACACACACATAGTAAAATAATTATGCTTATGTTAAAAATTGGTAGAAATTTAGCATTAGGGGAGAGGGTTTTTTTTTTAAGTAATTAATGGCATAGATTGGTGGACAGTCAGATAGGTAATTTGAAACTTATCACTCTAAAGCCTTAATCTCTATAATCTGACTAAACCATTCTTTACTCATTTCTTTTTTTTAATATTATGTTTAAATTTATAAAGATGAAAATGTATACATCATATGCAATAGCGAGAATGTGTGTGCATAGAGTGTTTATTTTTTTAATGAAATGTTTTTTGATAAAAAATTTATTTATTCACTATAGAAATTGATGCACACACCTTACAATATAATATAAACATTGAGTATGTGTCATTAAGGAAAGGGATAAAGTTTTTTGGTATCAATAATATTATTACTTAAATGTAAACAATTTATCATTTTTTTAATTATATAAATGTTTTATCTGTATTATTAAAGATTAATCAGTAATAAATGTTAATTTGTTTTTATTAAAAAAGACTATAGATTTCTTAAGAGTTATTCATTGTCTTGTTAATTATGACCATCATCATCACTGATGAATATCAACCATTAAGTCATAATTTAAATATGACAATATTTTAGATAAATAATTATAGTTTTATAAAAGATCAAGTTTTATGTTGTTAGTTCTAAAGCTGTCGCTGGAAATGTCACTATCATCATTTCATTAATCAATAGTCTAAATAGTATTAAAGGGCCATATTAATAATGGTTTTCACTGTATTTATCATTTGTGAGCCACCATTAGAGATAATGACTACCATCATTACTTAAACTGAGCTGGTAACATCTGTAAGAATATTAAGTGTGGATTTATGATATTAAAATATTATAATTTTATTTGCAGCACTAATAAAGTATGAGGATGTCAGTTTTTGTTTTCACTTCACACAACTGTATATGGTAAAATAATGTACCAATAGGTTTAAACCAGGTACATGTATAAATAAGTATATCATATAAATTTATCTAGGTTTAGACAGCCTATTGGTGACCAGGTAAAACACATACACACAAGTAAATCTGAATAAAAAATAAATAACAGTTTAATTTCTTTTTTTTTTTTCAGCTTAATGATATTGAATATTTAATTCATTGATATTTTTAATTAGTTAACAAATAGCACAAGAATGGGATTATAAGTTGAATAGTGTTTTATATATGTGAAAAAAGGAAAAGGGATGATTCTTTGTTTAAAAAAAAATATTATTAGAGATAAGTGTAATTTCACTGATTTCTTTTTTAAAAAAATTGTTGTTAGGATAATAATATTTTAAAAATGTAATCTTTCCTATCCTATATAATAAATTCTAATACTAAAGTTTGTATATTTAACATAATAAATAAAACTAAATTTATGTAATTCCAATTCATGTTTGTTCCCCAATAAAGTTCAACTAAAAGTTCTTCATTACAATTTAATGCTTCAAATGGGAACCTCTATGGTTGCTATGCGATTAATATTGTCTGAAAGCTTTTTTAGTACTGTGCTCTCTCTCCTTGTAGTGTAAATAATAATAAAGAAATAATATCAATAGTCAACTCCAAAATCGCAATAAATCTAAAAAAAATCCACTGTTCATCCTGTTCTTGAAAGTCTTTAAATATTGTCTTTTACCTGTCACTTTCCCAGGATAATAGTTATTAATGTGATATCACTTTTAAAAAATATCTCCTATAAGTAAGTTCCAGTGTTTTTGTTCATGTGATTTCCATCAGCTTTAAGATGCATCATTAATGGCCATTCAAATTCAGTTCGTACGCTAGCAGAAAAGAGATATTTTTCCATTCTTTTCTTAAAAATATTATTATCTCATAATGCAGATATGTAGTAATAAATAACTTCATATTTAAATATTCCATAAATTATTTATTTAGTCCTGATAATATTCATTTCTATTATCCATTTATTTTCGTTTTTTTTTTTTTGACGTATAATTAAGAGAATAAGTTTTTATTATATCAAAATATTAATGCATTTTGACAATAACTTGATAAGTAATTTATATACGTAATAACATTTATTTTTAATTTTCATCATTTTTCCAAAAGTTTAAATAACTTTTAAATAAATACTTTTTTTTAAAATTGCTGCAATTTTTTTTTTTTTAAATATGCAGTCAATAGTATAAATAAAAGAACAACATATATTTTTATACTATAATTTCATTTTAAATACTTTCATGACTTTAAAGAAACATTCAGTTTTCCGTCTTTTCCATTTAATTTTATTATCCAAATAATATCTTTAAAAGTTCTTAAAATTTCATACACAAACACGGTAATTCCCCAAGTGATATTTCCAAATAATTTCCTCTTTAAAATCCAAAGTATTTTATGCAAATACTTATAACAGTTTTTAAATAGCACAAGAAAAAAATATACTTTCCTATGTCATCTGTTTCTCACACAAATACACACATTAATTCAAGTATATGCTCCATAAGTTATTATGAACTCTTAAGTTTCAAATAGAAAAAAAAACTAGTAAGAAACTAATTGGTTTTAGGAAACATTCTTATTTTAACTTAATAAATGCTATAATCCTTTAAACTTTTTTAAGAAAAAAATAATAAAATTTTAAAAATTGAAACTAATTGACTGTTAAATCTAATCAATTTTAAAATATTAAAGAAGTAAAAAAATAAAACTAGAAGAAGTAAAAAGTGTTTAAGAATTCAGAGCATTTTTATATACCAGTTCTAACTTACATTATGATTGGTTACTTGACACTCAGCTTATGATCTAATTTAGATAATTGTCAATTTCATACTTGTAAAATTTAGCAACAATTTTATGAATCATCATTTATACTATTAATATTATGATAGTTAATTCTAAATTAATTTTATAATTGTACCTAAACAAATTAATCAATTTAAAACAACATATTTTAAATAATACTTTATCAATTGATCTAATATTTAATTCTAATGTATCTATTTTTTAGTTTATTTTTATTAATTACAACTATGTTAAAGACAACTAATTAAATAATCTCCTATATTTATTTTTATTATATTCAATTGTTTTCAATTTTTTAAAACAATTCAAAAAATATTTTGAATCTTTCTTTTAAAACATTGCAATCACAAAATATGTGTATTGCTAGTCATATGACCATAATCTAAGACAAAAATGTTGCATTTTTTATATTCACTGTCTGAAAATAGGATTAATTAAATATTTAACTACAAAATATTACATTATAAAAAATAATAAAATAATGATAGAATTTGGAATAATAAATTTTGATATTATTTAAACAATAAATAAAATTGAATACTCTTGTATATACCACAAAATATTACAACCTTTAATAAACAATTATAATATAAATTTAAATCTACTTTTAATAAAATACATTTAATAACTTATTTAATTTTTAATCATTATTTAAAAAATAGTTTTGAACATCTTCTTTAATAAGACTTTTAATACATAATTTCCATTATTAAAACTATAGCCAGTTCTCCCAACCATACAAAATTATAATAATTAATTTTTACTTTATAATTTTAGCATTTTATCATAGCAATTAATTTTTTTATAACCTTTAATTTCATCTTAACAAAGCCTTACAAACCATATCAACATTACTATAACACAATACTTAAATTTCTTTTAATTTAAATTTTTTTAAGAAATTGATTTTCAAAGCCAATATATTTAGACCTAATAAAATGTGCCCATTTTATTAGGTTTGAATAGGATTTAAAAGCCAATTTCTTAAAAAAAATTAAATTAAAAGAAATCTAAGTATTGTAAGTGCTATGGTAATGTTGATATGTTCGTAATATTTTGTTGCGATGAATTTAATAGTTATAAAAATATTTAAAGTTATTATAAAATGTTAAATAATATATCATAAATGTAAAATAATATAATTTTGTATGGTTGGGATGAACTGGCCATAGTTATAATGATTTAAAATTATGTAGTAAAAGTCTTATTAAACAAGCTGATGAAAACTATTTTTAAATAATGTTTAATATTTAAATACATTATTAAATCTATTTTATAAAATTAAATTTAAATTTATATTATAAATATTTATCAAAAGTTTTAGTATTATATGGTATAAACAAGTGTATTCAATTTTATTTACTGTTTAAATAATATAAAAATGTATTATTCAAAATTTTATCATTACATTTTATTATTTATATAATATAATATTTTTGTAATTAAATATTTAGTTAATTTCATTTCAGATAGTGAGCACAAAAATTGACAAGTATGTAAATTAGTTTGTAATATGTGAGTCAAGCAACCAATCAGATGATGATTAGAGCAAGTATATAAATAGGGGGCTCGCACTTCATTGTTCTTTCTTTTTTCTTTTTATTTATTATTGTTCTTTTATTATTTACTTTTTTAATTATAGATTGTCTTGAAGTAGTAGACAGTATATTACTACAAGTCAGTAATATATTGCTTAAATAGTCAATTAGTTTCAATTTTTAAATTTTATTATTTTTTAAAAAAAGTCTAAAGGATTATAAAATTATTAAGTTTGACTAAGAATGTTTCCCTAAACCCAATTAATTTTCTACTAGTATTTCTATTCAAGTTTTAATTCAAGTTCATTATAACTAATGGAATATAAACCTGAAATAATGTGTGTGGTAAGATTAATGGCAAAGGCATGAACAAATGAGGAAAGTATAATTTTTCCTGTACTATCTAAAAACTATTATAATTAGTTGTGTAAAGTACTTTGGAGTTTAAAGTGGATAGTGTCTAGAAATTTAACTCGAATATTTAACAAGTTTATCCTGGAAAAGACTGAAACTGACACTTTTTGAAAAAGTTATAAAAGTATTCAAGAGTAAGTTATAATATAAATATATTGTTTTTTTATTTATACTATTGACTGTGTATATTTTTTTAAAAAGTTTAGTAGTTTCAAAAGAAATATTTAATTAAAAGTAATTATAAACTTTTGGAACATGGAGAAAATTAAAAAAACAAATGTCATTATGAATATAAATTGTTTTCTCAAGATATTTTCAAAATATGTGAATAATTTGATATAAAAAAGAAAATCTTTTTTTTCTTCTTAAGTATATGGTAAAAGAAGAGAATGGATAATAGAAATAAATATTATCCTGACTAAGTAAATAACCTTTGAAATATTGAAATATGAATGCATATATTACTACAGATCTGCATTATAAAATAATAGTTTTAAAAAAAAAAGGAAAATGCCTATTTCTGCTAGGGTGTGAACTTATTGTAAATGACTGATAATGATGCTCCTTTATGCCAATGGAATTTACCTGAACAGAAACAATGGAACTTACCTAAAGAAATAATTTTAAAAGTGATATCACATTAGTAAATGTTATCCTGTGAAATCAACAGATAAAATACTGTCTTTTAAGACTTTTAAATCAGGATGAATAATAATTTTCTGGATTTTTTGTCATATAAAAGTCGACTATTATTATTTGTATTATTATTTTCCTATTGTTATTAGTGTTTTGAGAGGAGAAGAGAATTCTGTGCAAAAAAAAAAAAATACTTCAGACAATTCTAATCATATAGCAACTGTGGAAGTTCCCATTTGAAAGATTTAACTGTATTGAAGAACAATTAGTTGAACTTTATTGAGGGACAGTAACGAATTTGGTTTACATAAATTTAGCCTTAATTATTGTTTTAAAATATACTAACTTTAGTATTAGAATTTATTGTATAGGATAGTAGAGATTACATTTTAAATATTTTTATTATTCTAATAATAATAATATTTTTAGGAAAAAACCTTTTAACATTTTTTTTAAAAAAAATGTTGAAAACATATTTAAAGTATAATAGTTGGTGTTTTGGATGAATGACAATTTTGATTAATATTTTTTATGCTGAATTAGACTGGAAAATGTCAAAAATAATGATATACAAATTGTAAAGTCACTAGGTAATCTTAAATTGTTCCATTATTATTATATATATATATATATATATATATATATATATATATATATATATATATATATATAATAAGTCAGATGTCACATGACTTATATATAGCTTGCACTTACAAATATATAAAATTAAGAGCGTGCTAATAGCTCTAAACAAGCTTTTTTTATGATAAATGCTACTACAAGAGAAGACATTCAAATCATTTTTATCTTGGATTGTCCCCATCCCCAGACCCGGTTTCGACCTAGGGGTCTCTGCAGTGAGGAGTTGGGACATTAGATTTAAAAAAACCAACTGAAGCAAAGCATTTATCTAAAAGTTAATTGTTAGAAGAAGATCTGAAACATTTAGACATCTACATGTCTTTAAAGTCAGCTCTCCAACTGAAAAAATCATATGGGTCTGGGGATGGGGACAATCCAAGATAAAAATGATTTGAATGTCTTCTCTTCTAGTAGCATTTATCATAAAAAAAAGCTTGTTTAGAGCTATTATCACGCTCTTAATTTTACATATTTGTAAGTGCAATATATATATATATATATATATATATATATATATATATATATATATATATATATATATATATATATATATATATATATATATATATAAGTCATGTGACATCTGACTTATTATTATTACTATTATTATTTTGCTGTTGTGGCTTTGGCTAAATTAAATGGCTAAGCCTACTAATATATGGAGTATCTGAATTAAGTTCAGGCCCATATGATTTTTTCAGTTGGAGAGCTGACTTTAAAGACGTGTAGATGTCTAAAAGTTTCAGATCTTCTTCTAACAATTAACTTTTAGATAAATGCTTTGCTTGAGTTGGTTTTTTTAAATCTAATGTCCCAACTTCTCACTGAAGAGACTCATAGGTCGAAACCGGTCTGGGGATGGGGACAATCCAAGATATAAATGATTTGAATGTCTTCTCTTGTAGTAGCATTTATCATAAAAAAAAAGCTTGTTTAGAGCTATTAGCACGCTCTTAATTTTACATATTTGTAAGTGCAAGCTATATATAAGTCATGTGACATCTGACTTATTATTATTACTATTATTATTTTGCTGTTGTGGCTTTGGCTAAATTAAAGGGCTAAGCCTACTAATATATGGAGTATCTGAATTAAGTTCAGGCCCATATGATTTTTTCAGTTGAAGAGCTGACTTTAAAGACATGTAGATGTCTAAAAGTTTCAGATCTTCTTCTAACAATTAACTTTTAGATAAATGCTTTGCTTGAGTTGGTTTTTTTAAATCTAATGTCCCAACTCCTCACTAAAAAGACCCATAGGTCGAAACCGGTCTGGGGATGGGGACAATCCAAGATAAAAATGATTTGAATGTCTTCCTTGTAGTAGCGTTTATCATAAAAAAAGCTTGTTTAGAGCTATTAGCACACTCTTAATTTTACATATTTGTAAGTGCAAGCTATATATAAGTCATGTGACATCTGACTTATTATTATTACTATTATTATTTTGCTGTTGTGGCTTTGGCTAATTTAAATGGCTAAGCCTACTAATATATGGAGTATCTGAATTAAGTTCAGGCCCATATGATTTTTTCAGTTGGAGAGCTGACTTTAAAGACATGTAGATGTCTAAAAGTTTCAGATCTTCTTCTAACAATTAACTTTTAGATAAATGCTTTGCTTGAGTTGGTTTTTTTAAACCTAATGTCCCAACTCCTCACTGAAGAGACCCATAGGTTGAAACCGGTCTGGGGATGGGGACAATCCAAGATAAAAATGATTTGAATGTCTTCTCTTGTAGTAGCATTTATCATAAAAAAAAGCTTGTTTAGAGCTATTAGCACACTCTTAATTTTATATATATATCATCATCATCATCAACAATTATCAATCCACTGCAGGATGAAGGTCTCTCCAAGTTTAATCCATCTTCTCCGATCTTTAGCTTCTCTTCTCCACAACAACCCTGCACACTTTCTTATTTCATCCATCCATCTCACATGTGGTCTTTTTCTGGGTCTTTTACTATCTCTTGGAATACAGTTTAAAATTTCAATTGTCCATCTATTATCATCTCTTCTAGCAAAATATCCAGCCCAACTCCATTTCAATCTTTTAATTTTTTCAATAAGGTCAGTAAAACCTGTTTGTTGTCTTACCCATACATTGCATTTTCGATCTCTTCTTGTTACTCCCAACATACATCTCTCCATACTCCTTTGAGTGGTCTGAAGTCTCTGTATTGCTCTTCTATTAAGTGTCCAAAGTCTCAGATCCATAAGTAAGAACTGGTAAAACACATTTGTTAAAAACCATCCTTTTCAAACACATAGGCATATTTCCTTTTAGTATCAAGTTATTTCTACCAAAAGCACTCGAACCAAGTTTAATTCTATGATTAATTTCATCCATTATGTTTCCATCTGTATTAATAATCTGCCCAAGGTATTTGTAACTGTTAATTTCTTCTAATTCTTCATAATCAATCTTTATTTTCATATTTTGAGCATATCGATTAAACATTACTTTAGTCTTTTTAACATTTATCTTTAGTCCTACTTTCCTACTTTCATCTGCTAACTCCTGCCACATTTCTTGCAGCTCTGAAGCATTATTTGCAAAAACAACTACATCATCTGCGAAATCTAAATGACTTAAATACTCTCCATTTACTTTCACTCCTTTAGTTTCCCATTTTAATCCACAAAATACTTCTTGCAGCACTGCTGTAAAGAGTTTTGGAGATATGGAGTCACCTTGTCTTACACGTTTCTTAATGTTAATTTTTCCAGAATCATTATGTAATCTAATTGTTGCTGTTGCATTTTTATAAATATTCTTTAAAATATGACAATATCCTGGATCTATACCTTGATGATCCAATGCTTTAATCACTGAAGAAATGTGTATAGAATCGAATGCCTTTTCATAATCAACAAATCCAAAACATAATGACAACTCATATTCATTTGTCCTTTCTATGACTTCTCTCAATACCTGGATATGATCTATTGTACTAAAACCACTTTTAAATCCAGCTTGTTCTCTTGGTTGGTGGAAATCCAAAGTTCTCTGTAGACGAGTTGTAATTATCTTGGTAAAAATTTTATATAAAACTGATAAAAGGCTGATAGGTCTGTAATTTCTAATATCTTCTTTATCACCTTTTTTAAATATTAATATTATTACTGCATTCTTCCAATCTTCTGGTACATCTTTAGCATTTATACTTTTGGTATTTAACTTTGCTAAAATTGTTTCTATTTCTTCACCTGCTTCTTTTAATATATCAATTATAATTCCATCATTTCCTGGAGCCTTTCCTTTCTTCATACACTTAATTGCATGTCTAACTTCTTCATTTAAAATTCTGGGCAATTCAGAATATGTAATAGATATAGGAGGTACTTGTTCTTTATTACTATATAATTCTTGATAAAAATCTTCTACAAATGTCATGATGTCACCTCTCTTTTTAGTAATAATTCCATCTTTTTTTCTTATTGCAGATATAAATTTCCTACCAATACCAAAATGTTGTTTAACATTTTGAGACTTTTATTTTCTTCTACAGCTTTCCTTGCTATTTCACAGTTATACTTTCTTATATCATTTTCAACTTTTTTCCGTACCATTTTACAAAATTCGAGATATTCAATTCTTTTTAATACATCATTTTTGTATATCTTCATATTCCTTCTTTTCTTCATAAATTCTCTAGTCTCAGTAGAATATTTATTAGTCAATTGCTGCTTTTTTTTTACCAGCTATGTTTGTTGCAGTTTTTAAAAGTGTATCAGTTATTTTCATATTAATTTCATTCAAAGTTGAATCATGTTCAAAATCTCCTAACACTTGAAACCTATTTGTAAATTCTAATTTAAATTCATTAGAATGTTTCTGAAGATTAGGAATATCAACTGTAAATATTGTTTTTCTTAATAATTTTTGTCTCCCTAGTTTTACATTAACACGTAACTTACACCTTAGTAATCGATGATCACTTCCTGTGTTAAATTTATTAAGAACATTACAATCTTGAAATATGTATTTTCTGTTAGTCAAAATATAATCCAATTCTGCTGTACCTTCATTTGGATGCTTCCATGTCCATTTCCTTTTATTATTTTTCTCAAAAAATGAATTCATAATATAAAGTTTTTCTTTATCTGCAAACTCCACAAGTCTATGTCCTCTCTAATTTCTATTACCATAACCAAAATTACCTACAACAATTTCATCTTTCATTTGTCTACCAATTCTAGCATTAAAGTCTCCCATAACAATTTTAAAATGTTGTTTACTCTGATCAAAAGCCTTTTGTACATCCATATAAAAATCTTCTACTACTTCATCACTATGAGAACTTTTTGGGGCATAAACCTGAATTATCTGCATTTGGTATCTGCTATTAAGTTGTATAACTAATTTTGCCACTCTGTCCGATACACCATCAATCTCCACAATATTGTTCTTCCACTTTTTATTTATAATGAATCCTACTCCACTTGTATTTGCAATATGTGTGCCTTTATAATACAGTATATGTCCACTTTTTAAATCAATTGTTTCTTCTCCTTTTCTTCTAACTTCACAAAGTCCAATAATGTCCCATTTAATATAAGACAGTTCTTCTTCTAATTCTTGCAATCTTCCTTCACTTGAAAGTGATCTGCAGTTGTAAGTACCTAAATAAAAAGTTGTCATCAAATGGCAGCCTGGGTCCGCAATCAGGGGATTCTTAGCACCCTCCGCCTTCGGCCACCAACCGCTGCCTTGCTTTATTTTTGTCTGTCATAATTGTATATATGTATTGGAAAAATATTTATCATTTACACAAACATTCATTCTGCCTTATCAGGCACTGAGAAGAAAGACCATGGTGTTTATTGATCTTAAACTCAGAGGTAAAAAGCTAATAAACTGACCATGCTGGCTAATGCATGTTGGTGAGCAGCCCATCCATGTTCGTATACTGTATGAATAATCACATAGTAATAACAGCTGCAACGACAAGAACGTAAGGAGTGGACATTAGGAATTTGCCCTGTTTGGTTCCTTTAAGGCCTCCAAGAGGAATCAAAGGGTCTCCTTTCAGTTAATAGCAAACTCTTTTCTGTAGCCATATATATATATATATATATATATATATATATATATATATATATATATATATATATATATATATATATATAGAGAGAGAGAGAGAGAGAGAGAGAGAATTGCTTGGATATTTTAAAAATATATTTCTTTTTGTCATATGAATGTGTGAACATAAGTATGTGTGCGATAATACTACATACAGATTTTTTATTATTGTAGAGATATGCATATATTTTTTCTTTCTTACATTACAAGTTTAATATAATTTTCTGATGCTCATAATTCTACATGATTCTTTACTAAATAAAGTATACATTATTTTAAATATTTGAATATTGATTAAAATGTTTTAAAATCAAAGTCATTTGTATTTTTATTGCTAAGTTTTAAGTGCATAAACATTTTCTTATAGTAGTTCTAGATTGATAATGTTATATGTTAACTATGTTTGTTTGTTTGTCATTTTATGAAGTGGATTGTTTAGATCTATTTTGACGTTTTAAACAATAGTGACAGGGAAGTAGAAAATAATGAAATTCCCGATGACTTATATGTAGAATGTGTTAAGAAGATAGGAAAATAGCCTATATTTTATCTTTGTAGTTTTATGCAAGTACAGTTAACATAGCCCTGTCTTGTATGTATTTTTCATGGACAGTGTTTGATATTTTGTATTTTTATATGTTCCATAATTGCTGAATAGATAGCATTAATATTATTTCTGAAGGGTTTGGACAAAAGAAAATTTATGCCTAACCTTTAACACTGTTTCCATGTGAGTTATTACATAAATTTTTATACTATTGAGTCTTTACTCTAGTCATTCCTTCAAGTCCTTTACATCATATTGCTATCTTGATTTCAATAGTTATTACATTGTTAAAACAAGCAAAACTCACTATATATATATATATATATATATATATATATATATATATATATATATATATATATATATATATATATATATATATATATATATATATATATATATATATATATATATATATATATTGCCACACACAGCAAGCTAGATTAACCAATGGATGCCAGAAGGCTTGTGCATAAAATCCCCAATCTAGTGCCTACTTATCCAATATCCCGAGACTACTTTCTGGCGTATGGCATTTGTCAGTGAGGATCTTGGGTCTGAGAGCACTGCATCTAGATCTTAGGATCTAATGCAACCCTTCAACAACCACCTTTTATCTCCATTCAACTACAAAACTATGAGTCCTAAACTGAAAACATCTTAATGTTTTCAAATCCAAAGCTCCTCACTGATGAATGCCTTAAGCCAGAAACTAGTCTGGGGATATTGGATGAGTAGGTAGTAGATGGGGATTTTATGCATGTCTCTGGCATTCATTGATTACTGTAGCTAGATGTGTGTGGCAATATATACATATAGTGAGTTTTGCCTGTTTTAACAAGTTATACACAAGCATAAGAGAAGGTGGTCATGTGATGTTTATTGGCTTATTACATCATGTAGCATAGTATTTTCATGAAAGAAGAATAATAAATAATTTTAGATTGATGTATTATTTCATGTAAAGGAAAGTAAGATAGGTTTTTCTTGTTTGGATTCAGATGGAATACAAATGATATTGAATGTAAATACTGATAATAAAGTAATAAAGAATAAAGAATCATAGTTGATACCGCTAGATGGCGCCAGGAAATAAATTAATAGTTAAAGAGCAATAGAAAGATTAGGAAGAGGGATAGAGATACCGTTAATAGGTAGTAAGGGAGTATATATTTTGTCAGGTCTTTTTTTTTTGCAGATGGTATATTTTTGTGTGCAGAAAAAAGAGAAGATATGGAAGTTATGTTGAGGACATGTGCAAGGGTGGGTAAAGAGATGGGGATTAAATTTAGTGAAGAAAACTCAAATATAATGATGGTTAATACTGAGGAAAGAGAGGATGTAGAATCTTTATTGGGAGATATTAAGTTAAGTGTGGTGAATAGATCTAGTTATTTGGGAATTATTTTAAGTAATCAGAAAAATTATTGGGATGAATGGAAGAAAAAATTGATAAATGAAGCAAAGAAAAGAAAGGGATTGATAAAGAAATTAACAGTATTTTCATATAATAAATATGATGTAGCTAGAATTATATGGAAAGGAGTTGCAGTAGCAGGGTTAACATATGGTAATGATGCATTATATGTTAGTAAAAAGATATTAGATTATTTAGAAAAAGCTCAAAGGGAAGTAGGAAGACATGCATTAGATGCAGAAGTATGGACAGCAAGGGAGGCAATTTAAGGAGAAATGGGATGGTCAAGTTTCCATATGAGAGATGCAAAAAATAAAATGAAAATGTTTGGTAGATTGCAGTTTATGGATAATAAATAAATAGCTAAAATAGTATTTAATTGGGTTATGAGTAAAGGGCAGGTAACAAGATGGGTGAGAAAGGTAATGCGGTATGCAAAAGATTTGGATAAATAATTTATATCAGTATATTTGTACAAAAGATGGGATGATTGTGTTAAGAGGATTATTGAGTGTTATAGTAGTAAGGAATGGGATAAAATAATAAATTTATTAATAAAGACTAGGGAGTTAGAGAGATGGAGAAATAGTATAGAGAGTAAAAAGTGTTTAAATATATATAGAAATAAACAGAATATTAGGTGTGAGTTAATATATGATAATAGTAAGGAAAGTAGTTTATTGTTTAAGGCTCAAACGGGATCTTTAGCTACAAAAGAATATACATGTAAGTGGAAACATATGGGTGATTTATTTTGTAAATTATGTAAGGAAAGAATTGAAAATATTAGGCATTTGTTAATTGAATGTAAATGTTTGAAAACAGAAAGGGTACATATAATGAAGTTGTGGAAAAATAAATATGAAAAGAGTGATTATACAGAAAGTGAATTATTGGTTTTTATGCTGGGTTTGGGAAAGATAAGGGGGATTTAGATATTAAGGTTATAGAGTTGACAAAAATTATGTTGTGGAAATGGGATAGAGCAGATTATGGGTAAATTTAGAGTGGGGAATGTAAAAGCAAGTGGCTAACAGGTTTATCTGGCAATAATTGTTGAGATATTCTTAACTTCGTTTAAGGAGAAGCCATAATACATCACATCACATCACATAAATCATAGAATTTTCAATGCAGTTATTCCACTATAAACTGTCAGTAGAAAGCTTATCATCATTATTTCTTAATATATAATGTGCAGCACTTAAAATTTGTGCAGCTAACTTTTCAATATTATAAAAAAATCCCATACAACTAAATCAAAACAGTAGCAGGGGGAGATGAGCAATGGCTGCCTCTTGCAGTGATTTCCCACTAACAGGAAAAAATAAAATGTCTAAAAAATCAAAAGAAATCAATAAAAAAGAAAGTGCAAGTAAATGCACCAGCATAGGAAGTGGGAAAATAATTCAAAACAATTCCCAAACAGTTATTTCAATAGAAGAAACCATTCTAAAGCCAGAAAATAGTGTTAATGACTCTCCAGATATGCTAAACATTACTAATAACGTTAGTAACACTCCAGGCCCTCAAAAATTTAAAAATAAAAAAAAAATTGGAAATCTAGGTTTAAGCATGCCAATTAATGACAGAGCAGGTTTATATGACTCACAATACCCATATTTAACCAATCAAATGACAACAGCTGATAAAATAACATACTGGCAAAGTACGCACCAAAAATAAATTCCAATTTTAAAAATTTAAATTGTTCAGAGGAAGTGATCCAACACCTTATAGAAATTCAGGAATATGAAAATTATAGTAAAGATGCCTTAGATATAATCACAAATGATGGTTACAACAATAATCCACTAGAATTTACATTAGAAAATTTTAATTTAATAAATGATGCATTTAATAGAACTATCCCTATGTTTCTTTTAAAGTCACTAAGCAATTACCAAAATGAAAGATCACTCATCTTGGCTTTCACTGACAACAAATGCAACCTGTTTACTTTCCCCCTTGATGGCCTATATAATCTAGACATTACTAAAATAGCTGGAAATATTCATAAAGTTTTAAAACTTCCTAACTCAAGATGTATAATAGTGGACTTTAACAATGTCTTTCAAAAAAAAAGCATTTAGAAACACATATAAAATTTTGAATAGTAAATTCCTAATAAAACTTGACATTAATAGACCCATCATTTTACAAGGGATGATTAGAAACTGTTACATCAATCTAGATCAAGAACATCTCCAAAAAGTGTTAGGAAACCACGGTAGAGTAATTGACTTCAAATACCTCCCAGATCAAAAAGTAAATGGGTTATTTCTATCTAACACAGCAGTATTCAAATTTGAAACAAAAACGCATCACCCCTTGATATCCCTACCATTATATCACCAGCTGAAAACCCCATAGGTGACATATTTTAAATATGTTCCCCCACAATGCTTTCACTGTCAATCCAGGGAATACCTGATCAAGCTTTGCCCAACAAAACATGCAGCGAGTGTGGTAAAAGGAAAAGAGCATTTCATATTTGCTCTCCAATTAGCCTTACTGACAACCCAAATGATCACATTGAAACTACTGACTCCATAAACTCTCAGCACACCACCAATAATATAATCCAGATAGAAAATACACTAAAAGATCCAACTATGGTGTGGCAGAGTACTTCTGATAACACACACAAGGACTCAATAATAAAGAATGATTACTCTATCTACATTGAGAAAAACACTAGTTCCAATACTAAAGAACTAACAACCCAAGAATGGTCCTGTTTACAACCCAAGAATCACTCCCACTCACAAATAAACACATGACACTAAGACAGCTGCTACAGTCAAGAGCATTGATAAAAAAGTCAAAAAATAAAAATAAACAATGCACAGGTCTCAAGCAAGCAACCTCTACTCACTCTTTGGAGCAAATGGAAGAAACTGAAGAAACCCCTACAACTAAAGACAGCACTAAAGAGAGCTCAAGATCAAAACTCATTTGACTTGACAAGTTTAGAGGAAACTAGTTGCTCATTGAATAAACACTCCTCGGTGAACTGCAACAGCAGTACACACAAAATCAAAAGGAAATCCCATGACTCTCAACAGTCTCATGAAATGCCATCAGAAATGCCATATCAGAATGAAGACATTATATTAGTTAAAAATTTCAGTGAAGCTGCTAGCGAAGTTCACTTTGAAGCAACTGCTAATATCAGTCCCAAATCCAGGTCCACATTCTGGATGGAAAAGTCTCTTATGCATTTAAGAAGTAGAATCCTAGATAAATGCTACAAAATGAAAAAAAAATAAACCTTAGCATGTCACATCACAATATTTGCACATTGTCCATGTAAACACCAACACATATAAACTATAACCTAACATCATGAAACTCATCTTTAAAAGTATAAATGTCAGGGGTCTCAACTCCCAAGCCAGAGTTCAAGCAATTCTTCAGTGAGCTAGGAATAACCCTCTCCATATTATATTCATGGCAGAAACAAAACTAACTTCATGTTCCTCATACAGAATTGATCAAGTATTTTCCTCATTTGGCACATTTTAACACTCTACATCTATCTCTGCCACTGGAGATGTAGCAATCTTAATAAATAAAAAAACAGGCACCCTCTAGCTTCAGAAGTTTACACCTGGACCAAACTGTATCATCTCAGAGGTCCACTATGGGAACTTTCATCTACATCTAGCCTTCCTCTATCTCAATAATAATATCAATACTACCCACAATATAATTAACACCATCAACATTCTCACTGGCTCTTCTTCCATACCTCTAATTTTTCTTGGTGACTTTTATATGTCTTATGAAACATTCAACAATAAATTCATTCACCTTCTAAGCAAAGGAGTAATGTGTGGTCATGGTTATTTCCCTCATAATGCATACTCTTTTTATACATGGTGTAGGACTTCGCATATTGACCTTCTTTACTACTCCCCTAGCATCCATTTTCAACTTGATGCTCACCTAAATCATGTTGCCTTTTCTGACCACCTTGAATTGCAAATTCTTCTTGATGTTAGAAGCACATCTATTGGGAATTCAAATCTTAGCAGAACATTAAGGTTTCTAAACAAGGAAACTACTCCTCCAGGTCTCATATCAGAACTTTACATATACTTTCACAAAATCGCCTTGTTGCACTTGCAACCTATTGAAGCCTGGTTCACCTTTATTGAGATCACACAAGCCACAATACACAACTTTACTCTGCATCAAATAGGTTAATGCAGATTGTTGGCAAAACTAAATGAAATAGATGAAAGGTTGGGAAGGCTACCATATGAAAATCGTAACATAGAAAACATATTGCTATTAAATGAAGAATACAAAATCACACAGAAACTGGGCAAATACATTGTGACAAAAAGAACATGTAAATTTATTTTTAACCACCACTGTTGGACAAGGAGCTACCTCACATGGGAACTTGGGGTAAAAAGATCTCAAATTACTCCCTCGTTCAGATCAACTATCAGGGATATTCGTATGTAGGAGATGCAATGATTGGAGTAATCTACAACTTTTTTAAAATTAAAATGCAACAAAACAATAGAATCAATTTCATACCTCAAATATTAGAAAACAGTGATTCACAACATGGAATAACTAATCTAGACATCCTAAACAATATTAAAAGTCTCCCTGAGTCTACCCACCCAGGTCCACAAGGAATTCCTCAATTTCTAATACTACATCTTAGCCAGTTTGCTGTCGCAATCATTAAAAATATGATTGATGTTTTATCGAGGGATGTAAAAACATAGAGGAACTTTAATCAATCTCTTTAGTCCCATTTATTAAAAAACAAGGAGGTAGCTCTGATCTATCCAACCTCAGTCCAATTTCAATGACACCACTCCTTATCAAGATTATTGAGAGGCTCATCAAAAATAAAATTCAAGACAAGATTCTTCAAAATTTATCACTTGCGTAGTTTGCCAGAAAAGGACAATCAACTGTTAATGCAGTTGCACAATTTAAAATTGCTCTAGATCACATTTGCCAACACTGGAAACATAGCTCAATTGCTATACAACTGGACATCACAGCTGCTTTTGACAATGTCAGAGCTGATCTTCTGATCAGGGTGTTACAGGAATATAATATCAACAAAGCACACTTATCAATCATCAAAATTCTTACTAGTAATAGGAAAATCCTAATCACATTAGATGGTAAGGTATCTCCAGGATTTACACCGGATATTTCCATACCTCAAGGCTCCCCTTTTAGCACACTCCTCTTCATAGCCTATATAAACCCTTTGGTTGTCAAACTCAAAAGAGAGTTGCCAGGAATCTACATTCCAAGGATAGCAAAGGAAATCAAAACTCTGGCATTCGTTGATGATATCATGTGCTTCTACCATCAGCTAAATACATATTGAAACTTGAAACCATCATTGGCTGGTATATAACATAATATGGTTTGACAATCAATCAAAGCAAATGTTCATCATGGCGATTGAGTACTGGTAAAAAAAATAAACACATCATTTGAGGCAGACCCACATAGGTTTCTTGGCTTCCCCTTAATGAAATCAACCAGGGAAATGACACACTGTATTCAAAATGAACTGTTAAAAGCTATCAAGAAATTAATTGACTCTCTAAAAAGCATATATCTTTCACTCCAAGAGAATGTCACCTTGCTCAATATGCTGATAATGCCTAAAATTACATACTATTTGCCAATTATAATCCCCACCAAAAAATTTCAGGCTAGAATAAACTCCCTATGTGCAAACCTCTGTTGGAGAAATAAAACAGTGTTAATTAGCTTCAGGAACATGTGCAGACCCAAGAAACTCAATGGTCTATCATTACACTCCATTTACACTTTCTACCTTCTAAAAGCCCATAATATGATTGTTCTGCTTCATGAGTGGTTTCCCCTGCAAAAATTTAAGGAGGTAATCCCTCCAACTGATCGACCCCCTCCTAAGAGTACCCCTACATGGACTAACAAAATACTCACATTGCTTAAAACTAATGATCTGCTTAACAGCACCAACCATACAAAGCTTAAATACTGGGACATATATCACCTAGTCAACAGCACTCAAAAGAGTATCTCAGGATTTCTAAACATATCTAATTACTCATTAATAAAGCAATTCAACTTCTGGGGGCTAGAAGCCAAATTTTTGGACTTCATATTAAAAATCAATCTTTAGGCTCTCCCTACTAACTCCTTTTTAGTGCATAAGAGAGAACACTCCAAAATAAGCCCCATCTGCCAATTGTGTAACAGAGAAGATGAAACTTTTCCACATCTTCTCTTTGGATGTCCAGTTCTTGGAATGTACAGAATCCTCATCAACAAGTGGATGCTCTTTGACAAAAACAAAATATTTGATTTGCGAGAAATCATCAATGCAGGCAATTTCACAAAAATAAGACTTTCTATTATGTTAAATTATGCTATCTTTGACAGTTAGATGTGATCACATGTTCAGTCATTACATCATTAACCCGCAAAACCAAATTATTGCCAAAATCAAGAAGATCAAGCTTAGAAATGAACAATTAGCACCAGGAAACGAGTATAAGGAAACTTGGCAAATCATCAAACTCCCAAACAATTGAAACATCCATCCTAGTTCCCATAAAACAATTAATAAAAATGTATTATTGCTAGTGTAAATAATTCTAACCTGTAAATTTATTTCAATAAAATAAATTATTTTAAGAAAAAAATAATCATAGTTACCTTTTATATTTTCTTCAAATTATTTTGAGGATTAAAAAATCACAACTATTCAGGATATTTTTAATAGTTTTGATATATTTTTGATTTTTCATAAAGCAATCTATATTTTAAAAGATGAAACATCAAAATGAACAATACAAAGTGTGATGAATGCTTATATATTATGAATAGTTTTATTTTATATTTTTTTTAAAAATGAAACACACACACACACACACATATATATATATATATATATATATATATATGTGTGTGTATGTGTGTGTTAGTAAATATATATATATATATATATATATATTTACTAAAACCATATTGTTTATTCATTTAAACAGCAAATGATCTCATTAGACTATGAGGTGTATGTCCAGATTGACATATTATTTCATAACATGTATGATAAAAATGTATAAGCTAGAGTGAAGGCTTACTTACTTTCTGATATTATATAACATAAATATGTAATTCAATCTTTCATTTAGTTTAAATCATTTTCTTTATATTAGATTTTGTTTAGTAAAACCTTGTAAATATTGTATATAGTTTTGTTGAATGTAAGTGGAATAAATTTGTTAAACTTGTTTTTTTTATAAATCTCTGTGTTGTGTTGATTGATTCATTCACACAAATACATGATTAACAGACTCCAAAACAAATATATAATATATTTGTACAGTATAAATATACTTATTTATTTTAGTAAATAATAATTATTCAGAATATGATATTTAAGTAATTTTTTTAGAATAATATTATTATAGTCATAATTGATCACATAATTTAATGCATAAAATTTAATATTCTGGTTGCCACATATTTTCAGATTATATCATATTTTAAGATGCCACATGAGAAATAAAATAATTATATTATTAATATTTTTATTATTATCATTATTGTTAGTTGTCATTGTTTTAAATAGTAGATAAGATTAATAGTTATTTAATTAGGAGTAGGTTTATTATTTATTATTATTGTTATTATTAATGTTTAGGTGTAGTTAGGAATTATACAAAATCATTTATCATATTTGACTACAGGAGATTATAAAATAATTATATTTTTTTCCAAAAACCTGAGATAATTATAATTATATTTTAGTAAAAAACATTAGAATTTATTTTAGTAATATTATACTAAATTACTTATTATTTTTAAAGTCTTCAGAATCCTATGTTTTATATTATTATTTGAAGTAAAAGGGGGATAATGTTCTTCTGCCATTGAGATTGCATTCTGTGGGATGTAGGATCAATGTAATGTTACTGTTTTACATTCACTGAATTGCTTCATGATTTTATTAATATTTTTATTGATTTAATTTTCATGAATCGAACCATATATTATTTATTAATTAGTTAGACCTAGGCGAAGGGTAGATATTTATCATAAGATATCTTTGTTATTTATTATATTAAGATTACAAGTATTTTAGCAGGAGCATTATTATTTTATTTGAGCTAAATTCGATTTTTTCCATTATGGATCGAAAGAATGGCGAGGGTACAATATATATAAATGAGTAATCAATGTCTTTATTCCAATTGTAATCAAATATATATAATTCTTCAAAAACAATATAATAATTAATACAGTAAACAATATGTATTGTTTTTTGAATATATATATATATATATTATTATTATTATTATTAAACAATTCAAACCCCCCCCATTGATTGCTCTTGTTAGCACAAGATGGCACTACTATATGGAGAGTGTTGTTTTGTTTTGAATTGTTTAATAACAATTATTGTGCTAGTATGAGATAGTGATCATGTGATGTTTATATATATTATTATTAAATATTTATAAATATTTAATTATATAATTACGAATATTGCTTTGAAAAAATACATACATAGAATAATATATATATATAAATATAAACTAACTTATTAAAGAAACTGTAGTTATGTCTATAAGATCCCCTAATTTGCAAAATATTTCCCCTTCATGCTCGCTTAGAAATGGTGCAATTCTAATAGACGAATATGCATATTGAATACTGAAATGTATTCTATTCTTAAATTTTTTGTCTGGAATTATATTTGATTTTAAATTAATTCGTGTCCATCGATAAATGAGTTCTTGAATTTCTTTTGTTTTTCTATACCACTCAACATACGTTGTTGTAATTTCAATGTTGCAGGGAACAGTCACAGAGTATCCTTCTTGAGTATAAATATTTGCACCTAAAACATTTATAAAGCAAATACTTAACAAATATTAACATGTTTAAAATTAAATTTATTGAAATAATTTAATATATATATATTCACATATGAATATGATATCTGAATTCATATATATATATATATATATATATATATATATAAGTGATATATTTCTATACTATTATATATATATATATATATATATATATAATAGTATAGAAATATATCACTTAAATCATTAATAATTTTGTTATCTTTGCTAATTAATATAAAGTACACAACTTATGATTTGATACTTTTTTAAAGAAAAACCAATAAAGTATCCTTTGTATGTTTAAAGCCAAATTTATTTAATTCATTCAAAGACAGTTTTGTTAAATATAAATATAAAAATATGATAGAATTAAAATTTAATTTTTAATAACAATGATATTTTTAATGATTATATTCGTTGATGTTATTTTTACTAACTTGTCTCCATACATTTGCTTTTTATGGTTGTATTTAGAAAATTCGTCTTTTACCTTTTTTTTATTCTAATTATATCTTTAGCTAAACGAGTACATTATTTCTGTTGATTATATATCTACAAATTAATACATCAATTTATTTAATCATTTATTCACCTTTCTAGATATTTATATAATTATATGTATATGTAAGTAGAAAATATAATATCGATACTTTAGCCAATAACTATGACAAATAGTTATTTCAGTACATTTGCCATAGAAATGACTAACCCAAAATCGTTAGTTAAACGTCTAGTAACCATCAACTTGTGAATGCTTTACTATTTTTATTTACTCTCAGTTAATCAATAAATGAATAACTACTTCGATTTATTATTAACAGGTTATTTTGAAAATAAAATGTTTGCTTAAAACTAATATTTTTTATGAAAAAAAACCCCATTATGTTCTGTACATATTTAACTAGACTAAATCAATACTGAGAATTTTACTAGATAATAAAAAATATGATTTGTAACTGATTGTTTGTGTAGTTTGTGACTGAAATATCGCTCTCTAACACTAAAATATTTCCCAGATCAGTTTCTTCCACAATATATGTTTATTCATAGAGTGTTTTTATCATCATCTGAAAATCTAAAAATTTCCACAAAGTAGATTATTTTTCTATCTATATATCTCAACAATGACCTCTTTAAGTTTTAATTTGATTGATCAATAAATAGTTCAAACGTATGCAAATGTTGAACTTATTAATGTTAATATTCTAATAGATGAAACACTTGTTGATAAAATAGTCAGTTTTTTTAATTACAAGTCATCTATAAGGTAATAGCTATGAACAATTTATAATAACTTATGATTACAGAAACTTGAAGTTTGAATATTAAAGTGGAAGAATAAATAAAAATGAAGTTATAATTTACAATAAAACCTCAAATGCTTAAAATACAACTTAAATAGAATTTATAATAAATAAGTTGTGGAAGATAATGTAGAAAATAATACAAAATTTGCATTCAATTTAAAAAATATCTATCTATCATATCTTTCACAAACTTTGCAATAAATGAGAATAACTTTATATTATAATTTCTATGTTGTAATGAAATATTTAATTAAGAATTGGATATATTGTACTGGTCGAAAAACCACCCACACTAACAAGACTCAATCGCACAGTCGGATTCAAACTCAGCCGAACCAAACTGAATTCAAACCTACCTCACAAACTCAGATGAAATCAATAGATGACATAAGTCGATGGTACAAGACTATGTGCCAAAAAATAGCTCAATGGATGATGATGATTTGAGATCCCTGATCTGACACTAATAACATATAATAAAATAACTAATGATATTTCTAAGTCAACTCATATATGTATATGTTCGGGTTGCCAATACAGACACCGAGCATTAACATTAAAATAACTATTGAATAAGAAAGAAAGTTAAAAACCAAATGTGTTAATAAAATGTTTAATAATAATAATAATTTTGTTCAACTTTTAGATTATGATTATATAGATTATGTCTAGTCTTTAAACATAATTTATAATCTACAATAAGAATGGCAGTCGTTATTATATGCCAATTAAGTATTACACAATATTATAGGAGGATTATACATGTCTATGCCCCGACAAGTAAATAAAGGTAGATAAAGGTATTTGGCTTTGACTGAAATTATTATTCTAATTCTAAAGGAAAGAATGTGAGATTTATTTTCACATTTGTTAATCAATTCACAAAGAGCAAGATACGTATTTAGGGTACAACTTTAATATTTAACAGAAAACTTATTTAATTAGAAAGGAATAAGACTTTGTTCAACTTCAATGAAATCAATTCATCATGATTTACAAGCATGAGAGTGGGGCTTTATTTGAGCTGACAAGTAAATGGTACTGACATCTTATGAGCTATAAAATGAATATGAAAAATAATGGCTTGTCAGTGATTTAAGAAAATAGCAGGGAGGCTTGTATTTGACAACTCTTTTATGCCCTATGAAGGATCCATAGAACACATGGAAAGCCAGGCCAGGTCATAGCCATGAACCTTTGGTGTTCCAATATAATAAAAACGAGCAAGTGAAGGAAGTGGTTTTTTACTTGGTAATTAAAGTAAAAATAGTATCACCGATGACAAACCTACAAAGCAGGAGATGGCTCATAAAGTAACGTTCAGAAAAATGATGACTTGGTAATCATCATGGTTAATGAATAAAACCCATTTATATAAAGAATCCTCTACGTGATGACCTGATCGAGTTAAATTAAAGTCAAATGAGCTTTAATACAGAACTACTTAGCATAATTAAAAAATATATTAATTATGCCCTAAACATCATGCCCTCCCTGGATTTAATAAAAAGTATAAGATTTGAATTAGAATATATTGAAATTAATTCCTTTATCAACCATTTTGCAAAAAACATTTTAAGATTATGAATAAATAATTATCTGTAAACTAGATAAAAGAGCCGGGGACATAGGTTAGAAACTGAGCTAATAATTTATTATTAGCCATTAATAAAAATAACAGAAATTGTATAAATCCTTCAACTCGATAATTAATTGAACTGTATTAAGTTAGTTCTAGTGGGCAAGAATTACTATAACTTAATATTAGATTATTTTCATGAGGGAATTTTTAAAGAAAGAGATTATTATTGAGTTGAAGTTTTATCGGCATATAATAAAAAAATTACATGACATTAGTAATAACTCAATAAATATATATAATACAGTTAGTGAAACAAACTGCCATCATGAGAAAGAGAAATTTACAAAGTATTAATTTTAAAGACTAGAGATAGAAAAACGAAAATTAATCATACAGAGTAATACATTAACAAATGAGAATACCTCTTAATTTAAAGGTAGTGTAAATTAAAGTACGAAACTGGCCAGAAAGTTGCAGTTGTTTCAAGAAAGATATTACCATTCCTTCATGGTTAGTTCCTTAGATTACACATGGCAGAGTCCAGTTGGGTGAAATGTAGGTGCACATTTTATAAATTATTTGAATGACATTTTGATTGATTCTTTCATGATTTTTGGGCAGCACGATTGGTCCCAAAAAGGTTTAGTTTAGCAGCTTCTTTGAAGATCTTGGGACTTCAGGCCCAGCAGTCAGACTCCCAAAATTTGGCCCCTCACCATGATAGAGACACAATTCAAATTCATAATTTAAAGATGCACAGTTCTAGTAACACTTTTTTAAAACAAATATGGCTTCTCTCCACCAAACTTTTCCAGGCTATTTATACTGTCCTCTGGTTTCCTGCCTATTTCAAATCTAGATGCCTTCAGGCTAGAGCTTCTTGCATTATCAATGTTACAGATTTTTACTAATTGATTTTAGATACATCCCTTTGATAAGGCTTTCAAACTTATTAACTTTGAATTCATTTTGTAATTAGTAAATGAATTTATAAATCTAAAAAAAGGATTTTAATTAGGAACGGTCCTTACATTTGAAATTATTATCTTTTTGCTAATTAATAAAACTTTCCCCATTGCCTTTGGAAAAGGACAATCTGAAAGCTTATCAAAAGAATGTAGCTTTTAATCACTAAAATTTGAACAAACTGTTTAAAAGTAAAATAAAACATTCCCCGTGCAATGAAACTTTATAACGAATATATATATATATATATATATATATATATATATATATATATATATATATATATATATATATATATATATATATATATATATATATATATATATATATATATATATATGCACAATCCATGCAGTTATAATATATAATTTCATAAATAATTTTATCACGAATTTATTAATGAATTGATTAGTTTAAACGTCAAACTAGTTACTTTTCACACACATTTATATGCTACTATTTTTTTAAGAAAACTAGCATGTATTAAAAGTATAAAGCTCCATTGCATTCGGAAATTCATGGTTAGTACTAGGGTTTGAAGTAGGCTACATGTGAGATATTATGAAGCTAGGATTGAACTTAGATCTGACTGCTTCAATATATATGTTGATACGAAGATTTTCACAGATTGCATATATAAAAGACATATTTTGCGGATTCATCCATGTTAAAAAAGTTTTAAATATTGATATAGCAACATTTTGATTTGATCACATAAATCATTCACTGGGTGACTTGTGTGATCAAGTCGAAACATCGGTATATCAATATTGAAAACCTTTTTAACACGGATGAACCAATATATATATATATATATATATATATATATTGGTATCATCCGTATATATATATATATATATAGAGAGAGAGAGAGAGAGAGAGAGAGAAAGAGAGAGAGAGCAAAATAAGCTCTTAACAAGATTTGTAGAAAAACCCCTAACTTCAGACCGGTTTCTGCTAACTGGAATCCTCAGTGAGGTGCTGGGATAGTCAATCATTAGATTAAAAATACCAGGATAAGCCCATCTCTTTATCTAATGTGTAACTATTAAGTAGAAAATCTGAAATTTTCAGACATCCATATGTCTTCCAATCCAGCTATCTAATGTAAATAGGCAAATGAGACTGAAATAAGTTTAGATACACCATATATTAATAGCTTTAGTAATATAAAATCGCCAAAGCCATCATAGCAACAAATAAAATTACAAAAAAATCAAGTCAGATGTCACATGACATAATTTAATAAGATTGTACTTTAAAATGTTATATATAGAGATCACAAAACAAGCTCTTAACAAGCTTTGTAGAATATCCTCAACCTCAGACCAGTTTCTGCTACTGGCATCCTTAGTGAGATGCTAGGATATTCAATCATTAGATTAAAAATATCATCACAAGCCCAGCACTTTATCTAATCCAGCTATCTAACTTAAATAAGCCATACAGGACTGAATTAAGTTCAGATACACCATATATTAATAGATTTAGCAATATAAACACACCAAATCCATCATAGCAAAAAATAAAATTATTGTGCTATTTTAAATATTTTTCAGTAATTTAAGTGGTGGTATCAGACATTGCTTAATGTCTGTAATTTTAGTGAAAACATTAAACTATTTAATTTATCAGTGATATTTTTTTTTACCTTTCCATCGCCTTTGGACATTATTCTTTATGAACTGTTGCTGTGTGTATTGTGCTTTGCTAGTTGAATGTGCTCTCACCATTGTTCACATATTGTTTTTGTATTCTAGAAGAGAATAATATTTGTTATATTCTAAGATTACTTTCATATGCTGTTATGGTAACAAAGTCCCTTGAGAAGATCATTTTATGGTGTGTATTCCAGTTTCTTATGTGGTAAAACTGTGATCATACATACATTTTTGTCTAAGATACAGGTATTGGAATCCACAATACTATTGTTCATGTTATTTTGCTCTGTGGAGCCTATCTTTGTTAATCTATCCATCATGATGTTATTAAATATTTTGCCACCATGGATGGGTAAGTTGTTTGTCCTGGTGAGAAATGATATGACAATGATAAGATAGTCATTGAAGCATTTAGTTGTTCAAGGTACACTTTGTTATTTGTAATGCTATGATTAAGTGAAACAGTGTCAGAATTTTGCTGCTGTGTCTTGCTAGTAGTTCACAAACAAACCAGCAAAGTATTAGTAATTTAAAATGCTTATTTTTGGTGCATTGCATAATAAGAAATGAACATACACAATGTTGTTTTTCCTCAATATCTCAGAAGTAATTCACCGATGGATTAGTAAGTCATTTAATATTCAATATTTTATTATTTTGTGAACATATATCAAATAACATATATGTGTGTACATGACTTCTGATGAATGTTCCATTTTTATTATTATTTTAGTCAATAATAATGCTAATCTACGATTATCTTATTTGTTGGATGTGATAATCGTCATTATCATACAAGTTTGCTAAGTTCAAACTCAGTCACAGAATAGTTCTGATTAATGTTATTTTAATGTGCTATGTGTTAATTTTGCCAATAAATGTATTATGAGTTATTATGTGACAGTGGAATATATATTTCATAAATTATTTGGCTTAGCTTGTAATTAAACTATCTTATTTTCATTGCTTCTCATTATTTTGTTACATATTGAAACTTTTATCTCAACTACATGCATTATTTAAATAATTCATCTGAACATTTTAAAACCAGCATATAGTTTGTTAGTGAGGCAATTCTATAGTATCCACTGTAATATCCTGCTTTATTTTAACAGCACCTATGTTTGACAAATAACTTTCAATGACATTGTAAATAAATTTTGCTTATATGTATCTGCAATGTAAATAAATGTATTTATTGTTTATTTAAATCTAGTTTTTGTTCTTCTATATGCAATTTGTTTTGTGTCCAGAATTCTTATTTTTAACAGAAATCTTAGTAAATCAGATGATCGATTTTTATGCAGATCCAATATCTCCATGTTACTAAAATGCAAATATTCATAAATGGTCCAATTCCAAGATGAAATTGTAATCAAAAGAAATCATTTATTTAATCTTGCTTTCGATTATTTAATCCATTTTTATACTGCACATTATTTATATATTTATTAATAAAAGTACAGAAATCAAACTTAATTATTTTATTGGGTTGTTGATGGGTAGTAGAAGGATATAAAAGATACTCTTCTTTTCTATTATTTCGAGTGACATCCTGGATAAAAGGATATAACTTTCTTATTTTAAATAACTTGTTATGCAATTGACAAGCAGATTAAATACTTTTTTATGTAATGATTATTGTTATTGTAGTATATTAGGATACAATAGCTTGTAAGAGAAGCCTATGACTCCTAGATTCTAACAGGATGCCAGTCATTTATCCAGCAACACATTGTTCATTGTACCATTACAAAGGTATTACATTTTCACTCTATAAGAGTAGAGTAGATCAGATCATGTCAATAAATAATTTATTTGAAGATATATATTTGCTATATCAGATATTAAGGAAAAGTCATAAAGACTCTTATTAAATGTTACTCAAATTGCAAAGTATTTATTGTTCAGAGAATATATTTTGATGAAGGGAAATGTATGTTTTTGAAAGTGTTGCATAGGGATGAGTGAACTTTTCCCTCTTCCTAGTTTATTTACTTACTTATAATTGTGCATATTATTATGGCTTTGACATTTCCCTTCATCTCATTTTGGTATATATCTATCTATCTATCTATCTATCTATCTATCTATCTATCTATCTATCTATCTATCTATCTATCTATCTATCTATCTATATATATATATATATATATATATATATATATATATATATATATATACATATATATATATAGGTTACATATATATATATATATATATATATATTGTAACCTAGTGTTATTGACACTTGGTTTACTTGGCATTATTTCTGCAGGAAAACAATGCTATTCTTTAAAGAAATAAAAAGATAAAATAACCATAGTTATAATTGATTAATATAGTATGCTATTCATTCACTTTGGCATGTTTTGGGTGAATAACTATTAGATTTAATAACTCAATGTCATTTTTAAAGAGAGAACATGAATAATTTAATTGAGATATTAATAATTAGAGCAAATTAATATGGTATAAAAGCTAAACAGTAATTGATTTTGGATGGGTAGAGGGGAGAGTGGATGAGTGTCTTATCATAAAGCACAATAACTTCTGGTAATTTCTTTTTGTAAAAAAAAAAAAAAGAATAATGTTTAAAGAATTATACATCACTGATTGTTAATTTAATGTATTTATTATTATTTTTTTTATTGTCAAATCACTTTGTAATCTATTTAAATAATACTAAAACTATATGATTGTAATAGGTTTTTCCTTTCTTTTGTTTATGTTATAATCAAATGATTATTTTTCTGGAAGAGGTCGCTAAGGTCAAGATCATTTTTTTGAAAAAAAATATATAGTCTGCTTTTAGTTTTCAAGGAAGGAACACTGCTGAAATTTGGTAACTCAATTTTTTTCATTTTATTTTGCAGAAATAAATATAATCAAAGTAAAATTTTAATAATATAATGTGTGGCTAAAATTTTTTGATAAGACGTCCTGATTTCCTGTGCCATCTACCTATTCAAAGACCTTTTATACTTAAAAATTTATTGTCTCGGGCTAAAGTTCAAAAATGACAGATGTAACTAAAGGATTCATGAAAAATTATATTATATCTAAATTAAGGAAAGGAAGCGATTTCCAAGAAAAAAATAATTATTTATTAACTTTATGTCATTTATTGATATTTTCTTGGTATAAAAAAAAAAATAATAATAATTGAAAGAAATATTTTGAAATCAAGGAAAATCAACTAGAAACATTTTCGCGCTCTTTCTAAATATTGTCTGCCTTTACAAGTAATGTAGTTACATACGTTAAAATATGTTTTATTCACCAAGAATTGTCTGGAAATAATAATAATGATAAATAAGATTAAATTATGCACCTGTATAATTTAAAAAAATATATATAAACTTTCTCAGAGTAAATATAGGAAAAGTTATATAGGGCCATTCTTACGGAGAAGTTACCGTTAAAAAATTTATAATTCCTAAAGTATGAACAAAACCAAATATCTTAGTGACTTAATGATAAAAATAAATGATATATTATATTACACATCAGTTGGATCTATTAAAACTTTCTATACATGTAAATCAGCTGCATTTATTATCAGAATAATCTCTCGGAAAAATTGCGCATTTTCGTCCATAAGTAAGCTAGCTAATATGAATTGCACGTATCGTCAATAATAAAAAAGAAAAGAATTGTGTATGTTTATCGTCTATCGTCAACTGTTCGTTATGTTATAATATGTATATTTTATTTTCTATGGATCCCAAAATTGTAGCAGTTTAATTCAAGTAAGAATTAATCTTCAATTCTGCTATATGTTTCTTTACCTATTTTATTAAACGCACAAAATAAGAGAAAACTTTTATGTAAAGGAAATAATACCATGCGTTTATTGTTTTTAAACTTGCTTCGTGAAATACGACTGGATAAAGCTCTTCAATTGCTCCACAGAAAAACATTTTCTAATGAAAGAATATGCACTTGTTAATTAATGATTGTTTAAAACTAAGTTATAAATGATATGTATTTTTTTTTATATCACATAGATTAAAGTCTGTATGGTCAACTGATATTTAATAGCCTTGTAATGACAAAGGTATGTTGTAATATAATTATTATAGGTTAAGTTGATATTTAACACGAAAGAAAAAAAAATCTATAAAATATGTTTTAATTATTACATACAATTGTAGGTAGAAATTTTTGTATGTTAGATACGTAAAAGAAAAATATTTAGATATTTAAGGGGTAAAATAAATATTGAAAATTATCAGAAGTAACTAAAAAAAAAAAAAAAATGCTATAACAAAATATTTCTTGTTAAAGTTTTGAAACGAATTTATACTGTATTAATTGAGGAATTTATTCCTAATTATTCTTAAATAACACATCCACTTTATTTAGTTTAAGATAGTATGCTACCAACTATTTTTGAATGTTCCTTTATTAAAATTAAAATTATTATACTTTTATTCTATGATGTCCATTGATTTCAGATGTTGATCAAAGTATACACGGTAACATAAGTTTATTATAATCAGTGTATTTACTTATCCTGCCCAGATATAGCATTGGTATATGTTTAATATTCGCATAGGTAATAATTATAATGTATTTATTTTGTGGGATGAAAAATGATCTCCCCAAAAGCTTTGTTTTCCATGAGAGGAAGATTTTAAATATAATGTTGGGGTATGTTTATAGCCCAAGTGATCGATTCTCATAGGTAGGACGATCAAGAATGTATCCAGCATTTAGTATGCTTCATTCGTTTAAATCCCAGGAGAGGATTGTATTTGGCGTGTGTTCGTTGTATGCCCAAGTAAGAGGCAAGAAACCACCAAAATATTTTAATGTAGTAGATTACTTTACAGACCTTCGTGGGTATACCATATTCCTCATGTGAAAATAAAGATAGCTCCACCATGGAAGGTGTTGATTATTGTGCTTAATGTTGAAAGTTCGGGCAAGATAAAGGTTATATTGGAGGTGTTAGTTCCTCAAGATCCACTTTAGTATAAATAATGCGTTAGTAACTAGAATCAATATCTGTATTGTGCTGCTAAATATTGCTAGTATTTGACAAGTAAATCAATGGAGAAAGTAACTAAAATTGCGTAATTTAAAACGCTTATTTACTGAAGGAATATTCAAATGCAATATTTAATTCTGGTTAGTAATTAAATAATACTCATATTTCAAAAGTATACGTATGAATAAAATTTGTATCATAACTTAAGTTAGCATTAAGTTAAATGTAAGATGATTAGTGTAACTTCTGATAACTGGCTTATAATTAGAATAGGTTATCCCATTAAAGACCATAAACAAAGTAAATGTATTAGAAATAAATTTAATATTTTGCGTATTGCATATGATTGGATTAATCATTAAAAAAAAAAATAGTTAGTCAATAATTTTGAATAAAAGCTTCTACAAGGTTACCAAAATTTAATAAACAATGTATTGGTAATGAAATGTACTTTTAGTTAATCAATCCATATGATTGCATACAGGAGAAGTAGTAACCTCTAGTCCATAACCAAAAGAGTATACAGATTAATGTCAGTTATATTTTATATTTTTGTATTACTATGGGATTATTGAATAAATGTTCATATATTTTTTGTGATAATAATAAATTATAGTCTTGTTAAAATTTGTTGTAGATTCATTTTTTTGTTTTTATATGCTAAATATAAGTGTTTGCACAATATTTGCAAAACCTTTTCTTGAGTCTGAAATCATTCCAAATTCTTAAAAACTTAATATACCAGATAAATAAAGTTGAGCAGATCGGAATATGTCATTATATTTTAGTTTAATGATAATTATTTATGGAGTTGAAAACTTAAGACTAAATTTATTCCCAAACCATTAACTTTGGTTGCACATTATTCCATTCCCATTTAGTTAAATTGTCTAAGTAATAAATCTTAGTTATATTATTGTGTTGTCATGGATGATGGAAGGACACAAAAAGCACCCTTGTCTTTTTATTATTCTGACTGAGATTCTGGAAAAAAGGGCTGTGTTATTCAAATTTATACGTCATTATTGAATAGAATTATCATCTCTTTAAATAATATAGCAGTTGATATGAGAGATGAAGACACATTGAATTTAAGTAAAATAAATGTTTCCTATAGCCGACCAGAATGCCAGTCATATGCGACAACACAATACCGCCGAGCATTTCCTTACATGAAACAAAGAACCCTGAGATTAATATTATTATAATTATTCTTTAAATTAATAAGTGATCAATTATTGTTGTTATTACAATCGTGGCATGGCTTAAGAGAATTAAATGTACAATTGTATTATATGAAAAGTATTTTAGATCATATTGGAAAATTAATGGATATGTTGATTTATTTTGGGTTGCCTTAACAACAACCTGAAAAATTAGTATCATTGGTGAAAAGTGAAAACAAAATAACCTAATACAGCTCAGAGTATGATTAGTGTCTAAGTGCAAACTAAACTAATAAATAATTACGGAATAAACAGAGAGGCTATATTTACTGGGTTAGAATATGAATATATATATATATATATATATATATATATATATATATATATATATATATATATATATTATTGTGCCCTTTTCTATAGGTCAGAATCAGCTCATCACAGTAAATTACTAAAAAAAAAAAGTAAATTTGGACTGTGTTACCTTTGTGTAATAGTTATATTGTATTGATAATAGTTTAAAAGTACAATTTAAAGCTAAATAAAAATGTGTAATGCATAAAATTATAATGAATAATCTTAAAAGAGTTAAATAAAGCTAAACATATTAATTACATATGGTTGGAAAAGCTGGCCATAATAAATAACACAGCTATAAATGTTTAAAGTATGTTTAAAAAGTTAAATTTTAATAGTTTAAAACTGGTAATTAAATAAATGCTATATTTAAAAATATAAGTTATATTTAATAATTATGATTAATATTATATATTCTAAAAGTAATCTTTATTGTAGGAAAAGTTGTATTTATTTCTATATTTTCCAAATTATTATTCCAAATTTTATATTATTGTATTGTTTATTCAATATAATAAGTGTTGCAATTTCTTATTTCATTTTCAGACAGTAAATGGGATACAATCTGTCTAGGTTGTAAAATCACGTGACCTGCATAATACAGTAATGTACACATGCTTGCCAGTATTTGTATTAACAAAGTTCAAAATATTTAAAAAATTGCATTATAGAACTGAATATATTTAGTTACCTATCATAAGGGAAAATATTAAAGCAGTCGTATAAAATGTTTTAAATAGTATTATAAGACGAATACAGTTAATAAAAGTTAAATATTTTGTTTTAAAATAAAATAATTAAATTAAATATTAAAGGTGGGATAAATTTATTAAATATTGTTTTAAAAGTCATTTTAAATGTTTAATGATTTTTTAGTAAAGTATAATAATAGATTTAAAATTAATTTTTTAAATAATATTTTTAAAATTATAATGTGTCATATTTTATTTTTGAAATTTAATTGTGTAAGACTGTAGCAATATGCAAATTCAGTATCAAATGACAAGTAAGAATCCACCAATAGGATGAGGTATTTTGTAAGGTATAAATACTCTTGCACGATTGATGTCGAGGGTGATCAGTGTCATTGGTGATCGATGTAATAGTAATTTTAATTATTTTTATTTTAGTCAATTTTTAGTGCTCTCATATAATTTATTTGCAAACTAATAGGATATTTATTTTAAAGTATTTGCAAAGAGAGTGTAGAATAAGTATATTTTAATAAGGTTATTAAAAATATGCATTGGTAATTTAATGTTACCGTTACCAGGATTATTTGTCAAAACTTAATATAACTTCGAAAATAAAAATATGGATATGCTAATAAGTAAAATGTATTTAATGAAGAATATTTTTAAAATAAGTATAATAATTATTAATGCAATATCAATAGTATTGACCAAGAGGACTATTCTTGTAAGCACAGAATTATTTTGGACATTGTACAGTAAGCTAAACAGAAAAGCTACTTGCAGATTAAAAAAAGAACCACACATTTTTTTTAATATAATAGCAAGATAGTTATGTTTAAGACCGACAAGTAAAATGATAAGTTATATAATAATTTTATGGAAATATAATGATATGAAGATAAATGTTTTATCCTTTTTGAAGGAAAATGTAAATATTTTCAAGATAAACGATCATAAGTAAAAACTAATAGAAAATATTTTTGAAAAAGCGTATGTTATAAAACCTAAGTTATATAGGATTATACACATTTTTGCTAAAAAATATTTTAAAAAACTGATAATTTTAAAAGTAAAGGAATCAGTTATAATTGGATAATAAATAGTAAAAGTATTCTAAAAAATAAACCTATAAAGAAATGGAATATGTGAATAAATAGAAATATGGAATTTATGGAAATATTTTAAATTGAACAAAAAGTTTTATCCAGATTGCCTATAGTCCAGTTACTAGGATATTATGCATCACCAAGCCAATAAGGAATCCAATGGAACAGAAGCTTCAAAATATTATTTCTCAATCTTATACTTTTAATATTATTTTAATAATCCTTGTACTGGATAATAGAAACTATAAACTATTAAAAATAAACTTTTCCAGAACAGATTGATAATTATTTTTATTATTTTCCAAGATTTTTAGACAGCATTTATTTTTTTTATTTTATTATTTATTTTTAAACATTGTTCATTGTGCCAGAAGTTCGTACAATGCATGTGCCAAGTTCAGGGAAGTTTATTTGTTCGTTGTCAAGCAAGAGAAACTTAGCAACGGTCAGGAGTTTAAAATTGCTCTTGAGGAGAACATTTAAAAAAAAAAAAACTCTCGAGAAAATAAAACCATTTGAACTTTATAAAGAAACATTCATCAGCTGAAGATATAATTAATTATTGTTATTAATTTGTTTTATTTACTTTTAAAAGTGTAATATTATTTTAATTAGAAGTGCAGAAACATGAATATTAATTGAATATTAATTGAGTACTAATGACATAATAATCTTACAGTAAAATAGTTTGATATTTTAAATAAGTTAACATTTTTTCAGTGTGGAAATATGGGTGCATCATATATGCAATGTTTTATTTAATTGATGGACACAGAGACTTTCATAAGTGATTACAAGTCGAGATCACTTAGGTAATAGTTGTGAATATTGATATAATTTATGATGTATTTTTTTGCTTTATTCAGATTGCCAAATGAATTATAATGTGAGGAAGTATAAATGTTGAATTGTATGTAAACATATTTGCTCATTAATGCCATGATAGTAATAATCTTTTTTTAAATCATTACATTCTAAAAACATCCTAAAAAATTAAAAATTAAAAAAAAATGTAAAAAGCTCTTAATGTAAATATACTAATTCTTGTAAATATTTTGTTACTAATAAAGTTAAAAAAAAATTAGGAGATTATGATTTATTTCTGGGAATATGCATACTTTAATTTCATACTAGTAATCTAAAACAACATGATGATGAATAGTTATATGATTCTTTTAAAAACTTTAATATTATTGCACATTCAAATTATTTGTATGATTAGTTTGTATGTGTTTAAGAATATGAGATAGGAGAATAAAGCAGTATTTTCTTGTAAATTATTAAGATCATTCTAATTACAATTGAATTTTGTTTATTATTTTGAATATACGAGTTGGTCATTTGTCGATGTAAGATTTGATAAATCTATTAGGAAATGTTGATAAGATAGTGACTTTGGGAGTAAGCTAGAGAACATGAAACTAAAGAGATGATATTAAGGTAGGATGTATTAAGGGGAATAGGAGTAGCATTTTTTGTACTCTTATTAGGTATACAGTACAGTTAACAATGCCCTGTAACTGTGTTTATTTTTTTAAGTAGTGATATTACAATAAAGTGAAGAAAAAGTTTTGACATCATTGATAGTAGTGGAGGACATTCGACAGAATAGGTCATGCCTCTATTTTTTATAGATACACTGTGTCATGGTATTTTTATCCAATATGTACAATGAGTTAGATTCTAGTTTTTGTCCCTAGGCCTACACATCTATTCGCTGTCTCAAATTTCCAAAGTAACTACATTGCACAGTATTGAATATTTTGTAAAGAAATAATAAATAATTTAGAGTTTAAGATATGCTATTGTCTGAATAAGATAAGTTCATTAACTTGTAAGAAGGAGTAGAGTTTGTACAAGTTAGAATTGAAAATCCAATGGATCCAAAAGAAAAAAGAATCATAGAAATGTTCTAAATTTATTTTGGAAATAAAATAAACTTCAGGAATAAAATAAATAAAGCAAAGTTGCTCTTTGAAATGTTAAAAAAATTTTAAATATTTTATTTCATTTTTTATGAGTATTGCATATTTTTAAGATATAATGTTATAAAGCAAAACGATATAAACAATAAGCATAGGTACAATTTTTGCATTTATTTTTAAATAATAAGGAATACATCGATGATTACAGCTATTAAGTATTAGAGTAATGTTAAATAAGATATGTTGTATTTAATAATCAAAGTATAGTGTACAACGATGTCCACATTGTCTAGTAATAAATTAACAGTAAATATTTTATATAGTATTTTTCAACATTGCAAAATGAAAATTGTTAGTTAAAGATCCATACTCGATATTATTATATTTTGTGTTTTCTGTACTATGTTTCAATGGATGTTTTAAAAGGAAGTATAGTTAAATAATATTCAAAAATATGTTATGTTAATATAGGTATAAAGAAATATGGTTTTATCATAATGCTTGATCACAAAGAAATTAATAAAATTGTATTGTTTTATTATTATTATTTTAAGTCAGAGTGAAGACTTAAAGAGATTCTCTATTGTTTTAAATAACTATGATTAATAAGAAATGTATAACGGTGCAAATTTAGGATGTCAAGTGTACATATTGTAAATAAATTGTTATTTTATTTTATTTGTTATAAATAAAACTTTGTTAAATTTGTTTTTCATAATTTGTGTGTTCAGACTATTTTCTTTTCTATTAAAATGCATGATACACCCAGAATAATAGAATCAAACATAATATTATTGCACAGAAATACATAAAGTATTATTTTAAGAACCTGAAGATTTTCTTGGAATTTATTTATTTAAGAAATCACAATTTTTCATTATCTTATGGTCATAAATTGATTATATAACAGTACATCAAATTATACACTATCTGCTGCCACACAAATATTTTCAGATTATAAAATGCTACCACATATTTATTACATTATTCTATGAAGATAAAATAATATATTATAGTATTTTATTATGGTAATAAATTATTGTGAAGAAAAGATACATAAAAATTAGTCCATCCAATGAAGAACATTATTATTATTTATTTATTATTATTAGTTAAGTGTAGTAGAGTATGACATAAAAATCCCTTATCATGTTTTACTACAGTGCTTTTAATTAACTTAGAATAATTTTATGAACCTGAGATTTTATTGAGCTAAATTATTGCAAATAAAAGATTAAGATTTAATTATTAGTTTAATCTTAATGAGTAAGTTTTTTTTAAAGTTGTAAGAATGCTATAAGTTTATTTATTTGAGATAATAATAGGGGGATAGTGTTCTTATGCCATTGAGGTTGTATCCTGTGGGATATTAGCTCAATGTACTCTTTCTTGTCATCTGTATTTCACTTCCAAGTCTCATGATGTAATAAATATTTATTTATTTATTGATTTATTTTATAAACTGAACATTTTCATTATTTTTTTGCTAGTAGAATGTTTAAATATAATGCAGGATATTTTATTTATCAATTATTTGCATTTAATCGTACATAATCGGTAACTGAGCTAACCCATTTTATTTAACACTATATTGCCCAGATGTGAATATATGAACAGGAGGTTAGAATATATATATATATATATATACCGGATCGAACCACAGAAACAACTTACTTACACGTATGTATGATTCGGCTGGTTTCAAACTTCTTTTCATAATACATTTATAATGTTATTTGATTATAAATGTTACGTGAATGAACTGGCACGTTAGAGCAAAATGGGAGATATTATTGATTGCTTTAACTATCAACAATGGCCCACCTTGGCTTCTATATTCAAACTCCCACTATCTAAACACTTTATTTATTTTGGAATAAACTCCGGGTACCAGCTATCTATTCAGAAGAATAAACAATGTATTTGGTCAGTAGGCTCATATGCCAGCGCTCGAAACGATCCCATAAACTAGCCCAGTCTAATTTTAATCAGTAATAAAATATAGAAAAAGAATTGATAAAAAGATATTGATAAAAAGAATCTGATAAAAAGAATTGACCGACAAATAAAGTTTAGGTGTAAAGACAATTTATTTTAACTAGCATCAATTATACAAAATTTAAATATCTTTATAATTTTTAACTAACATAATATTGGTATTTTTGTCATACACATTTTAAATGATCACAATATAATATATCTTATGAAAAAGCAAAAACAATATTTGACATTTAAATTATCTAACATTCACAAACACACACTTCAATAGTTCATTTTATGCATGCTTGTAAAGTTCAAATTACTTGTCTCTGTAGGATTTACGAATTACAGTGGTGGCTATTATGTATAAATGAAAATAATAAAATGTTTTACCTAGGATTTTTGGAACATGGACATTTATTGTTGTTGGCTGCATCCGATGGAGTATATCTAACCAGTTAGATCTGATGTTTCTTGAGGAGATTTGATGCTAATCTGTTGGTTTTATTCTGGGAGACAGTTGAACAATTGATGGAGGATTTCTGAGTTGTTATGCAGACATTATTTCACAGGCAGGTTTTGATGATCTTGTTGCACTAAAGGGCTGAAGCAAAAGCGTATATTTCCAAAAGCTGCTCAGCAATGCATTTCTGTTTCTAATACATAATATAAACTGACTTTTATCCAAACTGAAACAAGACTGACACTTAAAACTAGGCTGAAACTGACCTCCGATAAAAATCTGGCTATTTATGTATGCAAAGTGTTTTGTTTTAATATCCTCCGGCAAATATGTGTTGTCGAAATTTCATTGATAATCCTTTGACAATATGTTTTGGAAGATTGTTTAATTAGTAATAGTCTTCATAAATGTGTTGTTCTTATATCTTTAATTAGTAGCTCACAGCTGTGTTTTTAAATATATTTCATTTCAATATTTATTTTCATGTGTTTAATGATTTTAACATGCATTTATTATGTATCTTCTTAACAAGCTAACATTTATTTTTATTTACCATCGCACATATATACGCATTTATTCTAACAGACTGGGATGAAAAGAGATTTATATTTTAACTTTTAATTTATAATAATGACACTCTTTAACTCTTATGAACTCTTAGTTTTTTTATAGGAAAACTCCCCCTCCCTGCTTTTAATCAATTATTTTCTAACTTTTGTTTCAAACTCTTGTATGAAAATAAAGTGTAATAAACTCTTCAACATTTAAATACATTTTTCTTTTATGAAATATTATTTTAATAATTTTTTTAGATAAATTAGTATGTGCCAATTTCAATATTGGTACATTGCACCCCCCTTCATTTGAGAGTAAAATGCATCATTTTTGACCATTTTATCTCTGACAACTTTAATTTTTAATTCTAAATGTTATTATTTTTCTAAGTTTGCTTTTTAAATATCTTTCACTTTTCATACTAAGCACAATCTTCAATTATGCTTTACTTCTGTCTATGCTGAAGACATTGCTTACAATGTTCAGAGTCCTGCATAGTGACCACAGGACAAACTAATTTTGTGGCACAGGGATCTTTTGGAAATGAGGTGGAGGCAGATTTGCTGACTTATACTGACTTACACACTATTAAAAACGAAGCTTCAGTTGCCAATTCTCTTGATCGAACTTTGACTAAGAAAAGGTCACTGTGAAATGCCAGGAATTATCAATTGTCCATTTTTGACTTACACTTTGAAAAATGAGATATGAGATATGGGGATTCTCCCCTGAAGAAGTGACTTGTGGCTTATGCTGGATTTTCCCAGTGCACATTTTAAAAGAGGATTGATCCCTGCCAATCCGTCATGGGTACTAAATTTTATCCAGTCAGCAGCTTTAAACTTATCCTTAACTAAACTTATTTCTATACTACCCTTATGCCCTTTTGCTATAGATAAATTCCTACACTTGTGTATACATGCAGCACAATTTTACACCTACTAATAATCTAAATATTGAGTTATTACTGGACTTGCTTACAGGGAATCTATAATAAATAAATCCCTTCTTGCACGCATCATGAGGTGCAGCTGTGCCAAGAAAATAACCTAAAAGGATATCTGGATAAATACATTTCAGATATGCATCATGAGGTATCATATTTACCGAAATATTACCAGTGTATGTGCGTGTAAATACACATGTATACTTATACACTCATAATACACTTAGATTGACTTTATATTTTTATTATTAATCTTACAACATTATTTTTTTTTAAATTCATATGAACATTATTTTAAAAATATTTCTTTATATTACAATATTATTTATAACCCTTACAAATATTATTTAAAATATTTATTTACCCTTATCTTATAATATTATTTTTAAATCATTACAAACATCTCTATTTAACATGCGTGTATTCAATAAGAAAAAAATGATTAGTTTATTACGAGTCATTCTTTATTATTATTTACTACAGATATATTTACACTTATTGGTTTAACTTGATTTTATCGATTTTATTTTAACTATTTGACCTACATATTTATTTATGAACATTTTTCTTAATTAATATGCATGTGGAGGAAAAAAACTTTTATTTTACAAACCCTCCATTATTATTATTTAACAAAACATTTCTTTTATTATTATTCATTTGTTTTTTTTTAATTTATTGTCTTAAGTTGTAAATAGAAGTTTCATATTTAATTTATTATATTTATTTACTTTAGAATAATCATATTCGTGCTCATTGTCCATTTCCGGTCCTTTTTGTTTATTTCCTTTACTATTCTGCCCATTTACTAACTTTTAAACTATGTCAGGTAGTTCCTTCATTCTATATACTAACTCACTAATATTAATTCTACTCCATATTCTTACGTCTTTTCCTAGATTAAAATTTATTATTGTTTTATCTCTTTCTCGTTCTGTTCTATTTTCTGCCCTGTAAATTAAAAAACCTTTAATCTTTGCAGACCTCCATATTTTTTTTAACCGTGAATATTTTTCCTACGCTTTCTTTTCATTTTAAATCTATGTTTAAAAAACAAACACAAACTTTTACTTTAACCTATTTAAATTTTTGTAAAAACTTTTCAACACTATCTTCTACCTTGAACTTATGTATCTCTTTTATTTTTTGATCTCTATTTGTTTCTACTTTCTCTGTAGCAATGCTATCTGATTCTAATTTAATTTCTATTTCCAAACTACTATATTTACCACTATCTGACTCTACTATCTCTCTCATGACCTCCACTTCTTTATTTTCTTTGACAAAATCTACTTCTACGATCTCATGATTTTTCTCTACATTTCCTGTAATTTCACATCTTCTTTCCTTTATTTCTGTAATCATTTCTATTTTGACCCGATTAATTTCTTTCATCAATTCTGCTTTGAGGTCTTGCTGACTTTTTTTGAATTCTTGACACATGTCTTCCATTAGATACATCATCATTTTCATCATATCTTGCATCTCAGATATTTCTTCTTTCTGTTTCTCTAATAACTGCGAATTTTAAAAATATATTGGACTTTCTACTGGCACCATTTCTTTATTCATAGTTACACAATTACTTTTTATTTTTCTAAATTATCTTTTGCATTAACAAATCAAATATTATTGTTGTTTATTTATTTTTCTTACTAAAATGGAAACATACTCTGACTTGCCCCCTTTTGTCCATTTTTCTCTACCCGCTCCTAACGCTTTAGCTCCACCCAAATATCTACTGTCTGATTTAAAAGAATGATTTATCTTAACCAATGTAAATAGCATAAATCTCTTTTCATTTCAAGAAAAAAAAGTTTTTGGTCAATTCTTTTTTTAAAATTAAATCACTTTAAGTACATAATTTCGCTTTTCTTAAAAAAAATTTCCAACAAGAAACACAGTATTTAATTACTATTGTTTCTTAGGTCCAGCCCCAAACATTGGGAAAGCCATTTATATACCAGATTGAACTGCAGAAACCACTTACTTACACATATTTATGATTTGGCTGGTTTCAAACTTCTTTTCATAATGCATTTATAATCTTATTTGATTATAAATATTACATGAATGAACCGGCACGTTCGAGCAAAATGGGAGATATTATTGATATCTTTAACTATCAACAATAGCACACCTCAGCTGCTAGATTCAAACTCCCACTATCCAAACACTTTATTTGTTTTGGAGTAAACTCTGGGTGCCAGCTATTTATTCAGAAGATTAAACAATGCATTTGGTCAGTTGGCTCATAATCTAGTGCTCGAAACGATCCTGTAAACTAGCCCAGCCTAATTTTAATCAGTAATAAAATATAGAAAAAGAATTGATAAAATGAGATTGATAAAAAGAATTTGATAAAAAGAATTGAACGACAAATAAAGTTTAAGTGTAAAGTCAATTTATTTTAACTAGCATCAATTATGCTAAATTTAAATATCTTTATAGTTTTTAACTAACATAATATTAGTATTTTTGTCACATACATTTTAAATGAACACAATATAACATATCTTATGAAAAAGCAAAAATAATCTTTGACATTCACAAACATGCACATCAATAGTTCATTTTATGCATGCTTGTAAAGTTCAAATTACTTGTCTCTGTAGGATTTACGAATGACAGTGGTGGCTAGTATGTATAAATGAGAATAATAAAATGTTTTACCTAGGATTTTTGGAACAAGGATATTGCTTGTTGTTAGCTGCTTCTGATGGAGTATATCTAACTGGTTAGATCTGATGTTTTTGGAGCAGATTTGATGCTAATCTGTTGGTTTTATTCTGGAAGACTTTTGAACATTTGACGGAGAATTTCTGAGTTGTTATGCAGACATTATTTTACAGGCAGGTTTAGATGATCTTGTTGGACTAAAAGGGTGAAGCAAAAGTGTATATTCCCAAAAGTTGCTCAGCAATGCATTTCTGTTTCTGATACATAGTATAAACTGCACTTTTATCCAAACTGAAACAAGGCTGACACTGAAAACTAGGCTGAAACTGACCTCCGATAAAAATCTGTCTATTTATATATGCAAAGTGTTTTTGTTTTAATATCCTCCGGCAAATATGTGCTGTCGAAATTTTATTGATAATCCTTTGACAATGTGTTTTGGAATATTGTTTAATTAGTAATAGTCTTCATAAATGTGTTGTTCTTATATCTTTAATTAGTAGCCCACTGCTGTGTTTTTAATTATATTTTATTTCAATATTTATTTTCATGTGTTTTTAATATGATTTTAACACGCATTTATTATATATCTTTTTAACAAGCTAACATTTATTTTTATTTACCATCGCACATATATACGCATTTATTCTAATAGAATGGAATAAAAAGAGATTTATATTTTAACTTTTAATTCATAATAATGACACTCTTTAACTTTTATGAACTCTTAGTTTTTTTTATAGGAAAACTCCCCCTCCTTTCTTTTAATCAATTATTTTCTAACTTTTATTTCAAACTCTTGTACGATAATAAACTGTAATAAACTCTTCCACATTTAAATGTTTTTCTTTTATGAAAGATTATTTTAATAATTTTTTTAGATAAATTAGTATGTGCCAATTTCAATATTGGTACAATATATATATATATATATATATATATATATATATATATATATTGTACCAATATATGACCATATATATATATATATATATATATATATATATATACTGGTCACTTCTACCTTTTTTTGATCACTTAGGGCACCACTATGACTCTAACAAACTAGAAAATTTAATTTAATGTGATCAAATGTTAACAATGATGATGATTTCCACCAGCTAAACTAAGGTAGAGAAAGAGATATTTAAGCTTGTTCATACAATTGAGAAAATAACACAAAGACAAATGTCAGCCAAAATTAATTTTAAATATTTTCTAATTTATTAAATTCAAAAAGAAAATAGTTAAATCCTAAGCAAACAAAAGTACAGAAATTTGAGTAAGATATCCACAGCATATTTAGCAAAGAGTGTGCATGAATTTTGAAACATTAAATAAGCTGGCAGATACATTCATTTTCTCACCTATGGTTTAAAAAATGGGATTTATAATATGTTTCTTCAATCAGTTTATAAAATCTAATTCCAGTTTTCCTATAAGAGATTTCTTAAATAAAGCAGTTTTGTAGAGAGTGCAACAAAACAGAGTAGTTGAAAATTCTTGGCCCAGAATAAAGCATGTGGACCAAGAGGTATGCAGTTCAACTCATGATATACCACTTTTGAGGCAATTTATTGTTGACCCCAAAAAAAGAAAGAAATATATAACAAGAAAAGACCACAATTGTATATAATCTTAAATAAAAGAAAAAATCTCCAATAAAAAAAACAACAACAGAACACTATACTTGATAAGCCACCAGCCAAAAGATTTGTGGTCTGTAGGAAATGCAAACTAAACTTATTTAAATTAATTACCATATATCAAAGTGGGACAAGTGAATTAAAAAAAATAGTAATATCTGCCCAAGTATTTTTCAAGGGTTAGTAATATAAATTATAATAGAAAAACCTAAGCATATAACAATAGATATACTTAATACACCCTAGGATAAAAAAAATATGAAATCTTAAAACTAAAAGTCCAGCACACTGGGAATAAAATACACAGTAAATATTTAAGGATAATTAATGTGAATATGCACAGCATATTATAAAGCAATGTTTCTTTAAAGATTAAGCTGAGACTTTAATAATAGATTGATCTAGAGAATTGAACCCTGGTGAGAATATGAAAACATTTTACATTGAGGCATAAGGTTAGGTCCAGGTGATGATTTTCAGCAGCACACACAGTTTATTTTATTTGAAAGTTCCTATGTAGATTTTGGTTTTCATTTATAAGTTCATGGGAAAGGAAGTAATCTTGGAGTCAATTCTGAATCAGATATTTATGACATGATCTTGGAAGCATAATCTGAAGCTTTGGATTTCATCTTGCAAAGATTTAGTACTGTATGGGGAGATTTCTGATAGTGTATATTTTTGGCATTATTTGTGGAAGATTGCTATTTAGTTAAAAGTAGTCTGTAATATATCAGTAAAATATCAGGTAAGGCAGCACAGAAATCCAAATAATTATCACCAGAAGAATAACAAGATTCAACAACTAAAATTAGTCAGCAGAAAAGTACTTATAACAAGCAGCATCAGAAAATGTATCCAAGATTAAAAATCAATCCAAAATCTGGGTCTATTTATATGAGCCATTATCTCCCACCTCATCTTTAATTAGCAATTTTGACCAGGGCAAATCTCAATCTCAAACTTAATCTTAATTAAAAATCTGACCAGGGTTTCTCTTTTATACAAAATTAATTTTAAAAAAAGTAAATACAAAATTTACTCTCAACTTTCCTTTTACAAATAAATTAAAATTAGACTACAAAGAAAAAAAACAAAAATGCAATTAATTCTTTCCAACTTTAAAATGCTTTTTTTTCTCTAAAAGATTATTTAAAAAAAAAAAAAATAGTATGTTTTTACAAATAGATAAAAAAGTGTCAAAACAAATTTATTTTTTAGCTAAAAAGTAATTTTATTGAAGAAAAATAAATATTAAAATCACAGAATTTTGAAATATACTAGTATATGTGTGTTATTGCACACGCTCTTAATATATAAAATAGAATAACAAAGCAGACTTAAAAAATAGTTTTCTGTTAACACTTTCTAAAATTAAAAGTTAGATTTAATTTTGTTATAGAAGTCTTGAAGCAGATAAATTATTCAGTTCATATATATATATATATATATATATATATATATATATATATATATATATATATATATATATATATATATATATATATATATATATATATATATATATATATATATTGTAACCTTGCAGGTTGGCACTAGAAAGAAATATGGAAAGGTCACATTTGGGATAAAGATAATTAGTTGAGAAAAATGAATTGTGATATAATATAATATTCGGATTTGAATTTTTGGGGGAAAAATTAGGCCTAAACTGTGATATCATTAATATTTAAAAGTGAGTTTTTAAAAAAAGAATCTAAACTGTGATGTGATTTGCTAATTGAAATTTGGATTTTAACAAAAATTAAAATTTTAAATAGATATATTGATGGGTGGAGTTTTGGAACTATATGTTTAGTGGTAGATGTTTGTATACAATAGAAAATTTACATATCATCATAGACAGATGCATATGTGTATTATTAATTAGAATTTTTTTTTATTTGTTATTTATAAATTACTGATTATAGATTGTCTTAAAATCTTAGGTTTTAAAAATCATAAAGATTATTTGAAATAGTAAATGACATTTTAAAATTAATAATTAATGTTTAATATTTTTTTAATTACTATGTATAGTAAATTCAAACATTATATTGTTTAAAATTTTATAAATAATATTTCTGGCAAGCTTCCAAAGTTGTCATGGAAACATAGATGGCGTGAGGAAAAAAAGACAGGGTTTACAACTAAAAAAGTAATAAAAAAAAAACTCCAAGGAAGAAGATAAGAAACTTAAAAGATTTTTTTTTTTTTTAAAAAAAAAAAACTCTCTAATAGTATAACAAATATAGAAAGAAATCACAAGGATTATAACAATACATTTATGGGAAATTTATATTGTAAAACTGGAGTTACCATGAAGGAATAGACTCAAAGGGGTTACCTGTCTTCAAATCTCTACCAAAATTCATGATTCAAATCTACTACCTATAAAATTGCCTGGATGTCTCTAAGTTAAGTTCTTACTATTATAATCTATTTTTAATGTATATTAAAAATGAATAACATTAAGATGACAAAGTTTTGTAAAATAGAGCTATTTCAAATTTTAACTTTAGACGCTAAAATTAAACGCCTAATTTTTTTTAATTTAAGGAATTTGCTATTAATATTCGATAAAACAAAATTTAAAATGAAAAAAGATATATATATATATATATCCAATATGATATCAAGAAGATACTTTATATTATATCACTTCACTATACACGCGTCTGTAACAGGATAATTTTCAATGCATGCAAATGTAATTATAAAGCTTATCACAAAATTCTAAAAGGAAAAGACTATTGTCATTCTTAACAAAAATATGCTTTAACAATGGATAGACATTTTTTTTATTATCTTAGAATTTACGGTGTCATTGAAATTAATATATGTGTTTCTTAACTTTCAAATTTTTTTTAAAAAAAAAAAAAACATTTTACATGTAATAATGAGGTATTGACAAATAATTTTTTTTTTGTTATAATAGATGTATAAACAATTTTTTTTGTGTGTGTTTTATGTACCTTTTTAGAAAAATGAAGCAATGTAATTTCATATATATACATTATGATATGATAATGTGTTTGGTATAATCCGGAGATTATACTATAGGTGATTATATATGTTCGGATGTGTGCGTGATGTTACGTATTATTATTATTATTTTTTTAATTATATTTATTAAGCTGAATTTCGATAATGATTGTTATAAAAAAATAAAGAATTAAAACCTTGTCAGTTATACATTTGTTATATAGGGAGTAGATTAAAATAAGTTAACGATAGAAATAGTCAGGAATGATTAGATTAAGTATATAGATTAAGTGTTTTAGTATTGTGGTCTCATGCTTGTCTCTAATTTTGTACAGTTAGTGCTAGATGGAATATATAATAATTATAACGGACAAGTTTTATTTAAAATTCTATAATATTTCTAAAAGATTATTAATTTTTATTATCATCAAAGCGTTATAGATAATTTAATAGGATGTAATTTGGAAATTCATGATATTTACTATATAAACAAACGCACATATTCGAAGATATATAATGCACATATTAAAAAGTAGTCAATTTTCATTTTATCACAGAAAATGTAATGGGTGATAAAGGTATCAATAATATATTTTTTAGTTATGATTTATATTTGATTTTTTTATAATAAATATTTTATTGAATCAACGGCTTATAGGAATTCCTTGAGTATATACATTCGATTCTTCATTTCCACACTCACACATCTAATTATCATATTATAGTTATGGAAGATATGGGTTGTCAAAATAATTCTAGTTTTAGTTAAATTTGTTTGGTGGTAATAAATTTCAGTATTATAATACCAATAACACATTTTACTTTGCTTGGAATAGATAGTGATATGGATAGAAAAGTACCCGGTCCTAATGATTATCTATTCTATGTTAAATATGAACTTCTGTTAAAAGAACATTTTATGATTGTGCAATAGTTTAGTATTGAACAGATGCCCTGAACATATTTCAATTAATCTTATAATATTATTGTCTATAGATGTTTTTTTCATCCTTGTTGGCTTGATATATAAAGACCATACCCTATAACCTCAACTGAGTTAAGCCATAGGGTAATTTCAATATAAAATCTTTTAAATAAATTTAAATATAATTTATAATTATAAATTTTATTCTATTTTGCATAGAATTGGCGCCTGGGCAATTAAAATTTAATAAAGTATAAATAATTGAAAAGTTGGAGATTGTAGGATAGGGTTACAAAATAGCTAGCCCCATCATGGGGCTTGATAATCGTGAGGCTACGTATATTAAAAGGTTACAATATATATATATATTCTAACAAAAAAATAGATGAAGACTATGGCTAATAATAATGTATGAGAGACACTTAATATCATGAAAAAGAAATAATGCATTGGACTATACAATATATATATATATATATATATATATATATATATGTTGCATATATATATATATATATATATATATATATATATTGCAACAGCACAAAACAGGCATACTAGATTGAAAATGTACAATGGACAATAAAATAGGTCAATCCTTAGCTCCATATGTAGCGGGAGAAGGCTTTTTTTATTGAAAGCATATGCGTCATCATGATCATTGAAATAATTTATTCCAATAGAGATAATCATGAAAATATTAATAGTTAAATGAAAGTAACTTTGAGTTTTATATGTCATGTTCTCTTTATTCTGCTCATGTTATGCCCTGGCATTCACACCCAGGAAAAATATGCATGGATTGTACTTCAGAGTATGATTATATAGTGCTTATATATATATATATATATATATATATATATATATATATATATATATATATATATATATATATATATATATATATATATAACAAAAAAAGCAAGTCAAACTTGCCAATGCTTGTATTTATGATCAACAGATGGCATTTTATCAAAAACACTGTCAAAGCATGTTTGTTTACATAAATGTCAGAGTAAGCATTCACCACCTCTTTCATTAATTCCACCTTCAGATCATGATTTCAAGCTGATTTTGCTATCATCAGTGAAGGACAGGAAATAAAAAACTAGATGTAAACACTAAACTCTGAGCGTTTATGAAACAATTTTTATTCAGCTTGCAAGCATGAATTTTTTAGACACATAATGTCTTCAAAATCAGCATAGCAAGCCAGATAGCTATATGGGTCTGATATCAGTTCAGTATCTCCACATAGTAAAAGCCTCTGCAATATATATCATTGCAAAAAAAAAAACTTCAAAGGTACATTTATTTACTTGCTTTTTTGTTTTTCATAAATGTACCTTTGAAGTTTTTTCTTGCAATGATATACATTGTAGAGGCTTCTACTATGTGGAGATACTGAACTGATATCAGACCCAAATAGCTATCTGGCTTGCTATGCTGATTTTGAAGACATTACGTGTCTAAAAAAAAAAAATCACGCTTGCAAGTTGAATAGAAATTGTTTCATAAACGCTCAGAGTTTAGTGTTTAGATCTAGTTTCTTATTTCCTGTCCTTCACTGATAATAGCAAAATCAGCTTGAAATCATGATCTGAAAGTGGAATTAAGGAAAGAGGTAGTGAATGCTTACTCTGACGTTTATATAAACAAACATGCTTTGAAGGTGTTTTTGGTAAAATGCCATCTGTTGATCATATATATATATATATATATATATATATATATATGATCAACAGATGGCATTTTCATATATATATCATATATATATATATATATATATGTATATGATGTGATGAATTGCAGAGTAGATAAATAACAATGACTTTGATTATGATAACAAATATGTATGTAATAAAATCATTAACAATAATAATATTTGTTTATAATTATATTTCAATATAATATATGAATTGTACAATTATTAAATGACCAATTAGATAAGCACCAATCATCCTTAATTTCATATCTTCAATATTTGCTAATTCAGTCATAATGTGTCATTCTATGAAGGATAATTCATTAGCCCAATTTATTAACTTAAACTTTACAATGCAAATTAAATTTAAATATTCGTACAAATAGTAATATATACACACTGATTAATGTTCTCTATCCTTAGTGAATATATCCCAGAAATAGAATTGTGTAAGTATTATTTTATGTTTTGGTAACCCCTTCCTAATGAATTGAAAATATAATAAAAAAGATCAATTATGCAGGAGTTTTACTCTTATATTCCAAATAACAAAGATCCATCTAATAAATTAATTGTAACAAACATTTCAATTTTAAGATTAAATATTATAATTATCCTATTGTAGTTATCTAATATTATATAAAGTAATAATGTTTTACCTATTTGTCTGTAAATTGTTAAACTTATTATTAAGCAAACTTGGGTTTTCTATATGTACATTTTATATCTAACTTAAGAATACTAATATTCCCAATCTCCCCTATATAAAGATTTAAGTTACAGTTTGGAGCAATTTAACCTATCATCAAAAAAAAAAAAAAATACATTACAATAAATAAATAGAAAATGAAATTATAAATAACATTAATTTGATGTAGTCAAGTTAAAGTTTAAATTAGTGACAGTTCATATTCATTATTAATCAAAGAAGTCTATTTTCAGGAATCTTCGCTTGTTCTAATATTTCGATAGTGATTCCATTCTTTCACCTACAATATTTCTTTCAATCTAAGAATTTTCCTTGGCTTGTTGTAACATATTCTCATGTTATTCTCAGTATAAATAGGTAGAAGCTGATGTCCATTTAAACTCAAATCTAACATCATGATGGTATGGCAAACCCTTTATGTGTACAATGTTTTCTTTCTTTCAGCCAATCATAGCTATGAAGCTGTTGATAATTTTTTGTTGACACTCCTGGTTTTATTAAGAATTAATAGTGAATTTTTTAATTTTACAATTAATTGTGCTAAAAGAAAATTATTGGATGTTTTTTTTCTTCTTTAATTAGAATAGGAAATAAATTCACACTTTTTTTTCTTTTTAAAATTGATCAAACTTTATATTACTTGATGTGACTTTAGGTTGGTTTAACTTAAATCTTAAAAGTTTTGTCTCAAATTATTTTTGACTATATTTTTATTAAGGTTATAATTTACCGTCAAACATATTTTCTTCTTTATTTTTAAAGAGCACACAAGAAAAAACTTTTTTTATCTTTTCTTTGCCACTCTAAATAACTCAGCATATATTTTTTTTTAATATAAAAACTGACTAACATAAATTAAATAAATGTTTATGCTTACACTTTCTTGTTTGGACTTGAGTTTGAATTTGTATTTTGTCAGATAATTGTTTTTCAATATGGCTCTTATTCTTACTTTCCAGTATGAATTCCGAAAATTATAAAGCAGTGGAGGAGCAGTTAGAATGTATACAAGGAGTAGAATTTCTTATTCCATGTTTTTACATATACACTATCTTGTAATCTTGTTCAATTCAATTCTCATATTCTTACTGTTTAAGCTTTTTCTTTCTTTCTTTAACTTTTTTAGGTGTTAGATCTTGAAGTCATCACACTCATTTTTATTTCTTTATAGACCTCCCCCTACAAACTCTATTTATACCTTGTATTATATTGGATTATGATATAATTAAAATAAACCAATTACATGACAGTGGGCATATAAATTATATTATTCCAGTGAACTTCATTTTTGATAACTAGCCCCATAATATTCACTACTGTTTTAATTCACTATAAAAATATGCTAAAGGAATTGACTAGAATTATTCATTTACAAGATTTATAAATGTAATTTTTCCAATTACTATTCAACAATAATAAATTAGCAAACACTTATAACCCAAAATTAATAATAAAACTGTTAAATTATTATTTTATCACTATTGAAAGCTTACAATGTGTTTGTAATCCCTTTTACACTCAAGCAAATTTTCTAGTGTATTCATAACAGTCTTTATTTAAAGTTATTTATTAAGCTATTAGTCTCATAGTTTATTAAGTTTATTAAATCTCTCGAATGAATATGAAAGTAGGATTATGAATAAGGTAATAGGAAAGTTACAAAATGTCCATTAAGATAATAACTTCTAGTTAAACAAGCCTTAAAATCGACACACATAGTATTATGAAATAAATTTAGTATTCATCAAATTAATAAATAAATAATTATTAGGTGTATGGAATGAATATGAAATTAAAGTTATGTATTAAGTAATAAATAAATTATGATGTAGATTACTAAATGGATGATGAAAATAAATGATAATTAAATAGTAAAATGAAACAAGCCTAAGAGTGAAGAGAAAAGAAAGTATTAGAATAACGAATGACCAAGATAATGATAAAATAAGAGCTAATGAATGATTAAGATGGTGATAGAATAAAAGCCAATAAAGAGTGAATCAATTATGTTAATGAATTAAAATCAAATGATAATGAAGAGCTAAAAGAAAGGCCAAGATGAAATAAAAGAACAATGTTGATGATGAAGAATGAGATCATGAATTATAAATTAATCTTTTATTAAATGATATTAAGTTAAACTAAAATAAACTAGGGATTCTATGTTTGACAAAACCAGAATATTTACCATAAAATATAAACAACCTATACATTTTAAGACAAAGGAAGTAATTTATACCTTAAAGTTTCTTGACTTTAATAAAACAGTGAATACAACATGACTCAACTCTAAGTAAAATAACTAACTGCAGATATAATATTTACCATAAATTCAAATTCTACACAGCAAATTTGTAACTTATTCTTCTCGTAGTTGAAATAACTTTATTATTATTTTACATGATATATTTGGGACAGTGAGAGGGATTTTTGCCAATTCCCAAATACAGCACACAAAACAGCTCTTAATCCACAATATAATTAACAAACAATATTTGGAAATTCCAGATAAACTTTATGAATTCCATAAATATTATAAAGTTTAAGCTTAAAGAAATAGGAATACTTTTAATAACTAAACACAATACATTATCAGCTTCCTTTTATCAATAATTATGAGCAATGTGATCAAGATCAGTGAATGAGATATCTATAGTTTCAAATAATGGACTAAATCAAAATTAAGTGTTTTATTTTTTTTTTAATACACCTCGGTCTGGTTTTATGCAATAGATAGGTTCCACAGAAAACCCGCATTAAAAAAATCACACAAAAATAGACATAACATATCTTCAAAAGTGGGGGATATGTTCTGTGTTTTTCAGAATTCACATAAAAGCAAAGCAACAAAGAAAAATTACTTTAAAGTTCATATTAAAAAAATAAGCAAATAAAGTATGACTAATAAAAATTTTCAAATAATTGAAAAAAAATAATGCAAGACAAACCTTTTTACATTTTTTATTAACTACAGTATTTAAATTTATTTTTTTGTACATATTTTTTCATTACTGCTAGTGTGCCTTTGTGAATTTGTAAGAAATCAGATTCGATGAGATGAGATGTATTGTGGATTCTCCTTAAATGAAGTCAAGAATCTCTCAGCAATTATGCCCAGAAAAGCCTGTTAGCCAATTTATTTTTATTTGTGATGTGATGTAATCTAATGCTAGTCTTAGTATTGTGCTGTGTTAATGTTTTTCTGTTTGTATATTAAAAAATGAGATTACAATCAAAACAAAAAGATTATACATTATCATTAGAAAGATTATTTTCAGTTTATAAAACCTTCATTTTTATTTTAAAAATCTAAAAGATTATTTATTTCTGTTATAAATCCAAAAAATACACTTTAAAAGTTTAAATTTTTTGAATATTTATTGCGAATTTTTTATATGTAAGTATAAATCTATTATTATTATTTACTGATTAGTATAAATAGGTTATTTACATAGAAGCTAAGATTCTAAATACAACTTCATGTTAGCCGCTAATATAATGTTATATTTTTGAATAAAAATGTATTTCAAGTGAAAATAAGTTATTAATAATTTAAATTTCTTGATATATAATAAATATAGTAAAATATGAAAGTTATTAAGAAGAAACATGAATTGCATAACTTCAAAATTGCATTAAAATAATCCGCATAAAATGACACCTAGGTGTATACAATTTAAAATAACATATGCAATCTAGGTTACCAATAATTTTATTATTAAGTGATGATGTCTTAGATGTATCTTTAAAAATATAACAGCTTAACAATTTTTTATAATATACTAAGGTATAGTCAAATATACTATATTGATTGATGATGGCTTTAAAATAATAAGATAATGTATCAATAGCAATAATAATAATAATAATGTGTATCATGATTAGCAATAAGACTACAGCCAACTAAATACACTTTTAAAACAACAAGATTTATTTACATTATTTACAAATTTTCTTTAAACATAAGAAAAAAAATTATATTTAGCTTTCAGAATCCTTATCTGAAATGAGACAGAGACATTATAAAAAATCATGTATATACAATAATATGTATCTTATTGAATACATGCATATAATATATAAATTACTCTAATACAGTGATACATTCATTATCACCATCGTTATCAGCTATATAACCAAAAGGCTAAAATCTGTTTAACATAAATTAGCATTCACATTACAAAATAAAAGTGTATTCAAATCTTTGGGATAAGTGAAAAGTTTAAAATCTAAATCTCAAGGTTAGAAAAAAGCATATTACACTATAGCTATTTCATTTATATCAGACTATGATAAGGGAATTATCATATGCAGCACAAACAACAATTATTATTATTTAATATGAAAATATTTATTGTATTAATGTGGGGACAGATATAAAAAATCAAATGTATACATGACACCAAAACTATGCCTATGTTCACATAATAATCATTCTAATCATTAACCCATCTTACCAATCCATCAGTTAATCACTGCTTGTTAAAAACACAATGACATTGCATGTGTTTATCTTTTGCTATACCATACAGAATATTTTTTTTTATAATTATTAGTAAGTTGCTTGTAAACTGATGAAAGTACTAGAGCATCATACATACACTATTCACAATTAGGCAAACACCATAGATAAGCCAGTGTCCCTGAATCTAACTTTATCCTATCATTGCTATTTAATTTTAAAATACTAAAACTTCACCATACATAGGGTAAAAATAACTGCATACTGTCAGGAAAGATCGATCACTAAAGAGAGGCTCTACAAAACAACATTATAGAGTTGTACAATAATATGGCCAATTTCAATACCTTTTTTATAGGTACAAAATGTGTGAAAATTGTCTCAACACAGGGAAACAGAATCTAGGCCATGAATATAATCCTCTTTATCGATTAACTGTGCTAACTAAGCAATAACTATTTATCAGTCTTGATGATATTATTCTCTCATGGAATAAGCAATGGGAGAATGTTCATTATATTTATGCACAATATCAATGATACTATATTTGTGGCCACTATATGCTACACATACTTATCAGATGAAAAATGATCAAAAATCATTGTCAATACAATAGCAAGATAAAATTAAGTCTAACAATAAAAGTCAAAATATAATTATTCCCTTTTCCAATGCATAAACTAGTAGTGTATTAATCAAACCAACACTGTAAGATAAACAACAATTAGTTATTTTAAAAATAATGATAATGTTTTATTATAACAAGACACACACATAGACAATGATGAATAGCCTATATTCTATACTTAAAATGGTCATGCTAATTCATAGGCAAAATTTAATAAATGTAAAATGAGTATATAAAATATTCTATATAATAAAACGAGTGTCTCATTATTCTATATCTCTAACAAATTATTCTGTCTGTTTTCCCATCAATAGAATATCAGTGCTATTTTCAAAATGCAAGAGATAAATATCTCTATGTCTAGATAAACGAAATTTAATATTATATTGTCAATCAACTGCGAAAATTATATATATATATATATATATATATATATATATTTTCGCAGTACTAAATATATATATATATATATATATATATATATATATATAACTTAGTACATTTATCTTTCCTTAAAGTAATTATATATTCATACCACAAATACAAAAAAAAAGTATTCCTCAATAACATATTACAAACGGTATATTATAATACTAAGCACGAGTAATAAAAATTAAAAATTAACATGTTTATCCCATTTTATTTCATCCTTTTTAGTTCAATAATTGTTTCACAATTATGAGCTGACTGACAAGGGAAACTGATGTCATGGGCAAAACATTTTATAAATAATGCCTCCATATATTTTTAGTATTATATTTGATCCTGCTACAGTGAAACAAAACCAAACACTTCCAAAACTCTGTAGCACAAAATAAGAATACCATGTGTATTCACACTTTCTGCAGATATTTTTTTAACTTGAAACTTTAGGTTTACTATGGTCAACAAAAAAAAAAAACTTTCTAAAATCATTTATTGATTTTCCATCTGGCGGTAATATCTGAAAAGTTTTTAAATGATCTTGGCATTTTCAAACCATTTAAAGGTATTGTTAATTGCCATGTTCTACAATATAGATCAAGAAGTAGATATTTATTTATTTCTATCAGTAAATTTTAGTATGTTCTTTAATAATACTACAAAGAATTTATTCAATCATTAGCAATTATTGAAACAATATCTTTGGGCCTTTATAATACTGTAACATTTCTATTTTCAATAACTAAGCAAAATCACGCTAAAACAAAATTATCAGATGATTTTTCTTAATTAATAAGATTAGGAAATAAGTTCAAGCATTTTTTATTTTTATTTTTAAAATTGATAAAACTTTATATTATTTGAAATGATTTTTAGTTGGTTTGACTTAAATCTTAAAAGTGAAATTCAAAATTAATTTTAGATTATAATTTTATTAAGATTATTATTTACCAGCATACATATTTTCTTCTTTATTTATAAATGAGGACACAAAAAAACATTTTTTTTTTTTATTTTCTTTGCTACTGTGAATAATTCATGCATCATTTTTAAATATAAAAAAAACTGATTAACATAAATAAAATAAAAGTTTATGCTTACACTCTCTTGTTTGGTCTTGAGTTTGGATTTGTACTTTTTCAGGCAGTTAATTTTCCAATATAGCTCTCATTGTTCCCTTCCAGTATAAATTCCAGGAATGATAAATTGATGGAAGGGCAGCTAGAATGAATCCAAGGAGTATAGTTTTTTTATTCCATGTTTTTAAACATACACTATCTTGTAATCTTTTTCAATTCAATTCCAATGTTGTTACTGTTTAAGCTTTTTATTTCTTTTCTTAATTTTTTGTAGGTGTTAGATCTTGTAGTCATCACTCTGATTTTTTTTCTTTATAGACCCCTCCCCCACAAACTCTGTTAAATTATTTATACCTTGTATGACATTGAATTGTGGTACAATTAAAATAAACCAATAACTTGACAGTGTGCATATAATTAATATTATTTTTTCTATCTTCATTTTTTATAACTACCCAGAATATTCAATAGTGTTTTAATTTACTATAAAAAATAGGCTTAAGGAATTGACTACAATTATTCATTTACAAGATATATAAATACAATCATTCCAATTACTATTCAATAATAATAAAATAGGAAATTTATTTATACCCCCCAATTAGTAATGATACTGTTAAATTATTATTTTATCACCATTAAAAGCTTACAATGTGTTTGTTATCTCTTTTACACTCAAGCAAATTTTCTAGTGTATTTTGAACAGTCTCTATTTAAAGTCATTTATTAAGCTATTAATGCCAGATCTAAATTTAAAATTTTGAACTATTTAATACAGTGGCCTAAATAAAAGATCCCAATACCCCCTTGTAGAAAATAAAATTTTAAATTTAATGTATTCTTTTAAACAACATAGGTTAAACTATATGAGACAATACATACTTTTGGATTACCACACCATAAAAAAACATTCAGTTTATCTCATAACTTAGATAATATTTTCATTACTGTAATTTTCTCAATTATATAATTATAGTTGTCTAACAGTTATTTAATGCTTTTATTCATTTTTCTGGTAGGTATAGGATCAAACGAAAATAATACAAACAGATAATCAAATTAGAATCAGCTTTATAACCCCCTTTTAATACAAAATTAAATTCTTTAAGATATTCTTTTTTAAGAATTATCTTGATTAATTAAACCTTTTTTTCCTGAAAAACAAATTTTATTTTATACTATATACTTCTCTCTTTTATTATGGCTTCTTGAGAATGTTAGAAAAACCTAACATATTTTCCTATTCAATGACAAATTTCATTTTACACCTAACTTGATTACTAAATAATATTTCATACAATTCTAATAAACTATATAAATTTGATTGTCAAAGCTAGTTTTCAATTCACAATTATTATTTTTCTGAAAAGAATTACTTGTCCTACTATTCTGACCTTGATCAAATACAATATTTTTATGACATGTAGATTTTATTTTGTAATTAATCTTTACCTCCTCTATCACAAATTCTTGTTCAAGACCATAGAAATTATAAAAAAAAAAAACATTTTTTTGCTTAATCACTTTCATTCTGTAATTGATTTTATTACCACATAACTCTATATAATCATGCAATAGAACATACAAAGTTAAATTATCATACTTAATATTCATTTTATATTTAACTTTATAGAGAAATTAAAAACAACTATTGTTATTCCATAAATCAATCAAAATGGGTTTCTCTGGAACAACAATTTCCATTTTACAATGAATTTTATTATTCATCTGCCTGATTTTATCAGTATTCTTCAAATCAAATATGTTTTCATTGATAGAGAGCTTCAATTTGCAATTCATTCTATTATTACCAAAAGGATTTTGACCAAGTAAATATTCACCATTTATACTATGTGAATGTAAAATATTTTTCATTTTATATCTTATTTTAGAATCTTTTAAGATTATTTCCTCAAAATAAAATACCTACAATCATTTTCATCTTAGGTTTTATTTTACAAGAAATCATATTATTTAATCTTACCTTTCTTTTCCTCAAAAAGTTAAGGTTTCTATCTTTCTTAAAATTAGTTTCTCTTTCATATCCTAAATTTTCTTCTATTAAGAAATTCTCCTTATCCTCGAAGATTATCATTTTTATACTATGTTTATTTTTTTGGCATTTCTTTTAAATGCTCATCTAACCTAGATTCAAACTTATCGCTATCTACTATTTCACCGTTTACAATACTCATTTTTTCCCATATTACTTTCCTAATTTTTTCTTTAAATTTATCAGATTTTAAATCATTACCTTTATCCTGTATTTGAGAATCAAGATTAGAAATATAGCTCCAAATTTTCTCATTAGAAACTTTTAGCTTTTCTTCCATCTGATCATTAGGAATTTTTCATTTTATCTTCCAGTTGACAAACCCTTTCTTTATTATCTCCTTCATTATGAGTCAGCAATTGATTTAACTCACTTATTCTGATATTTATCTCTTCACTTGCTTTTTTAAAATTGTTATCAAAACATCTCTATGAATTATTAATTCTTTCTGAGTTAATTTATAATACTCATGAATATTATCATCTATCATTTTCAAATTTTTAGCACTTAATAACTCCATTTTAAAATCCATATCCACTCTTAATGATTTAAATTCTCCTCATTTTTATCAAATCTGTCATTAAAAATACTTTTCATATTTACCATGTTACGTTTTACTTCCTTGAAATTAGTTTTCATTTCATCAATATTATTTTAAATTTCTTCTTTATCATCATCTAATTTTTTAGTCAACTCTGCCCTAAATTTTAAATTATCTACTTTTATTTCTTCTTTGTTATCATCAACTTTTATACTCATAACCTGCATAAATTCATTAATCATATTAAAATCAATATTGCTCTGAGAATGCAGAAAACTTACAACTTTCTCTCATTCTTCAACTTTTGTATTACTCATTTTGCTATATAATATCTATTTTCTTTAATATCTAACTATAGCACCTAATTTGAATTGAATTCATTTAATCTTGCATAATTTCAACACAACCACTTACCATCGACACACAATTCCACATATGTTGACACAATAAAAGAAAATAACAGTTGACCATATCTCAGACTATATATACTCCTACTAGCTCTTTTAAGTTCATATGCCTACATCAACGTATATATCTAAACATGTCACAATGTTATGCCAATCACACCACCATTTAACATATTGCCATCGTGGATAATTCATTATCCAATTGTATTATACTTTAATTACTAATAAGTACATCATGTAATTTATTTATGATCATTGATAAAACTTATTTAAATCAGTATTATCCACATAATCTTAAGTTAGTATAATTTATTAAATTGAGAAACATCCCTCACAACTTGGTCACACTGATTAATTTTTAATAACAATTTTAAAAAAAATAATAATTGAGATATATCAACAATAATCAATACTTCAATAATTCGGCTCACACGCTGCTTAGGCACCAATAAAATCAGCCAGGGAATATGCCTTTGTCGTCGGCAAGCAATAATTAATCTAGCCTTACGTTTTAGGGTGCCAAAAATCAATCAAGGAACTTGACATTGTATCCTTCATTACACCAATAATTTTGAATATAAGCATAATAGGAAAAGTTAAACTAAATCGATTATTTCTTTATTTACCTAAGCTAGCATGAAACAATAAATCTAAAGAAGGTCACAAAGTTTCCATGAACATAATAACTTCGAGTTAAACAAGCCTTAAAATCCACAAACAAAGTATTATAAACAAATGTTAATATTCATCGAACCAATAAATAAATAATAATTATGTCTATGGAATGAATAAGAAATTATAATTATGAATTAAGTAATAAGTAAATTAGGGTGTAGATGACTAAGTTGATGATGAAAATAAGTAAAAATTAAATAATAAAATGAAACGAATTTAAGAATGAAGAGAAAAGAAAGATGTATTAGAATAATGAATGATTAAGATAATGATAGAATAAGAGATAATGAATGATTAAGATGGTGATAGAATAAAAGCAAATAAATGATTAAGATGATAATAGAATAAAAGCCAATAAAGAGTGAATCAATTATGATAATGAATTAATATAAAATGAGAATAAAGAGATAAATGAAAGATCAAGATGAAATTGGAGAACAATGTTGATGATGGAGAATGAGATCTTGAACTATAAATTAATACTGTATTAAGTGATATTAAGCTAAACTAAAATAAAATAGGGATTCCAAGCTTGACCAAACAAAAATATTCACCATAAAGTCAAAACAAGCTATACATTTTAAGACAAAATAAGGAATTTACAACTTAAAGTTTTGTTGACTTTAATAAAACCATGAATATAACATGACTCAAATCTAAGTACAATAACTAAATGTAGATATAAAATTTTTCATAAATTCAAATTCTACACTGCAAATTAGTAACTTATTCTTTCTCAGGGTTCAAATAACTTTATTATTATTATTATTATTATTATTATTATTATTATTATTATTATTATTATTATTATTATTATTATTATTATTATTATTATTATTATTATTATTATTATTATTATTATTATTATTATTATTATTATTATTATTATTATTATTATTATTATTATTATTATTATTATTATTATTATTATTATTATTATTATTATTATTATTATTATTATTATTATTATTATTATTATTATTATTATTATTATTATTATTATTATTATTATTATTATTATTATTATTAGCTTTCAAAAAGGCATTTTATTGATTCTATAAAAGGTTACATTAAAAATGGTTTACATAATTTTGGTATATACATTGATTTATTCTGTTACATAAAAATGAATATTTGAATGATATAGTTCAATTTATGGCTTCTTGAGTTGTTTGAACTTTTGTGACTTGAATGAGTCCTTAAAAAATCATAATAGTTGATGTATAAGTTGCTTTTTTGATCTTTTTGCTGTTTATAGCTTGTATGCATATAATTAAAAATCTGAGAAGCTATTGAAAAAGTTTTTCTCTAGTATTTTTTGTCAGATACTTAGTGTTGTGTTATAGCATTGATTGTTCTTTTAGTAGTGACCATGTTGCAGCATATATTATTATTATTATTATTATTATTATTATTATTATTATTATTATTATTATTATTATTATTATTATTATTATTATTATTATTATTATTATTATTATTATTATTATTATTATTATTATTATTATTATTATTATTATTATTATTATTATTATTATTATTATTATTATTATTATTATTATTATTATTATTATTATTATTAATTTACATGATATGCTTGGGTCAGTGAGAGGGATTTCACCACTACCCAAATATAGAACACAAAACAGCTCTTAATCCACAAGATAATTAACAAACAGTATTTGGCAATTTCGGATAAACTTTATAAACTCCATAAATATTATATACTTTAAGCCTCAAAAAATACGAATACTTTTAATAACTAAACACAATAACTTACCAGCTTCCTTTTATCAAGTTTTTATGAGCAATGTGATCAAGATTGATGAATGATATATCTGCAGGTTCAAATAATGGATTAAATCAAAATTACATATTTTATTTTTTAATATACTATTTAAAATAATATATGCAATCTAGGTTATCAATATTTTGATTATTAAGTGATGATGCCTTAGATGTACCTTTAAAAATGTAAGGGCTTAACAAATTTTATATAATATACTAACGTATAGTCAAATATACTATATTGATTGATGATGGCTTCAAAATAATAAGATAATGTGTCGATAGCAATAGCAATAATAATGTGTATGGCGATTAGCAGTAAGACTACAGTCAACTAAATAAGCTTTTAAAACAGCAAGACTTATTTACACTATTTACAAATTTTCTTTAAACATCAGAAGCGATTGAACATTTAGCTTTCAGAAACCTTATCTAAAATAAGACAGAAACATTATATAAAATAATGTTTATCCTATTGAATACAGACATAGTATATAAATACTCTAGTACAGTGATACCTTTATTATCACTATCATTATCAGCTATAGCACCAAAAGGTTAAACTCTGTTTAACATAAATTATCAATCGAGTTACAAAATAAAAGTGTATTCAAATCTTTCAGATAAGTGAAAAATTTAAAATCTAAAGCTCATGGTTATAAAGTAGCATATTACGCTATAGCTATTTCATTTATATCAGACTATGATAAGGGGAATTATCATATGCAGCACAAATAATTATTATTATTTAATATGAAGAGATTTATTGTATTAATGTGGGGACAGGTATCAAAAGCCAATTGTATGCATGACACCAAAACCTTGCCTATGTCCACAAAATGATCATTCTAATCATTAACCTGTCTTACTGATCAAACAGTGAATCACTACTTGATGAAAACACAATGAAATTGCACATGTGTATCTCTTGCTACTCCATACAGAATTTTTTTTAATATAATTATTAGTAAGTTTTGGTTGGTTTGCTTGTAAACTGTTGAATGCACTACAGCATCATACATACACTATTCACAATTAGGAAAACACTGTAGATAAACCAGTGTCCCTGAATCTAACTTTATCCTATCATTGCCATTTAATTCTAAAATACTAAAACTTCACAATACACAGTGGAAAACTAACTACATACTATCATGAGGAATCAGACAACGAAGAGAGGCTCTACAAAACATTATAGAGTTGTACAATATAACTGATTTCAATACTTTTTCTGAGATACAAAATGTTTGGACATTGTCTCATCACAGGGAAAACAGAATACAGACCATGAATATAATGTTTTCTTGGGATTAATTGTGCTAATTAAGCAATAATTATTTATCAGCCTCGACAATATAATCCTTTCATGGAATAAGCAATAGGATAGTGCTCTATCCCCTTATGCAAAATATCAATGATACTATATTTGATGCCACAATATGCTCCACATACTTACCAGATAAAAATTGATCACAAATATTTGTCAATACAATAGCAAAATAAAATTAAATCTAACAATAAAAGTTAAAATATAATTATCCCCTTTTCCAATGCATAAACTAATAGTGTATTAAACAAACCAACACTGTTAGATAAACAACAATTAGTTATTTTAAAAATAATGATAATGTTTTGTTATAACAAGATACATACATGTAAACAATGAAGAATAACCTATATTCTATAATTAGAGTGGACATGCTATTTCACAGGCAAAATTTAATAAATGTAAAATGCTTATTTCAAATATTCCATACAATAAAACGAATTGTCACTATACTATACATCTGACAAATTATTATGTCTGTTTATCCATCAATAGAATATCAGAAGCTATTTTCAAAATGCGATATATATAAAATTTAATATATTTTCAACCAACTGGGAAAATAATATATATATATATTATAGTAAATGTATATAACTTTATACATCTATCTGTTCTTAAACTAATTATATTTTTATACCACAAATACAAAAAAAAAAAAGGATTCCTCAATAACATATTACAAACAGTATATTATAATACTAAACATGAGTAATAAAAAAAAAAAAATATCCCATTTTATTTCATCCTCCTTAGTTCAAAATTTGTTCCATTATTAAGAACTGTCTGACAAAGAAAACTGATATCATGGTCAAACAATTTTATGAGTAACTCTTCCATATATTTTTATTATTATTATTATATTTGATACTGGTACAGTGAAACAAAATCAAACACTTCCATAACTGTATAGCACAAAATAAGAATATTATGTTTATTCACACTTTCTACAGACAATTTTCCTTAACATGAAGCTATAGGTTTATTACGGTCAACAAGATAAAAGTTTCTAAAATCATTTATTGATTTTTCCATACGTGGTAATATCTTGAATAATTTTAAAACGATTTTGGCATTTTTAAACAATTTAAAGCTATTATTAATTTCCACATTCTACAACATAGATCAAGAAATAGATATTTATTTATTTATCTCTATCAATAAATTTTAATATATTCTTCAATAATACTATGAAAAATTTATTCAATCATTAGCGATTATAGATACAATATCCTTGGGCCATGATAACACTGTACCATTTCCATTTTCAATAACTACGCAAAGTTGCACTAAAACAAAATTATCAGACGTTTTTTCTTCTTTAATAAGAATAGGAAATAAGATCAATCATTTTTTCCTTTTCTTTTTAAAATTGATCAAACTTTATATTATTTGAAATGACTTTTAGTTGGTTTCATTTAAATCTTAAAAGGTTGGTTCCAAATTAATTTTAGATCTTGAAAAAACATTTTTTTTTTCTTTTCTTTGCCACTCTGAATAATTCACTCATCATTTTTAAATATAAAAAGAAACTGATTAACATAAATAAAATAAAAGTTTATGCTTACACTTTCTTGTTTGGACTTGAGTTTGAATTTGTACTTTGTCAGGCAATTGTTTTTCCATTATGGTTCTCATTTTTCCCTTCCAGTATAAATTCCAGGAATTATAAATCGATGGAAGTGCAGCTAGAATGCATAGAAGGAGTAAAATTTCTTATTCAATGTTTTTAAACATACACTATCTTGTAATCTTTTTTCAATTCAATTTCAACGTTGTTACTGTTTAAGCTTCTTTCTTTCTTCAATTTTTTTAGGTGTTAGATCTTGAAGTCATCACTCTGATATTTTTTTCTTGATAGACCTCCCTACAAACTATGTTACGTTATTTGTACATTGTGTTACATTGAATTGTGATACAATTAAAACAAACCAATAACATGGCAGTGTGCATATAATTAATATTATTCCATCTACTTTCATTTTTGACAACTACCCAGAATATTCAATACTGTTTTAATTCACTATAAAATATGCTTAAAGAATTGACTACAATTATTCATTTACAAGATTTATAAATTTAATTTTTCCAATTACTATTCAATAATAATAAAATAGCAAATACATTTATGCTCGCAAATTAATAATTATACTGTTAAATTATTATTTTATCACAATTGAAACTGTGTTTGTAATCTTTTTTACACACAAACAAATTTTCTAGTGTATCTTGAACAGACCCTATTTAAAGACGTTTATTAAGTTATTAATGCCAGATCTAACTTTAAAATTAAAAATTTTAGACTATTTAATACAGTGACCTAAATAAAATCTCACAATATATAAAGTAATAAAAAAAAAGTAATAAAAGGAATTGAATACTCAATGATTCCTGGCTAGTTAGCATCCATTTCAAATTTGAATTTCTTGAGGCATTAGATGTGGTATCCCAGTTGTCCTTGCAGACAAAAAAATACTCTGATCCTTTTTTTGACATGGCAGCTTTCAAATGGCATGAAAATGAGCTTCTAGCAAAAGGGCTTACATATAGACATAGCCACTTTCGTACTCATATCTTGCAGTCAGAGAATGTAATTCAACCGTAAAAAAGATTTCCTATTAGAAAAATTAAAAAAAAAAGAGAAAAAAATTAAAAATTGTATTTTAGAAAAAAAATCATAAAAAGAAATCCAAATTTCATTGTAGAAAAAAAATACCTAATTTAAATCGTAAAAAAATGGCAGGTCAAATGGTCTAAGATCCGTAAGCATATGATTTATCTATTATGCACAAAATCATTACAAAGTCTAAACTTTTGAACAGGGGCTCTCAGGGGCACTTAATAAAAATCTCTATTCTTAAAGCTGTATTGTGTTTTGCTTCCCACTTTGTGAAAATACTACACAATGTTTCAAATTACATTATAATAAAAATAGAGCTAATTTAGAAAAAATATTAACTTTTATTCACATCCGTTTTCATTTCAAAATCTCAAATATTCTATCAAAAGTAACACCATTCTTGCATTGTAGCAAATATAAAATGTTTATTAGAAATAAATTTTGTTGACATCTGCTAATTTCATATATATATATATATATTAATGGTGGATGGGAAGTAAATGGATTTGTGGGTAATGTTTAATATTATATATATATATATATATATATATATATATATATATATTGTGTAGTTTTTGTAGTTCTTTACACTTGAGAAGTCTGCTTGTAGTGTTTTAATATTATGTTTATGCTGGTCTGGTTGAATTTTGGTTTGGGGTAGTTTTGATTATATATATATATATATATATATATATATATATATATATATATATATATATATATATATATATATATATATATATATATATATATATAATGTCCATTAATTAAAACAAAATTGTAATTATAATTGAAATAATAAATTTATTAAACAAATTGTGTTATAAACAATCCTTAAGTCAGCAGAAGTACTCTCAGTTAATTTCTTAAACTTGCCTCAACTGCCATTAAATTTAAATATATATATATATAAAAACAAAGCATACTTCAATTTTTTGATTTTTTTTTTAAAAATTGAAATAGGAGTAGCCTCAATGAAGACTACAGGCCAGTCAAAACATCAGATTATGTGTAAATATATATTATTTTTTTAAAAAGTGTTTGAAGGTGTACAAATTGTATTTATAAAAATAATACATATAAATGAAACTTTTACTCAGACACTTTTTTAGAATTTAATATTAGTCATAAACATATGATAATATTTTTGTTGATTATTTAACCCATATTGATTCTCTAACTTTCGTCTATATTGAAAAAAAAAACATCTTACTCAATAAAATACTTAAAATTATTTTCTATGTAATTGATTAGTCAGTCTTTAAAACTATTATATCACTATTTTATAATAATACTTTTCAAATATTTAATCTAAGCATATAGACTTTCCATCTTTATGCTTACAAAAAAGCTATTTTAATTCCATTAAGCTCAATATCTCTGCCGAAATTTAAATGTTAGATACAATAGTTATATCATTTCTTTTACAACTCATATAATACTTATATTTACACTTTAAAGATAATTTAGAAATAGCATTAAAACATGAGAAAGTTAAAGTAAATTTATACTTTCTTCTGTATATATATATATATATATATATATATATATACACATATATATATATATATATATATATGTGTGTGTGTGTGTGTGTGTGTGTGTGTGTGTGTGTGTGTGTGTGTTCTGAAAGCTAATTCTATGGCCTCAATGTTTTTTATAAAACTTATAGTATGGCCATGGACAAATTGTAGTTCGTAAGCAAAATGTGGCTCTCACAAAACTTTTGAAATAACATCATGATATAATTTATATTAGCATGATGTATTTACATCTTATTTTGCAATCATGTATACTTTATTATTTGTGGTGGCAATTTTATAATGATTGTTTGAATTTCCTCTTCCGTCCTTTTATTGTTGTTACTTTATCTCAAAATATTTAATTTTTCAGAAAATTACAAGTCAAATACGTGTTTAAGTGGATATTACAATTTTTAACAAGCAGTCCTTAGAAAACTGACATTTGGCCACTGCTGGTTATAGTATACAAAGTTTGACAGTGATTTTTATTTTTTAAGATATTTTCCTACAGAACATTTTAATAGTAATTGAGTTTATTTGTCTATTCCCATTTAGTTTGTTACCATTAAAAACTAGTATTTTTGACAATATAATTAATTACCTTCATAACGTGGTATAGTTATAGTTAGAACTACAGAAACAGAAATAGATTGTGGTTCCACCCAACTGTAGGGACTAATTGCCTTACAATTAATAAATGTAGTTTTTTTTAGTAATTTAATATGAATTTTAGAAACAGTAAGCCATATCCCACTTGTGTAAAATAGTTGATCGGGGTATTTTTCTATTGTTCCATTCATTTCCTCATTCTCAATAAGCCATTTTATATGAGTGCCTTCAGATCCTGTTCGGTAACATGACATATCGAATTCATCTGTGTATGAAGAATAGTATTTTTGTTGTGTTATCTTCGTAATGCCAATACGAATTATAGGTATACCTACAATTAAATAAAATGTAATGTTATTTAATATATATATATATATATATATATATATATATTGTAACAGAAAATAAAAATACTAATTCATTAATTAAAATACGTTTATAATCTGCGCCATTCGTAACAATAAGAATAAATAATGAAATTTGTAACAGAACAAATAATATTGTAATGATAAAAATGGCTGCTATTTTATAACCGATTATAAATATATATTGATAAGTGATAAAATGATAGTTGCTATAATTTAACAAACTAAACACTAAACAGAATATATGATATTCTCCAGTGGTTCATCATTTGTAACCGAATAAAATTAAAAGCGAAATGAATTTACTATGTCAGCTAAAATACAATTTATAATTAAATAAGGATGACGCTAACATATTAATAAGAACATATACATACCATGCTCTATTTGGGTGTCTATTTATAATTAATCAAATATAACATTATAGCCCGTTTGCAACTGTCCTAAACATTAATTCTGTCACGCTAATAATGAAATAAACAAATAATACCATTTTTCAACCCATAAAATAAAAAAAATTAAATCAAAACTATCATCATTAAAAAATTAATGATATTTCGATATTGGGAAGTCATTTGACCAATAAAATATACTAGCCATTGTCATAAAATAAAATAATATTAGATATAGCAACTGAATAAAATTATTGTGAAATCCATGGAGTGCATTTCGCTTATCTCCAATAATAGGTTCTTATAACAAAGAATCCTTTCTATTCTTCTTTCTAAATATATAAGACCATTCATGGTCATACACACATACTGGCGTTATTTATAACAACGTATAAAAAATCATATAAAGTTAATATTATTAAGTTGGAAAGGGGACTGGAACACTTTTATTCAGTTTACCTAAGTACATGTGTTTTCCCACGAGTACCACTAGATTGTTCTAAATCTAGATAAATATTATCTGTGCATAGTGTACTGAGTTCAAACTCATTTGGTACATTTTTTTACTACACATGACTTGGATGACTAATGAACAAAAAATGACAGTCTTATATTTTATCTATGTCAATAAAATCATAAGATCCCAATATCACAATATTTATATATCAAAGACTCTTATAGATATTACTAACTCAGTTAACGTATATTGATGAACAGATGCAAAAATACTCTCATTAATGGCTTTCAAACAAACATAGTGAAGACCATTACTTAAGTGGATGGCCATGAAATTATTTAACTTAATTATTTATCATAATATAAAGATGATAATGATGATGAAAATAATGATGATGATGATACCAGCACTAGCTTTATAATGAACTCACAACAATAAATTTATTTTTCATAAACTCATAGGCACTTTTTAAAATCATGCTTTGTCAAACTTGGATTTAAATATAACACCAACTAGTATTTATATACTTTTAAAGTTATTTATTCCAAGTACTTTTATAGTCAAAACTAGGATTCAATAATACCAGTGATGATGGCTAATCATCACTAATCTCACCACGTGATACTCAACTTTTTAGAAATCCCTATTTATTAAACATATTAATTATGTTAAAGATTGGGTTTAATGATTATTATTTATTAAATCAATGATGATGGTGATCATAACTCATGTACAGTATTATGTTTAAATGGTGTTTTAATCAATAATATGATATCCTTCTTTGATGAGGATGATCAAAACTCATGGGCACAACATAACATTAGTTTCTATTATTAACCTATAATTATTAAAACTTGGTTAGACATCAAGTATAATCCTTAAATGTAAATCAATATTCTAGCTTTCTTAACATTTTGCGAGTGCTTGCTTAATATTTGCGAGTGCTGATGATTTTTAATATATGTGAGCGATGATGATGATGATCATTTAAAACGATAGAATAAAGACAAGAAAAATATAACAATATTTTTAATAATAACTCGGTAACCAATTAAGATACAACCATATTTATTAATACTATTCGTCTTTCTTTTCTTTTGTTAAATCAAATTTACCAATTATACAATTGACTCTTTTATCATATTAATTAAATATAGAATTAATACAAAAATTTATATACACATAACCCAAATAAACTTAATATACAAGTTTATCATTTTTGATATTTTAAAATAAGTTGGCTTAAACTAATATTAAAAAAAAAAATTCTATAAATGCTCATTCAAAATTTTCACTACTCATATGTCATAAAAGCAACTTACATTTAAGTAATGTGTCTTTTTTTTTTTTCACTTAAATTCATATGTTAAGCCCTGCTCTTCAATTTCCTATGTTTAAACTAATCATGCATGACCTAATTTTTTTGACGTGTTTGTTTAAGCAGTTATACACACACATTCGGTAATATGTCGACATATTTGTTTAAAATGTAAACCTCTATATGATGGATTAATACATAAATCACATATAAAAGTATTTAAAAAAAAATAGTATTCCAACTTTGAGCAAAAATAAATAACAATTAAAAAAAAACATTGTCAAGCATATATCGAGAAGTTGAACAATAATAATAATAAAACATTTTAGTATTACAATATATAATAATAAAAAATCAAAATAATGAAAAAAAAAAAAAACTGTTTGATGAATTTAAACAGTGTGTGTATTGCCATGTATTACTAAGAATAACATAATCAATGAATAAACTCTTAATGTTTTCTGTATCAAAAGAACAAAAAATGCTTTGATTCTATAAATTAAAGTTTACTTTTAATAAGTAAGAATAAAAGATTTGTTAATGAAAGTTCAAAGTTACCCAGTTATTTTCACTTCTTATAAATGTCTCAGGTTTGAATTTTCAGACCGCTTGCCTCACGCATAGCTTCAACATTGGTTGATTTGCTTATTTCTACCATTTAAAAATAAAAGTTCTTGTTGATACCTTTTAATAAACATGAAATGGTTGACTTGCTTGTTTCCAATTTTTAAAACTTATTGATTACTGATACTTTTGATAATGATGAATTGGTTGACTGGCTTGTTTTCAATTTTTAACAAATATTGATTGCTGATACTTTTGATAACAATGAATTGGTTGACTGGCTTGTTTCCAATTTTTTAAAAAAAATCATTGTAGACACTTTAAATAAATGTGAGAACTTTAAAAAAAAACTGATTTATAGCTTAATCAAACTTGGCTATATATGGCTTTTATTCATCTTTTCTTTCTTCTTCTCTTGTCAAAGATGATGACCATATGACATCTGTGGCTGGTTTTAAATTTGGCCATTCTTTGGTTATTATCGACTGGTATATGAGTCCACAGTAGATTACTGATTTAACACATTCTGTCATATTTCAATGAAAAGAAACACTGGGTTTAACAAGGCATCCTGATTATTTTCTTCATAAAGAAAATATTTATTAATACCATTTTCATAGAAATTCAATAACTTTATATTAATCTTGCTGTGAGTTCCTTTATATATATATGCACATTTTCTTATGCTGATAACTTTAAAACAAGAATCATTTTTCTTCTTTAAATTTTTTAAAGAAAGAAAGAGAAAAAAAATCAATAGCTCATACTCTTAAAAAATGAAAACTGTTCATCTCTTTTCAGTTTAAAATGATTGCATATTTCATAATATTATTAACTGATTGTCATTCCCAAAAAAAGGGTTAAGGAATTATCTTCAAAACCACATTTTGTTCAATGATTCTCCTTTTAACAGTAATAAAAGCTGACTTTAGCAATAATAATGACTGACTTTAGTAATATTAATGATTATATTTAAAAAAAAAAAAAAAAAACTACATATTGTTATTTCACTCACTTCTAAACAAAATTGAACTGACCTCTCCAATATTATTTCACTCATTTTTATATATCAAATTTTTGATCAAAGAAACTAAAATCCTCCAACAAAAATAACTGTGACTTGAGATAGCAATAAATCTTACCCAGATGATTTTAAGTTATTAACAAATAAAAAAATCAACAATTATTTATCCCATCAAAGCATCCCTTTTTGACATAATCTAAGATAATACAAACAATAAAGCTTGCAATGTGTAGTTGTTAGAAATATGTGTTAAAGTGTTTTTTGTTTACACAGCTGTTCTCACACGTGTGCACAGTTTTTATCTATTAATCATTTTCACATCTTTCTTAACAGTTTTTCTCTGATTTGCTTTATTTAATAAAAAATACAGCTAAATAATTTCAACACATTATTTAATGACAAAAATAATAAATCAATATATTAAATATTGCTTCATATTATATTCTCTCTCTATAACTGCTTATGTTTATCATCTATAAACTATATAATAACAATAATAATACATGCACACATAATTCTATATATAAAAGATTTTTTTCACTTAAAGAATATATATATATATATATATATATATATATATATATATATATATATATATATGTGGGAAATGAGAACATATATACACACCTGGGTCTCATTTTACGCGATAGATAGGTACCTCAGAAAACATGTGCAAACGAAATCGCACAAAAATAGACAACTTACATTGAAAAAGGGGGGATGCGGTCTGAGATTTTTCAAAATTTTCATAAAAGCAAAGCACCTATGTAAAATTACTTTAATATTCATGCAAAAAAAAAATAAGGAAATAAAATATGACTAATAAAAAATTTCAAATTTGAAAAAATAGATACAAGACAAACTTTTTTAACTATAATATTTAATTTTATTCAAAATAATATATTTTTATGCATAATTTACAGTACAGTAATTTACATTTTTATACACGCTTTAATTATTATCGTTATTTGCTGAAAAACATGTTTGTTTGCACTCTCATGTTGTGTTATTGTTTTTCTGTTGACAATGTAATTAGTAATTAATCTTTGAGATGATGATTTTATTAATTGTTTATGAACTTAGAGGTATGATAATAAAAAGACATTTATTCACCTCTTCTGGAAAAAAAAATAATTAAAACTAACAACTAAAAATTAAATTCTTATTTTTGTCTTTAATTTTTTAATTTTCAATTCTATTTAAAAATCAAATTTTGTTTTACATCACATTAATTTCAAGTCGCCATAAGTAATTTTTAAATTGTTAATTACAATTAAAAATCAGATTTTAATTTTTAATTGTCAAATTTAATTGTGCCCACTGCTATTACTCATCTTTTAAAAATAAACTTGTGCACACTAAATGATTAATAATTGATTACATTATTTTTTAAAAAACAAAAACAGAATGTGATTTAAAATGCAAAATTAACACGCACGATGTTTGAACAAATTTACATTATAATCTTGTAAAATTTAATATGTGTGTACATAAAATGTGGAAATCATGATTTTCATTTCATTATTGCATAAAATCTTACTATTACAATGCACTAAAATATTGAAATTACTAAGATGAAAGTCGAATTTCAATAATGTGCTATTACTTCAATATAACATAAGTGTGCAAAATTTATTATTTAAAGTAATAGAACATTATCGGAGTTTGACTTCCAGTGAAACATGAATTTTGTAACTTCAAAATCATGTTAAATAAGTCCGCATAAAAAGAGACCTAGGTGTATACAATATATAACTGAATATTTGTAAATACAGTAACTAAATAATTAAAAAATATTTATCCCCTCATGAGCGCTTTCAATTATCCCAGTAATCTGTGTCAACTAAAGCTTTGAAATGCTAACTTTCCCACAATTCAGTGATCTTAACGTTTGCTGCTTGCCTGTTAACTAAGTCATGTTTATATTTCTTTATTAGCATAGTTTCTTTTATTTTTTTTATTGTTATTTTTTTAATTTGCAATGTTTTTACAATGTTAAATTGAAGTCAAACCATAAATACATGATTTATTATGGTCATAAAAAACAGATGCTGAAATGTTATTATCTACTATGCAATTTTGTTTTGATTTCTGAACACATTTGTATAATAGCAAATGTTCTTTAGTTCTTTTTTCCAACGTACATCTAGATCCACCTATATATCCACTGCCACACCTACATATCCATTTATAAATGACAATTTTTATTTATAAATGAGGTTTTATCTCCTACATTAAACAAATTAATAAATAAATCCAAAGATAAAACCTCATTTATAAATAAAAATTGTGTCATTTATAAATGGATAAGTAGGTGTGGCAGTGGATATATAGGTGAATCTAGATGTAAGTTGGAAAAAAGAACTAAAGAACACTTGCTATTATTAAAACATGTTCAGAAACCAAAACAAAATTGCATAGTAGATAATAATATTTCAGCATCTGTTTTATACGACCATAATAAATCATGTATTTATGGTTTGACTTCAATTTTAACAGTGTAAAAATATTGCAAATTGAAAAAAATAATAAAAGAAAAATAAAAGAAGCTATGCTAATATACAAATATAAACATGATTAATTAACAGGCAAGCAGCAAATGTTAAGATCACAGAATTGTGGAAAAGTCAGCATTTCAAAGCTTTAGTTGACACAGATTACTGGGATAATCAATAGTGGTCCTAAATGGATAAAAGTTTTTTTTAATTATTTAGTTAGTGTATTTACAAATATTCAGTTATATAATTACGTATATTGCTTTAAAATACAGACATCAAATCATAATTATATATATATATATATATATATGTATATATATATGTGTGTGTGTATGTGTGTGTGTATAATAAAAAAGAAACAGGTTAATGAAGAGTGATAAGTGTTAATTATGAATTAAATATATACAATATAGTCTTACTTTACAAAATTATTTGTTGTTTCTCCTTTTATTAAAATAAGGATAAATACATTGTACAGGCTTACACCTGCATTTATATATGCAAAATATACAGGATTCAAACTTAGAATTTCACATGATTTACAACTCGCAGTGCCATCTTATATTGCTGACTCAACAGATCACACACATGTTGAAAATATAAATAATCACCATTATACTTATTTTGTGCTAAACCAACACTCATCAGTTGGCACTGAGAGTTGTAGGTCGTGTGAAAGTCTGAGTTAGAATCCTGATTCATAATCAAATTTTTCGTTGTTTAATATTCTGTTTGTTTATATATATATATATATATATTGCAATGCAGAGTTTCATTTTATATATGTAACTCTAAATATACCAGAATCAGAAAGACTTCCGGAAATCATGATTTTAATATAACCTCAGGGCATCCTCATACTCACATGAAATATATATATATATATATATATATATATATATATATATATATATATATATATATATATATATATAATGGACGAATAACACTTTTAATAAAACTTCATATGTGTTTATTTTTAATAAGGCTAGCAAGTTAATTTAAATCAAACATTTATCTTAGGGTTCTTAATGAAATCCAATCACATTACTATTCTAAACATTATTACCTTCAACGATTCTAAAATATTCCATCATAGCAAAGGAATTTTAATGTATCTACTCATATCAGTAAATTCAGTATTCGAATGAAAATGATGTAATTAAATTAAATTAAAAATATTACTTTTTTAAAAATAAAGTGAAATTGTGACAATATTTATTTGTAAGATATGTACATGATGATAATAAGCTTAAATTAACGTCAAAGAGTCATATAATATAAACATAAATAATATTTTATTAATAAATAAGAAAACTATTATTAAAAAGATATACGCAAATGTAATCATAATAACAATAAGTTCTCTGAGAAAATTGTAAATCATATTGTGATGTTTTATGTAGTAAGTATTTTCTACTTGGGTTATAAATATGTGCGTGAGTCATAAATATTCGAATTTTATCAAACACGTGATGCGACAACAAACATTACATTGGAAAAGATTGAATAGTGCTTATTTTAAACCTAAGCATTAACTGCAAAATTAAATACAAAAATGTTTTATTGCATCCTTAAGTATGCTAATTATAATAATTGTAAACGCAACAATATTTTCTTATAGATGTCAGACACATTGTTTCACTCTCGTATGAATGAGTAAAGTATTAACCCAACTCCTGTTATTATTCTTAAATTGTACAACGTTAATGAAACCAGATCATTACAAATGTCAGTGGCATGACATAATATATCTTTTAAGCTTATATTAGGATTAAAACATTAAGACTATATTGTTAGGAATCAAACATAATTAAATAATATTTATGGTTGAAAAAACCACCGAATATTTCAATACGCCATATACCCCTCATTAAGAAGAAGAATAACCTTATAATTATTTAACTTATGATTCTAAATATCTTTTATATAGAAAATAAGAGATTGATTTAAAGAATCAAGAAACATAATGAGAGATTACATATTAACTTGGAATTTGCATATTTTACTTTATCTTAAAATTTAACACAACTTATCTCAAATGCTTATTAAAATTACTAATAAACATTTAAAACTTGGTTTCATTAATAAATATGTTGTAGTACTGTGTCTTCCTTATAGTACTTTCTTCTTAGAAAACATTTATTAAACCACACTAATAATAACTTGAAATAGTCAAATAATTAAACAAATTAACTAACTATAGGATTAAAAAAATACTATGAACCTAAGTCATTAAATAAACGTATAAGAAAATTTGTCCACGCGCAATTTAAATATTCTCATTGGCTAAAAGATAATGTTTTGGCTTAAACTTCCACTAAGGTAAATTTCACACATGTAAATCATATAAGGGGCATAAATCATTTTCAAGACTGAGCTTTTATAGCAGAAATTCACTAATATTGATTTTTCAAAAACATTCGACAGATCACCAATTATATGCAAAAATTAATCCTTTTTAACATATAACTTTCATAAATTTTAATGTCTCTAGGCATATTTATGAAGACATAATACCGATGAATAATAAATCCATTATCTTTTGAAAACTGGTATATACTTTGGTATCAAATAAAAATTTTAGTACATAAGTTAAATTATTTTCACAGAATATCCAAGGTTTTCAGTAGTTTTTTTTTTTCAATATACTATGCAGAGATTTATTAATCTATTGTCTCAAGTTAATTTTATATTATTGAGCTCGAGTTCAGTTCGTTTTCACAAAGCACAAATCAAGCTATTCATTAATCCAACGATTTGAATTTGTTTTAAAATACCCATTTACTGGTGAGGTAGGGTTTACAAAAATAAAATGAAAAAATACATTAATTCATAAATTCCCATGCATTTTATACCGTTCACTAAAATTTTGGATTTATATAACTTATATAATTCCAAATAAGCAGTTTTAGTCTTTAGAAAAGAGATCAATAATTATTGCAGGGTTTTAACTAGCTGTAACGTTTCATAACTAATTTAAAAAATTCACAGTTGAGTCAAAATGTTAAAATTTCATTTCCTTAGATGCATTACTGAATGATAAATGTTGTTAATAATTTAATTTCTCCAATTAGGATGTCATAAAGAAAACACCATTAAGAGGAGAATGCCTAGCCAGTTTCTACTCAGATATGCTATTTGTGAAGAAAAACAAAATGGGTAATTCCAGGCTTAAATGTAATATGGTTTTTCAACACACTGTAATTAAAAAAAGGCTAAGCAATTTTTAATAAGTGGCTGTATTTAGAACTTTTTGCCAAGTGATTAGTGATTTTGTACTTTTTTACCCACAATATTTCATTTTTTAGATTTGTATTGAGATATTATGCTCTCATTGCTAAAGAAACCGATGTCAAAGCAGATGAGATTTGAAAGTGTTAAACATTTAATGCACCAAAGTTTGAGACAAAACACTATGCTAAATTAATTAAAAATTAAATAAAATATACTATTAGTCTTTTCAATCATAAAAATGACTTGTAATAATAAATATTAGATCAAATAATTTTTGTTTTATTTTATTATAAAGTTCTCATTTTTAATTAATAATAAACCCATTTATTTAATACAAATGTTAAATCCATTTAATGTCCTACAACAATACATTTTCAAATTAATTTCATTTTAAAACACAAATGTTCACTGCCCTTTCACACACATGTTTGATTATTATACATCTTTTTAAGGAGTTCTCCTATCAAAAATGGAGATGGCTTCAAGTCGCTCGAATTCCATCATTTTTAATGATATGGTAAAGATTTTACCATCATTTGAAAGGTTACAAAAAGTTCTGTAAGGTCCTGCCCTCTCTTGGATTATTTTACATGTAAAAAATCATATGTAAATAAGCATTTATTTTTATAGCACTCTGCTTTATAAATTGTAATACATTAAAGATCAGCCTTTTCAAGCTATTGTGCATGCACTTTTTATGAGTGTTAATAATAAATGAATACTTTCGCTCATGTTGGGAGTGAAACTATTCATTTATTATTAACACTCTTAAAAAGTGCATGCACAATAGCTTGAAAAGGCTGATTTTTAAAGTAAAAAAAATCAATAAAACTGATGTCTAAGGTCTAACAAAAGAAGGAGGGAGTCCATTCTAAGCACTGATTGGCTCTCAACTAATGAGGACAAAGAAAACCGGTTGCCAATAATTTTCACGGCTATGATTTCTTTTGTTTTATTTCGAAAGTGATAAACAAATATTTTAGACCATTTTAAAATATTTTTTGACATATTATAAATTATTTTGATAAAATATGGTAAAAATAAAATTATTTTAGAAAAATATTTAATATTTTAGTAAAAATATTTAAGATTTTAGCAAAAAATATTTACTTTTCTGCAACGTAAAATTGAGAAAGAATTCACTGATGTCAGCAACACTTTTTAGTTGGTTACTAACATTCATTTTAGATTTCCGCTATCGAATATTATTTAATTATAAATAAAAAAATATTTTTGAAAAAACTTTCATTCACTTTCATAACCTGAAAAATTATTAATATACTTTTTACAAATGAAACTAAAGTGAATATAATATTAAAAGAAGAACATATATTTATAATTGAGTTTGTGAATTTACCAATTAAAAGTTTAGAGTTTTACCTCACTCGGTCAATAAATTTAATTGTCAAAGAAAAGGTTTTAAAAGTCACTATCATTATTAGGAATAATATTGGTTGCCTAGCAATCCAAATAAAATTACTATTCTATTACTAATATTATTTTCCTTTGTTGTAGTTTGTATAATATTTTTTTTATTCTGTGTATTTTTTCCTTCAAAATTCGTTTTTATGTGTGTGTGTTTATTTTTTCTTAAATATTAACCATACTTTAACAAAAAAAAAGGTTGAAGCTCTTATTTTTGTGTCATTGCAAATGATGAGAGAAATATTGATATCGTGTACACATAATTATGAGCACAATATTAAATTCAATAAGGGCTTTGAACATTCCATTTTTTGGATTAGCAATGAAATAGATGGGTGAAACGTGAGTGGATTAAAGCATGTCTATTAAAGTTTGAGGAATTGCTATCTTACTAAAAATTGAGCATTGATTAAATATATGTGTTGGGGGATTATGATGTGGCACCGATTAAGTATAAGAGCAGGGAATTATGATCAGGCCCAACTGTTGAGTGCTGGTTCTGCACATTGATTATATATATATATATATATATATATATATATATATATATATATATATATATATATATATATATGAAAAACAAAAATGCAAGTTAAAAAACTTGCTAACGCTTGTATTTATATCCACAGATGGCGTTCTACCAAAAACACCGATCAAGCGTATGTTTTGTTTACATAAATGTCAGAGTAGTATTCACTATCTCTAACTATAATTCCACTTTCAGATCATGATTTCAAGCTATTTGCTATCATCAGTGAAAGACAGGAATAAAGAAACTAGATCTAAATACAAACTCTGAGCGTTTATGAAACAATTTCTATTCAGACCCATATAGCTATCTGGGTTGCTATGCTGAGTTCGAAGACATTACGTGTCTAAAAAATTCACGCTTGCAAGCTGAATAGAAATTGTTTCATAAACGCTCAGAGTTTGTATTTAGATCTAGTTTCTTTATTCCTGTCTTTCACTGATGATAGCAAATAGCTTGAAATCATGATCTGAAAGTGGAATTATAGTTAGAGATAGTGAATACTACTCTTGACGTTTATATAAACAAAACATACGCTTGATCGGTGTTTTTGGTAGAACGCCATCTGTGGACATATATATATATAATATTGAAATCAATATATATATATATTATCAAAATACAGTAAAATTCACATAAATTATATTATTTTTAAAAGTACTTTCGACTATACATCTTGTAGTCTTTATCATATATATATATATAAATTAAGTTTATCCTATGTATTTTTCCTTCAAAATTCGAACTATGGGTATTTTAAAGGATGCCTTGTTTTGATTATTCAATGTTATATAGTTGATAAAAACAACAAGATGAATAGTGAAAAGTACTTCTAATAAAATAACTATAATTTATATGAATTTTACTGTATTTTAATATATATATATATATATATATATATATATATATATATATATATATATATATATATTGTGGCCTCCGATAGGAAGAATGACATTAAGCAGATATGGCAAGTCCCTACATTAGGTTATACTGGAACTCTGTCTAATACCATTTTATAGATTTATCATTTTCAACTCTACAAATTAGCTAAATGAATTTTTTTACTTTGAGGGAATATATATATATATATACTCGTCCGTTTGTGTGTGTAGCGCATTCGTCCTCAAAATTGTAAATTGTTAATAAATAAATAAATACGAATGAATTTTGCAATTGTGCTCAAAGTTGTAAATTGTTAATAAATAAATAAATAAATACGAATGAATTTTCAACTCTATTTAATCAATTATAATGATTATAATTAGATAATATTTTTATTTTATCTGGGTCGACTGTAGCTCCATTAAATATTTCTAAATAAAGTGTAATTCCCCATAACAATTGTGAGACTCATCTTCTCCCATCAAGAGATCACATTCCCTTAACATTAAAGAAATATAAAAGTATTTGTCCAATGACATGAGAATACTTAGACACTTCTCCTTATTAAGTAACCAAATACTCTCATGACTAGCAATAATGATCAAATGAATATAATACAACATCTATAACTATTCAATTTCAGTTAAGATAATTAATAAATTAGACTATAATTTTATTGCAAGGAGAGCTTTTATTCTTATTATTTCATAGAATAATCATTAGAAATAATCACAATAATAATTTTATATTAATGAGATCTCATGATAATCATCGATTTTAATTAATTATTCAGACTACCTATATAATATCAAGAGGGATTTTACTGAACTCTGTGTGTAGTGCATCAATCACTAAAATATTTATAACTTGAATTTATTATCAAACTTATACTTTTAAAGCAATATTATCATCCAAAGTGTAATTAGATATACTACTTTTAACACCAATTAATTCATAATTTATTTGCTTATAAATAAGCCTACTTTAATAATTTGCAATATTATCAATGACTTATGTAATCAAAGCATCTTACTCTAAGTTAAAATCTCTTTTAAGAGACAAGCACTCAATTGATTGTTATATTGTTCTAAACTCGATTAATTCCTTATTTCAATCTTATATTGTATTTTCTGGGTTCATGTGATGTAGTGACAATGACTCTCAGAAAAGAAATGCAATATTTGATGCTTAAATTATTTATCAAAAACAACAACGTTAATCATATCACTTATAAAAATATTAATAAACAATTCAATTAATAAGTAATTTAAAATAACAAGAGTATTAAGGTTAAGTACTCAACCTAATATAGGAATATTAGAAACAATTAAATATAATGAATGTTTAAGATATTTACAATAAAACTAAAAAAAACACACTTCCATATGATCCAGTGCTCTGGTGATATTTCCCATTACATACATATAATTTTTCTATATTTCCCAGATCAAATATTTCCATTACATAGAGATTTTTTCTCCCTTTCCTTTTTTAATCATTATCTTCTTATAATTAGATTTTTAAATTATCAAGATAAAATGAAAAGAACATTAACTATTATATTCTTATTTCATCATAACATCCTTTATTTATGTTTATTTTATAGCCCCCCCCCCCGTGATATTTTTTTTCCATATGTCTTTTGATCTTTATTTATCTATTTTTCCTAAAAGGTTATTATACTAACTATAAAGTCGTAGTTTAGTTCTTTTTGCCAAATTACAACCAAAAAAGTTTTATAAGATATTCTATTAAATCTGAATCTCTATATTTTACTGTAATAATTTTCATTTACAATTTAAATAGACCGCCCTTTGGTATATCATAAATCAAATAATTATCTTTGCTTTAACTAAATACTTAATTATTACCTTTATATAACTGACTTATGTGTATTTAATATATTTCCTAGAATTATTTCATTCTGCAAATTACTTATTAAATCTAGTTATAATTCCCTATCACTATATTAATTGTTGGTTGTAAAACATAGTTCAATTTTCACAATATCATCGCTTTTTTAAATTTTGTATATTTAAACACACATCCATTCCCTTTTCACTACATATATATTATCAACTACTTTTATTATATTTTCATTACCTATGTATGGCATTATTTATATTTATTTGTTTTAAATCTCTAAGACTATTTGATAAAACATATCATTTTAAAATAATTAATAATATAAACCAACGAATTAAATAAATTATTATTTCCATTATCTATTTATCTACCCATCCCCTTATTGTAGTAACAACTATATTTAACGTATAGCACTTTTTTTTTTAAATATAAGTTCTCAAAAAAAAAAAAAAAAACATCTAACTGTTACGAGCATACTGACAGTTACACACAATGCAAGATAGTCTCAGATCAGTATTATGATCATTTTTTGCCCCGTTTGTCAATGTCCAATGATTATTATGATTATAAAATTTCTCAAACCTGAGGTTACTTTCAATGTATAAACGGTTTATTCTTTTCATTGGTAATTGAAGATTATTGTCCATTCCTGCATGAATAATAATTTACCTTTTGGCTAATCCTTGTTTAATATTGATGAATATTATCATTTTTTTTTTTTAAAAAAAAACTTTTACAATATTTTTTTAAAGTAAATAATAGTATCTTCGCCATATGTTTCACACTTTCCAAGGTGTTCATGGTTATTCCTTTTCATTCCACTATTTATTATCCATGTACATTTATTTGGTTAAATATTTACTGGGATGTTTTCTTTCTGATACTTGTTTTATGTATTTTATTTTTCATTCCCACGTGATAGATATTTCATCTAAGTTAACAGACCTCTATTGTTCTATACACATATAGAAGCAATCTTCATTTTAAAGTTTACATAGCAGTGATACTGAAAATACTATTGGAAATTTCCCCTCTTTTCTTCACATAAAATTTGATTCACATATGCTTCATTATTCATATTGAAGTAGCTTCTTTGATTCTCTCTTCCTACTTTAGTTCAAGATATTTTTAAGGCATACTTAGGTTTGTCCAAATATATATATTAATTTTCATTTGTCCTTGGTTAATGATTTAAACATTCCAATTCTCTTGACTACACTAACTCAGGAATGATTTATGTAGTTTATCAATTAAATCCATTCTAAATTCAGTACTATCAATGTTTTTTTTTCTGTGAGTGGATCCCATAAGTCAAATGTAAAATTTCTGTCCTGCATATTATATTTACATTTTCCATATAATAAGTTCATGTAATTTTCAAGAATTATCAATTGCTGATAGTCCATAGAGATTGATTGGGTTAATAATTTATTTTAATTTAAATTTTATGATATATCAATTTAGAATTATCATGAAATTAAGATTTATTATTTTTGTTAAAAAAAAAAAAAAACAACAACAATATTTAAAAAAAAATTGATCAAACTTTTAAGATAACAAAAATCCAAAACTAGTTACTTGGGTTTTTTTTTTTTTCAGCTTTTTTCCCCTCAAATTTTATTGAAACAATTGCTTGACTCTTTTTGATTGGTTATCCCCCTCCCCCCTCTCTGCTTTGAAAACATTTACTTTAGCTAAGAATATTTGATTTGTTTTTTGTTTTTTTTAATGAAAAGTTTTGGTTTTGAAACATTTTTCAACAAAGACAATATTTTTAAAAACTGAATAAAATACTATTTATCTTCTTGATTTAGATCATTAAATTTGTAAAATGAATCTTGGTTATCTATTTTTAAACATAATATAAGATTTAACTAGAAACAATAATCATTATATATATATTAAATAAGCACAGACAATAATTATCTATCTAAATACTCCATCTTTGTTTGGCAGATATAATTTGAACTTCATTATCTTTTTAAATGATATCAGTTGTTTACTTATTTGTAGCCATAATAAATTTATAATTTTATGTACATTTATAGCCTACTAGTTTAGTCAGTTTTTATAACCTTTGTACAACTTTAAATTATCTAAACCTAAGTTCAAACCCTATGATAACCAACATGTCATTATCTTTTCTAGTTTAATAAGTAAATATTATTGGGTTTTATAAAATTTAAAATTATGCAACAAAAATGTATTCCCTTTTTTATTTTAGGAGAGAGTGTACTAATAAAGAATGTACTACACACACACACACACACATATATATATATATATATAATTTATTCACATATATGTGGTCATGTGTATCATTTGCTTGAAATGGAGTAAAAGATGAATAGTTTGAGAATCCTGAGCTTAAAGATCTCTAATTACATATATAATGTAATATTCCGTGTAAATAAATTGTTTTATATCTTAGTTTAACTTCAGACCACCCCTCTACTATTAATATTAATTTGTAATGGTCTGATAATATGATAGGTTAGATTGGCACAATGTCTCCATGAGTATGACTACAATATCAAATCCAATAGGGGCTATGAGCTTTTTACCATTAAATTTTTAAGGAAATGGTTTGTTGAATAATTGAAAAAATGGGTAAATTGAATCCTGTCAATATGTGGGGAAGATTGTGATTGGACCCAACTGATAAATGCTGATTTCACACAAAATACAAATATTGGTAAACATATGTATTTTCACATATATGTGGTCCATGTTAATTGAATTGTTAAGATGGAAAGGAATAAGACTAGACTGAAAATCCTGAATTCAAAACCATCTAATTACATATATAAAGTAATATTCAATATAAGAAAATTATATTATACCTGAATACAAGTTGAGTCCAAACTTTGACTATTAATATATATGGATGAAAAATAGTCTGATACTATGAGAGGGTAAATTGTCATAATGTTTACATGAGTTTGACTACAATATAAACTCTAAAATGGGTTTTGAGCATTTCATCATTGGATTTTTAATAAAATGGATGATTGAATAGTTGGAAAAGTGAGTAAATTGAATCGTGTCCATTAAACATTGAGGAATAGCTATTTTAATATAAATCTAGCATTGATTGTATATATGTGTAAAAGACTGTGATCTGGCCCAACTGATAATTGCTCATTTGGAATGAAATGCATATATTGGAGATCACATTATTTCCACATATATGTAGTCATATGTATAGGTTCTTACCATCACTTTGATTTTATTCTGGCCATCTTTATTTGTCTACTCATTTACTCTATAACATGCTAGCTTAATATTAAACATACAATATCATTGCATGAGGGTACATGATTCTTTATGAGACTTGAAACATTCCACACATACCTTTATAGGATAGACTCTAAAATGATTATAAGAGAGCAGGTTTAAAACAGAGAAATATATCAAATACACTTTCACAATGGTATTTCTATTGTAGAAATACTCCCACTACCATCTTATTATGATAACTGGAAAAATCCCCACGGCAAACAAAGACCACCATAATATTTCCTTTAACTGAAGAATTAAATTACCAATATACATTTTTCAAAATCTTAAATTAATATACATTAATGAAATTATATTAATTTCATACAATTAATACAAACCTATTATAATCTCAGGAATTGTACACATTCTGCATTCAAATCCAATCTATCCCTGAGATTGATATTTAAATGATAGTATTGCAAGAGAGATTTTACTGGGATACAACCATTTAAAGAAAACATAACAATGCCAACCATAATTACTATACAACACTTGTTTTAGTATAAAGCAAGCTTCATTATATTATTATTATCTACCAAGTCTAACATATTGAAATATCTATAAGATTTAAATTACTATAACATTTAAACAGTGCCAATATTCAATTATGTAGAATTAACTTACTGTCAGTAAATCCTCCAGATTTACAGTCTTTCAGTTACATTTAGTAATTGGCACTGGTTAAATGTTATAGTAATTTAAATCTTATAGATATTTCAATTTAAGTTATAAAATTAGAATATGACTCTCCAAGACACTATTCATGCTCTTCATTTTGCAGTATTGAACAAAAGTTCTCAAATAAGGCCTGTAATTAAAGTATGAGTATCATTCTATTGCATAATGCATATTCTTGATGTGATCTTGTGATAGGAATGAATCTTAGACACAATGAGACTAATATTACTCAGTTAAGTTAATGTGTTCTTTTATTTACAATAAGAATGATAAAAAATAACAACCTATATGTACTGGGTTAAATATTTCATTAACAATAACAAAAAAATAACAAAGATCAAACTATTTATACATAGATGACTTATTTACATTTATACAGATAATCTTAGTGTTTTAGATATTCAATTACCCTTTTTCTAGTTTATATTTCTCTTTTAAAATTATTAGTTATTGTTTTATAATTTTTTACAATTTTATACTAGTCTGCTAGGTACATCATTCATGGATTATTCAATCCCTTCATATTAATTTACATTTAAATTGAGTTTGAAATTTTTCGATTCTAATCATATTACAAAGTTTTTACTGATGTGATAAAAATATATAAATAATTATAATATTTATAATATATCAAAAAAACATATGGTTAGAATTATTTGTTATGTTATGACAATCATTTCATCTCTTCATTCTATCTCTAACACTCATTTTCTCTTATAATATTATATCTCAGTATTTTATTCAGAGAATTATTTATTCTAGTAAATATTTCATTATATATGATCTTTGTTTCATTCATAATTTAAATACTTGCGGACAATTCTTTCCAGACTTAACTAGAAAATCCACACCATCCTTCAAAATTTCATCTTTATCTTTAATGGACAATAGATTAATATGTATCCTAACTTTAAAAAGATGAGTCATTGATTTATTGGCTATTTCCTCAATAGAGAGATAGGGGTTTCATTTATTATGATGTGTTACTTTGTTACATAACCATTTGATTAATGAACTTGCCCCAATTCTACTCTGGTTTCTCTAACAAGTACTTACGGTATGTACACAATCATTTCTTTATTGAAAATCCTCCTATTTTTCCCTATAAATTACCTGAACATTGCAAAGATTTAACTCAGCAAATTCTTCAACAATTCTTCAGGATGCCATTCTATATAGTCTATCCTGGAAATTTGATGCATATTCTACTTCAGTGTAGGCAGTATTTATTTTTATATTTCTAGACCTCTCCTATGCAATATTTCCCTACATATATTTACCATCATATCCTAATACAAATAATCTATTTTATTATTATCATTCAGATCTTCTAAATAATATTTATTTTTATTAATAAATAAGATTCTATTATAATCTTGCATCACATTCACTCATTCTTGTGATTATTAATATTATATTCTATAATATGTTTATTTTTCTTGTTTTTTTTTTTATAATCCGATTAGAATATATATGAATTACCCCTTTCTTAGTGTGCAGACTTAAATATTTTAGCATTTTCTGGTGCTTTTCTGTGTCTCATACATCAATGTAAAATATATGATAAAATAATTATTTCTTATCAGAAAATAATAAATTTGACTTCATTTGATAGATATTCTTGCTTACTACTGAAGTAAATTTTAAATGTTCACATTTTATTTCTGTAAATATTAAAAAATAGATCACAATCCAAATGAAGACTTTACATGTCATCATTTCTAGAAAGATTATTTACAGTTTATAAAATCAATGATATATTTTTAATTCATATTATTTTAAGCATCCAAAAAATAATAATTTATTTCTCTTATATCTAATGAATTATGCCTTAAATGTTAATTTTTTTTGAATAATGATTGCAAAATTGTGATATTTTCTTACAAGTAAATATAAATTAGATTGTTTACATAAAGCTAATCTTGTAATTTGCTTCAGGTGATATTTAAGTTAGCTGTTAATATAACATTATTTTTTTAAAAATAAAGTATTTTAAGTCAAAATAAGTTATTAATAATTTATATTTCTTGATATCTAATAAATATAGTGTCAATTATTTTTTTAAAAAAAATATCTAAAACCATAATAAATTCACAAATAAACGTTTTTGGGTTATTGGAATTACAATGTCATAAAACACCAAATGTTTTATAGCCTTGAAAACAGACAATTGCTGAACATGTCAAAGCAGGGCCTATTGTTACAGAGGGAATTTTGATTTTCCTGCCTTCTATGCAATTTTTTAACAAAACTTTTATATAGTAAAATATACCATTTTACACACATTTTAATGTATAAAATGTATGGAAAAATTCACCAGGGGGTGAATTGAACAAACCATTCAAAATTTCAGAATACAACTATGAATGGTTAAATATCATTTCATGCACATATACTTTTTCACTTTATAATTCATGAGTATACATTATATAGCAGGTTGTAAACATAAAAACGTATTTATTTATTTATTTCCTTTCACTCATATATAAATATTAGCATTAGTATTTCTTATAAAAAATTGAAAATGTTTATCACTAATGAATGTAAAATCTGATTGGTTGACTTTCCCATCATTTTGTCCAAGTTTTTTTTTTACAAATATTTCTGGTATTTCTGTTTAAAATAATGTTGAAATACAAAATATTTAATAAATGAAATTGATTTAAATCAAAACTTACCAAGATTTATTTCAGATTATATTTTGAATATGTGATACTATTAATTAATTTACCTTATAAACTTTATAATAAATATATCTACTTTATTATTATGATAATTTTTAACATTAAATTATTATCTTGTGATCAATAATTATTTTTTATTACATAAAATTCTATTTTTAACTTTTGATGAAACACCACCAAAATTAAACTTGATGCAACAATGTTTATTTAGATTTACCACTCTTTTAAACTATACAGCTAGAATATTAAAATTTATATTAAATATTATAATTTATATTAATATAACTGATTATAAACAATAACAATTATTAATGTCTATAGAATTATCTTTTTAAAATTATACTTATTAAATCATTTATTGCTATATAATCCAAGTTTTATAGATGTAATATTATCTTGACTATAAATTTAAAATTTTGAAATTATGCTTTATGTTTTATATGCCATTCTGACCATGGATAAACAAACAAAAGATTGCTATATATATATATATATATATATATATATATATATATATATATATATATATATATATATATATATATATATATATATATATATATATTGGCTGCAGAAAGGAGTTTGCTATTAACTGAAAGGAGACCCTTTGATTCCTCTTGGAGGCCTTAAAGGATCCGAGCAGGGCAAATTCCTAATGTCCACTCCATACATTCTTGTCGTTGCAGCTGTTATTACTATATGTTTATTCATATAGTATATGAACATGGATGGGCTGCTCATCAACATGCATTAGCCAGCGTGGTGAGTTTATTGGCTATTTACCTCTGAGTTTAAGATCAAGAAACACCATGGACTTTCTTCTCAGTACCTGATAAGGCAGAATGAATGTTTGTGTAAATGATAAAGATTTTTCCCAATTATACAATTATGACAGACAAAAATAAAGCATGGCCCTTAATCCCAGGAGGCTGTAAAGTCACCAACCAAGGCAGCAGTTGGTGGCCGAAGGCGGAGGGTGCTAAGAATATCCTGGAGGTGGAACCAGGCTGCCATTTGAGGACGACTTTTTATTTAGGTACTTACAACTGCAGATCACTTTCAAGTGAAGGAAGATTGCAAGAATTAGAAGAAGAACTCTCTTATATTAAATGGGATATTATTGGACTTTGTGAAGTTAGAAGAAAAGGTGAAGAGACAATTGATTTAAAAAGTGGACATATGCTCTATTATAAAGGCACAAATATTGGAAATACAAGTGGAGTAGGATTCATTATAAATAAAAAGTGGAAGAACAATATTGTGGAGATTGATGGTGTATCAGACAGAGTGGCAAGATTAGTTATACAACTTAATAGCAGATATCAAATGCAGATAATTCAGGTTTATGCCCCAACAAGTTCTCACAGTGATGAAGTAGTAGAAGATTTTTATATGGATGTACAAAAGGCTTTTGATCAGAGTAAACAACATTTTAAAATTGTTATGGGAGATTTTAATGCTAGAATTGGTAAACAAATGAAAGATGAAAGTGTTGTAGGTAATTTTGGTTATACTAATAGAAATGAGAGAGGACATAGACTTGTGGAGTTTGCAGAGAAGGAAAAACTTTATATTATGAATTCTTTTTTTTGAAAAAAATGTTAGAAGGAAATGGACATGGAAGCATCCAAATGAAGGTACAGCAGAATTGGATTATATTTTGACTAACAGGAAATACATATTTCAAGATTGTAATGTTCTTAATAAATTTAACACAGGAAGTGATCATCGATTAGTAAGGGGTAAGATACATGTTAATGTAAAACTAGAGAGACAAAAATTATTAAGAAAAACTATATTTACAGTTGATATTCCTAATCTTCAGAAACATTCTAATGAATTTAAATTAGAACTTACAAATCGGTTTCAAGTATTAGTAGATTTTGAACATGATTCAGATTTGAATGAAATTAATATGAAAATAACTGATACACTTTTAAAAACTGCAACAAAGATAGCTGGTAGAAAAAAGCAGCAATTGACTAATAAAATTTCTACTGAGACTAGAGAACTTATGAAGAAAAGAAGGAATATGAAGATATGCAAGAATGATGCATTAAAAAGAATTGAATATCTCGAATTTTGTAAAATGGTGCGGAAAAGAGTTGAAAATGATATAAGAAAGTATAACTGTGAATTAGCAAGAAAAGCTGTAGAAGAAAATAAAAGTCTTAAGAATGTAAAACAACATTTTGGTATTGGTAGGAAATTTATATCTGCAATAAGGAAAAAGATGGAATTATTACTAAAAAGAGGGATGACATTATGAAATTGGTAGAAGATTTTTATCGAGAATTATATAGTAATAAAGAACAAGTACCTCCTATATCTATTACATCTTCTGAATTGCCCAGAATTTTAAATGAAGAAGTGAGAAATGCAATTAAATGTATGAAAAAAGGAAAGGCTCCAGGTAATGAGGGAATTATAATTGATATATTAAAATAAGCAGGTGAAGAAACAGAAAAAATATTAGCAAAGTTATATACCAAATGTCTAAATGATAAAGATGTACTGGATGATTGGAAGAATGCAGTAATAATATTAATATTTAAAAAAGGTGATAAAGAAGATATTAGAAATTACAGACCTATCAGCCTTTTATCAGTTTTATATAAAAATTTTACCAAGATAATTACAACTCGTCTACAAAGAACCTTGGATTTTCACCAACCAAGAGAACAAGCTGGATTTAAAAGTGGTTTTAGTACAGTAGATCATATTCAAGTATTGAGAGAAGTTATAGAAAGGACAAATGAATATGAGTTGTCATTGTGTTTTAGATTTGTAGATTATGAAAAGGCATTTGATTCTATAAACATTTCTTCAGTGATTAAAGCATTGGATCATCAAGGTATAGATCCAGGATATTGTCATATTTTAAAGAATATTTATAAAAATGCAACAGCAACAATTAGATTACATAATGATACTGGGAAAGTCAACATTGAGAAAGGTGTAAGACAAAGTGACTCCATATCTCCAAAACTTTTTACAGCAGTGCTGCAAGAAGTATTTTGTGGATTAAAATGGGAAACTAAAGGAGTGAAAGTAAATGGAGATTATTTAAGTCATTTAGATTTCGCAGATGATGTAGTTGTTTTTGCAAATAATGCTTCCGAGCTGCAGGAAATGTTGCAGGAGTTATCAGATGAAAGTAGGAAAGTAGGACTAAAGATAAATGTTAAAAAGACTAAAGTAATGTTTAATCAATTTGCTCAAAATATGAAAATAAAGATTGATTATGATGAATTAGAAGAAGTTAAGAGTTACAAATACCTTGGTCAGATTATTAATACAGATGGAAACATAATAGAGGAAATTAATCATAGAATTAAACTTGGTTGGAGTGCTTTTGGTAGAAATAACTTGATATTAAAAGGAAATATGCCTATGTGTTTGAAAAGAAAGGTTTTTAACAAATGTGTTTTACCAGTTCTTACTTATGGATCTGAGACTTGGACACTTAATAGAAGATCAATACAGAGACTTCAGACCACTCAAAGAAGTATGGAGAGATGTATGTTGGGAGTAACAAGAAGAGATCGAAAATGCAATGTATGGGTAAGAGAACAAACAGGTGTTACTGACCTCATTGAAAAAATTAAAAGATTGAGGTGGAGTTGGGCTGGACATATTGCTAGAAGAGATGATAATAGATGGACAATTGAAATTTTAAACTGGATTCCAAGAGATTGTAAAAGACCCAGAAGGAGACCACATGTAAGATGGATGGATGAAATAAGAAAATGTGTAGGAGTGATGTGGCGAAGAGAAGCTAAAGATCGGAGAAGATGGATTAAACTTGGAGAGACCTTCATCCTGCAGTGGATTGATAATGGTTGATAATGATGATGATGATATATATATATATATATTGTAGGAATAGAATCTCATTCCCACACCTATATTATATATATATATATATTAGTGTGTATGTGTGCATATTATGAATATTTATTAGTAATTAGTATTGAGAACAATGAATATTATAAGAGATAGTTAGCTGCATTAGACTCATATTAAATATAGCCATTTTATTATATAGCTTTTTTAAAAAAAATAAAACAGCTAAACTAGATTGTTTAGGGATCATATCTAAATGGCAACAGATTAATAGCCTGCAAAGTGTTTTTTAGAGTCAAAGTGTGTCTGTGTAAGAAGAGACACATTCATTTTTTTAATTACACATAGCTGTTGATTTTTACTCTTTTTTTCTTTTGTTGTCTGAATTTTAAAGTGTCAAAAAAGGAATGTTTTGACAAATGGATGGAACAATTATTTTTTTTTTTTGTTACTTGATGATTAAGTGTAATCAGTTTGAATTCTGTTTTTTTTTTTTTCTGAAATGGCAGTAGTTTATCTGAAATAATCTTTGGGGTTGCTAATGAAGAAACTTTTACCTGGCCAACCTACAGGATTACAGAAAACTGGGATATAAAAAAGCTGTATGAGAAAGAGAGGGGGAGGGTATTCAGCCATCATTAGTCAGTTATTGTGTTATTTTTTCTCTATTTTTAAGCTCTGAAGAATAGTATTGATTTTTTTTTTCTTTCAACTTGCCTGCACTGAGGGTAGAAGAGAAGGTAAAATATTAAAATATTGCTTTATATACTATAGAAGATGTGCTGACATATGAACACTATTACAGTTAAGTTATTCTGAAGGAATCAATAAAGATTCAGTCCTTAAAAAAAGCTGAAAAATAAAATGGTGTTATAAGGAGAGTACATAAATTGCTGCTTTAAAAAAAGGAAAAAATAAACTTAGTGTTTATATATATTGTTAGCTGTAAAAAGAGGAGAATACAGACATAATGTGCACATATATATAAGACCCAAAGAATGGCTGCATTTCAAGTCAACCAAGCCCAAAACACCTTCTGTTTTATTAAAGAATTGCCATCTTTAAAGGGAGGGAGAAGAAGAAGAAAAAGAAAAAAGATGTATATAATCCACACATCAAGCCTTACCTAATCTATTAATCTTTTTTTTTTTTTTAAAGTTTTCTTTTATTTTCATCAAGAATTTCAGAAATAAATTTGTAATGGTAAAAAGAAGGAAAAAGTGAAGTGCTAAAATTTAACCACCTCAGCTCCAAGCTATAGAGAGTCCAATGTTTCAGCTTGGACATTAGTAAGAACTGAAAATGGTTCGGTAACTTTAAAATTTTATTAATCGTTTTATAAAGTAACTGTTTGAAACTCCGTCTATGGGTCAAACATCGTTTTCTTTTTTTTAAATACATAAACATTAAAAGTTTGTTTATTTTATGTCATTAAGAATTCTTATGCATAACAACATGCAAATATATTTTGAAATTATTAGACTTAATGTTTCTTATCTTTGAATATTATTTTATTTTATATTGTAATGATAAAATGTTTTTTTTTTTTTTGTTTATTGTCATTTGTTGAGTTAATCAACAGTACTTGAGCAACCTGTCAGTATATATTTTATAATGGTTTTTATTTATCTTGCATATTTAAATTTGATATAAATGTTGCTTTGCTAAAGATTTAGATATTTTTGTATATATAAAATTTATTTATAAATGAATAATATGAGGTGAAACATTTTAACATGATATATATGCTAACATATCATGAGGGTCAAAATAGGTTAGAATAAAATATTATTGCTTATTAGTTATTTTTTAAGGGAGCAAATTAATAGAGTATAGATTCACATGCATGAAAGTGAACACACACATATTGTGTGAATGACTTTGTATTGCATTTATGACATATATAATAAAGCTGGTAGAAATATTGAATAAGCATTAGATGGAATGTTTTTTTTTGTTTGTTTTTTTTTTAATGTTACCTTTTAAACTAGCTTATCTTAAATAAGTAAAAACATACACATATATTTAATTTTCTTATTCGGTTACATATACAATATTTGATATTTTGTTTTAAGAATATATTATTTGATTGATATAATAATTGAAGTCAATTACATGATTAAAAATTTGTTTTATTAAAAGGAAATAATCTTAATAAATATAATTATACAATATTTGGCTTTCACGTTATTATTAGTAGTAGTATTGTTATTTTTGATTTTGTCATTTAATTATGATCATTCATCATCACTGGTGCATATTAGTAATTGGGGTCACAATTAAAATATAATAACTTTTTAAATAATTAATTATAAAATATGAAAAGCTAATGTTTTATTTTGTGAGATTGGTTATGACCATCATCATTGGATATTAATGGTCAATTCACAATTTAAATATAATAATGTTTTAGGTAAATAATTATGGTTTTATAAAAAGCTAAATTAGTTGCTGTGAGTTAATTGCAAAAGCTGTGGCTGGATTCATCATCGTCATCATCATCATCATTATACCATTATTTATAAATAGATTAAATATATAGGTTTAATGGCTATATATAAATAATGGTCCTCACTATGTTTGTTTATGGGCCATTAGCAAGAGCATCTATACATCTGTAAATCTATGTACTTAAACTGAGATGGTAACACCTGTGAAAGTATTAAGTGAGAATTTGTGGTATCGGGATCTTACAGTTTTATTGGAACAACTAAAGTATAATGATATTGTTTTCTATTTATCCAAGTATGTATTGTAAAGATTGTACCAAGTGAGTTTGAACCAGGTGCACTAGGAATAAATGTAAGACATAACTTTATCTAGGTTTAGAGAGCCTAGTGGCACCCAGGTAAAACACATGCACATAGGTAAACAATAAAAAAGTTTGATTTCCTTTTCCAACTTGATATTTATATTATTATTGTTTTTATATATTTTTAAGTAGTTAGCAATAGCACCAGTGTGTGTGACTATGTATGTGCTTTATACATCTGGAAAGAGGAAAAGAGATGTTCCTTTGTTGAAAGAATATATTATTGGGGATAAGTGTAATTCACTCCACTGATTTCATTATCATTTTTGTTCAGTTATAATAACTAATATTTATTTATGTAGTTACAATGGCTAGTGTATTTTATTGGTTACAACGGCTTCCCAATGCCATGTTTACTCTAAATCTTAAGAGAATTATGCCAGTGATTTTTTTTTTTTAAATGAGATATTTTGTAGATAACTTTTTTTTGTTAGTTATAAAATGCCTGCCAACATTGTGCATGATTTATTTGTAGCCACCATGAATACTTTGACTCCTAAGAGACTTATGCTAATATTTTTGTTTGTTATAAATAACTAGTTTTCTTTGTTAGTTATAGTATATATATATATATATATATATATATATATACTATAACTAACAAAGCATTATATATATATATATATATATATATATATATATATATTGAAGCAGTCAGTTCTGAGTTCGATCCTAGCTTCATGACATCTAGCCATAAGCCCACTTCAAACCCTAGTACTAACCTTGAATTTCCGATGCAATGGGGCTTTACATGTTCAATCCATGCTAATTTCTATAAAAAATAACTTATTTCAAATGCGTATTAATTAATTAATTTCAGATTTAAATTGATCAATTCTATTAATAAATTCATGATAGAATTATTCATGAATTTATATATTATAACTGTGTGGATTGTGCATATATATTTGTAAATATTTAAATATATATAATTGTTTAAAAGTTCATTGCATCGGGAATGTTTGATTTTATTTTTAAATAATTTGTTAAAGTTTAATAATTAAAAGCTACATTCTTTCGATAAGCTTTCAGATTTTCCCTTTCCTAAAACAATAGTTAAAGTTTTATTAATTAGAAAAAAAGATAAGGATTTCCTAATTAAAATCATTTTCTGATTTTAAGAATTCATTTTCTAATTAGAAAATGAATTCAACTTAATGAGTTTGACAGCCTTAATGAAGGAATGTATCTAAAAAACAACCAGTAAATCTAAAAACATTGATAATGAATAAGCACTAGCCTGAAGGCATCAGAGGACAGGATATATAGCTCTGAAAAGTTTGGAAAAAAAACCCATCTTTGTTGTAGAGAAGTGCAGTAAACTCTGTGCATTTTAAATAGTGTTTCGATCATGGTAAGGGGCTAAACATCAGGAATCTGGCTATCGGTTCCTGAAGTCCCCTGAAAATCTTCAATGGAGCTGCTAAATCGTTTCTGCACCAATCATGCTGCTAAAATTATGAAAAGACACTAAAATGCTGTTCAAGTAATTGAACAAATGGTGCCTATGTTTTACTAACCTGGATGTGTAAATTAAGAAAACCAGCCCCGGAAGAAATGGGTAATATATTTCCATAATGAACCTTATACTATCTGGTCAGTTTCCAAACTTTACTTTACACTCCCTTTAAGAGCTCTTCTCATTTATAATGTAATAATACTCTGTGTAAAATCTTTTATTTATGCTATTTTAACTTTCATAGTAATTCTTTCAACCTCTAGTCTTTAAACTTTCTCTTTTCTTACTTGGCGGTTCATTTATTTTATTATGTATATTTATTGAGTAAATCTATTAATGTTGTTTTATTTTAATTATATGCCAATAATCCTTCGACTCAATGATCTCCTTTGTTTTCTTTGCAATACACAAGTAATATAAACTTAATTTTGATAGTTAATTCTCGCCCATTAGAACTAGATTAATACAGTTCTATAAATCATTGAGTCAAAAGAAATTATAAATGTGTGTTATTTTTATAATTGGCTAATAATAAATTATTAGCTCCATTTTTAATCTATGCCCCAGCTATTTTTTGTATTCACCAACATGTATTTATTCATATATAATTTTAAAATGTTTTTATTGCAAAAAGAGCCGATAAAGGATTACATATATTTTAATTCAACTTTGTTATTTTCTATTAAGATTCAGGAAGGGCATGATGATTGGGGCATAATTAATATGATTTTACAAATACTTTAAAATAGTTTTCCTTAAAAGCTCGTTTGACTTTAATTAATTTGATCAAGTCATCACATAGAGCATTCTATAAGGATTTTAGTATTCAAATGATGACTGTCAAGTCATCATCTTCGAATGTTGCTGATGTAGGGCAATCTTCCACTCTGTTAGGCAGGTCGGTGATCATATTTCTGTTATTTAAATTCTTGAGGAAGAAAGCTCTTCCTCTCCTGTTTATATTAGTCAAAGGGCATAAGACTTGTCAGATGCAAGCTTCCATAGGACTTCGATTATCGACTAGCCATTGTCTTTCAATTTAACTTTATAGCTCATAATTTGTCAGCATCTTTACCTCTCTGTTCCAGTAAAGCCTGATCTGATGCTCGTAATTCGTGATGAAGTGATTTAAATTAAGTCCAACAAATTCTCCGTTTTATCTCAAAATAAGTTTTCTAATAAAAATTAAAGTTATGCCCTAAAATAAGTATCTTGCCCTTCATGAATGGATTTGTGAATGTGAAAATAAATATCACATTCTTTCGTATAAAATTAGATTAAAAATTTTCTTTACTAATGAATACCTTTATCTGCCTTTATTTTCTTGTTGGGGGCATAGACATAGACTTTCAAATATTGCGTAATACTTGTTGGCATATAACAAGTACTGCCACTCTTATTATTATTATAAATTCTGTTAAAGGCTAGAGGTAATTAATATAATCATTATTTAAAATTCAAACAAAACAAATTATTATTATTAAATATTTTCTAAATACACTTGGTTTCTTAGTGTTTAATTCCTTCATAATTATTTTAATGTTAATACTCACTGTCTGTGTTAGTAACCCGAACATATACATATGATTCGATTTAAAATTATTTTAGTCATTTATTATCAGATATTAATGTCAGTTCAGCGGTCTCTGATCCTCACCAACCATTGAGCTACTTTCTTGGCACATAGCACTGTGCTGTCGATTTAGATTTTTACTAATCTGAGCTGTTGGGTTGGGTTTGAATTCAGTCTTGGTTCAGCTGAGTTTGGATCTGACTTGCAGTTTAGGTGGTGGGTTTTAAAGTAAAGTTTGGAAACTGACCAGATAGTTTAAGGTTCATTATGGAAATATATTACCCATTTCTTCCGGGGCTGGTTTCCTTAATTTACACATCCAGGTTAGTAAAATGTAGGCAACCATTTGGTCAATTACTTGAACAGCATTTTAGTGGCTTTTCATAATTTTAGCAGCATGATTGGTCCAGAAAGGATTTAGCAGCTCCATTGAAGATTTTCAGGGGACTTCAGGAACTGATAGCCAGATTCCTGACATTCAGCCCCTTACCATGATCGAAACACTATTTAAAATGCACAGAGTTTACTGCACTTCTCTACAACAAAGATGGCTTTTTTTTCCAAACTTTTCAGAGCTATATATCCTATCCTCCGACACCTTCAGGCTAGTGCTTATTCATTATCAATGTTTTTAGATTTACTGGTTGTTTTTTAGATACATTCCTTCGATAAGGCTTTCAAACTCATTAACTTGAATTCATTTTCTAATTAGAAAATGAATTCTTAAAATCAGAAAATAATTTTAATTAGGAAATCCTTATCTTTTTTTCTAATTAATAAAACTTTAACTATTGTTTTTGGAAAGGAAAATCTGAAAGTTTATCGAAAGAATGTAGCTTTTAATTATTAAACTTTAACAAATTATTTAAAAATAAAATCAAACATTCCCAACGCAATGAACTTTTAAACAATTCTATATATTTAAATATTTACAAATATATACGCCCAATCCATGCAGTTATAATATATAAATTCATGAATAATTCTATCATGAATTTATTAATAGAATTGATCAATTTAAATCTGAAACTAATTAATTTTAATATGCATTTTAAATAAGTTATTCTTTATAGAAATTAGTGTGGATTGAATGTATAAAGCCCCATTGCATCAGAAATTCAAGGTTAGTACTAGGGTTTGAAGTGGGCCTATGGCTAGATGTCATGAAGCTAGGATCGAACTCAGATCTGACTGCTTCAATATATATATAATATTATATATAAGAAGATTATATATATATATATATATATATATATAATCTTCTTTTATAGGTTTTTTATTATAATAACAATCCATATAAATAATTAATTCAACATATATAACACATTTAGAAGGTTAAAATATCATATGGTATATGGCAAAAAAGATGTTATTTTTTCATATTCTCAAACCTTTAAAATAGTTCTTTGGGCTTAAATCCATTTAACAACCGTGTTTTCTTACTGAAAAATCTATTAAAGTTTAATGAAGGAAATATTTTTGGTATCAGGAGGATTGTCAATTAGTAGTAAATGATAGATTACTCACCACATCTAAGACTAAAGATATCTCTCTTTACATACTTTAATTTCTTTATATATAATCCTCTTCATTATAAAAATCCAGCAAAATATTTATTCACATACATTCTGATGGTAGTTTAAAATCATACCCACACCAACCTTTAGCAATATATCATGTTAGTTTATTTCAGGTTAATATTTATGTCTAGTTAAACTGATAAGTTTTGCAAACATACTATTTGTAAATCTCAGTGAAATAAAACACATATCTATATAGGCATAATATATCAGTACCCCATTAAGCAACTGAGTAATAAATTATGCATGGCAAAATATCTATGTATACATATAGTGTAATGATTGAAATGGCAGTGAAGATCGAATCTAACCGCAAACTACGATATCTGCTTTACTGGGTGCCATCTAGGCATTTAAACCTAGAAAAATTTATAGAGTAGGCAGATACGCTCTGTTAAGATTCCACTTTATTTAAATATTTAGATCATTAGCCCATGTCACTAGCTCAGTGGAACAGCAGAGATTATAAAATATAACTTTATATCTCAAATATAAAAAAAAATAAAAGCCACTGCCATAAATTATCACATAAAAATATTTATTTACGCACATATAAAATCATTCTAAATTTGAGGAATAAGTTTAACATTTTAGATTTTTATATTAATCTTTAATTTTACATTTAAATAAATTTCAATGAGTTTAATATTTTATTTAGATGGTCGAGTATGAATAGACTACATAGATCTGCATTCGAAAAGAAAATATTCTATCCCTTATTTAACCTTAAGCCAAAAAGTTCGCAGTCAAACTGGCGTCAATCCATCTGATACATTTATGTATTCAATGTAGCATGAAAATATGACAACACAAAATACTATACTGTCAGGAATGTATGTCTGAACAGTAAGTAGAGTTAGAGAAGACATTGTCTCCCCACCAACAGGAATGCTGCATCTGCTGGAGAGTAGAACAATAAACATAAAACTCCATAGGAATGGATTGCGGTCCTTTGCCATCTTACAAACCCATTCATAGGCAAACAGAAAGTGTGTGGCATATATATGTAATCCTGCCCATAGCAGATATCATACTAGATCTACTAATTACACAAATATATCCAATCCATTGAGCCAATTCAACTATGAATTGAATAACCTAAGATTACCCTCCCTTAAACTATATATATATATATAACTTTACAAATCTATACAGCTATTCACGCCTGACTTAAATTTAACATTTATTATGTTCGAACAGATGAATTTTATAAAATTTGTTTTAAAATGTTGAGTATCGATCGGCTGCACAGATTCCACGGTTAAAAACATTCCAAAATAAACATAACCAATCAAAATATAAAGTCATCAATAATGTCAATTACATAGGGAATACAAAAACACCCAATGGTGTTCATCATAAGACACCACAGTGACATGATGACTTATATATTCCGATTGACTATGAAACAGCAACATAATTAACTGCTAATGAATCTATGCAACGTCTATACCCAACTTTAAATTTTATGCATTTAAATAATTTATACGGTAAGTATTAATACAAATAAAAAAATAATAAAATGGAAATGATTTTTTTTCAAAGCAAAACATATAAAATTGTAAACATTATCAATTGATTTTAAACTTAAAAGTCAGATAGAATTTCATAAGCTTGCATGAAAGTTCTTAATTAGTTTTAAATTTTAGAGTTCATGTCAATAGCTTACAGACGAAGAATCACTGCTCTTGATGTAAATTCCCATGGAGTCTTTATTTGAAAACCCGGTCAGATGTTCTGGAGGTAGCATTAGCTGGTTCATTTCGGTATCACAGTCAGTTCATTTTTTAAAATAGAGAGAGAGTGTGTGATATGTGCATCCTATCATGACCCTCAAAAACAAGCCGGAAATCTTGACTGGAACTCAATATTTTTCTTTTTATAGTCCTCCTATGGATTCCATGAACAAAAACGTCACTGTTCCATTTTTTTTTTCGTTATGGTCCGGGCCTTTATTTGCTTCCATTGGTCAAGCTAAAATTTTTTTTCTTCTCTTATCTATTTTTCATCTGTCTTTTTAATTATACAGCTTTTGGATAATTAATAAACAATCATTTCCATTTACAGATTACAGGAATTAATTAATACCTGTTTTTATTTTTACTTACGTTATTTCTTTTTTAAACTATTTTTATTTTTAAATCTTTTTTTATAAAAAAAAAGTATGTTCAATTACCTTTTTTTATTTATAAAAAAAAATATTTTTAAAGTTTAGTATCTGTGCGAATATATACGTTTAACGAACATTTTAATTTTAGCGTTTAGTTGTTGTTTTTTTTTTAATACATTTATTTTTATTTGCGAACTTTAAGATTTTATTTTAAATTAATGTAACTGCATATTTATATATCATTACAATGGTAACAGAGAAAACTCTAATTGTTAGTATTAGCAAGATTAAACACTTAAGGAAATAGTAGAAATAAATATGGATAATAACACTTAACTTCTGTTGGATGTTCAAGAAAAGATATAATGATGACATAGATTTTAATAAGCATACTTGGTAATGATCAAAGGTCAAGTGCTTTGCCAAGCAACCTAATAACAAGAATAAAATAAGAATGCATAACATAATTTCTTGAATCAATTATTGCGATATGTGTATATGGATAAACAATAGGCACATACAGCAAGGAATGAAATACTTTGTATGCTAGGAGAATAAAAACAACATTGACTATAAAAGAGAATACAATTATAGCCCTTTATTCAATATTATATATTCATTATCAAAAGCTAACTTCATTGGAATCAGAGATTTTGAACACCATACAAAATGGAGATTTTTGTTTGAACTAATTCATTTTCTAAACATAATTTAATGCAAAATTTAATGGAGCAAAAAATATTTTTACTATAAAGTAATCAAATTAATTTGAGCAATTGGATATTTTTTGTTAGAAAAGAATTGTAAATATTTAAAATAAAAATAGCAAAATTATAGTAAACTGTCTAATCAAGTGTGAATTTAGTAGTATGTGTATATATCAATCAATAGTATTCTGTCCAATAATCAGGTGCAGAGAGTAGTCACAACATCAATTCATTCATTCTTCCATTGCATTCTCTTCCTCCCCCATTTCTTCAACTCCACATGTCTTCCCATCTCTTATATCATCCAATAATGTTAATCTCTTCCATCCTTTCTTTTTATTTCCACTCACCATTTCCTATATGTATATATATATATAACCAGCATAATAAATGAGAGGATAATTCATTTCTACTGTGTAAAGAAGTTTTTATTTTTTTATACACTGCAAACTATAATTAATATAAAACTCATAATTATTACATTTATATAATGTATTCTGGCTAAAGAAATTGATTGTCGTTTGGTTGGATCATTAATATGTTAACCAGGTGAGTCTAAATATCAGTATTGTCTACATTGGAATCATCTAATAGACTATCTTTGTACAGAATAAAATGTCTACATGAGGACTGGGGACAAAAGTCAGTTAACCAACTTGGAGTCTTTCAGAATGTGCCATTCAAAAATTGCAACAAACAATCCATATCTGCATGGAGAAAATTGTGTGAAATATAAGTTGAGAGCTGTGGGGGACTGTCAATTCACCAAATATAATTTAATTGATCTATTCATGCAATTATGTTTGTTATGTGTTATAATTTTGTTGTTGTTGTTGTTTTTAAAATGTTTATGTACACATCACTATTTTTCTTTGTATATTATTTTATTCTTACAGTTCAGAATATGAAATCAGCAGATTCAGCATTTTTAGAACAGTTTATTTTAGGAGAGCAGGAGGGAAATGAGGAGGAGAGGTTAATTTTAATTGGGATTATTATTATTGTTTTTTTTAAATAATAAAATCTAAGTTCAATCCCTTTCCTTAGTACTTGACTTTAGTTTGTTACTGTAGTACTTGAGATAAGCATTTTATTTTAAAACATTAATTCCCATACACTCTAACAGAACATAATATATTATTTTTGTTTGTTCATCTAATACTTGTTATTTAGAGTTATTCTGATGAATGATTAATTTTCTGAATGGATCTATTTTTCTATCATGTTAAGAGTTATCTTTAATTTGTCAAAGGAGAGAGGGGAGTCATCAGGTAATCAATCTTCAATTATTGGAATCAGACTGCGACATGAATTGATGCATATGTCAAATGTAAATATAACTTATCTAGTTAATTCCATGTTCACTAAAGCAATTGTATTTAAACTTTATTTCACTTATCATTAATTTGTAAATAGAAATGTCTTTAATATGAATCTGTATCATGGGGATAATGGGAGGTAATTATAAGGTGTTAACTTGTAAAAATGATAGATGTTCATCATTGGCATTTAAACTACATACATTTATTTTTTTAATCCAGATTTGTAAATGTTAACTAAACATGCATTATGCCAATTTTCTTTTTATTATTAATGTTCTCATATTTTTTTAATTTGTATTATAAAATAAATGTTCTAAAACTTGCTGAATTAATATAGTCTCTTTAGTTTATTCAAATCCCATGTTCTCAAAGGTAAAAATAATTTTCTATGCATTAAGTGAACTTAGAAGTGCATATCATTATCCTCAAAATGCTTGTTCATTGTTAAAAATATTTATCAAATTCTATTGTATAACTGTATTCTTTTACATTCAACTTCATATTTATATTATATATTATACTTACTGATTTTTTTATGTTAGATTCTGATATGTGAATTGTGTTATTTTTCTTTATTAAATATTTAATTTAATCAAATAAGACAGAATAAAATTGTGCACTTACTTTGAAACCATAATCATTTATTGAACATTACTGAATATATTTATCATGTATACTTGCCTATTTCTCTTTTCCTTCCAACATACCTCGCAAAACTAGCTAAAGATGTCTTGAGTAGGGACCTATAGTTAATATATTTTAAATTTGAACCTTAAGTTTGATGAAGAAATTTTATTTCTTATTAATGGAATGAATACTTAGAGGATGAGAAGTCAAAGCAGCTAATTATAAATTATACACAATCTAGTTTGAGAGATATAGAAATCGGATAAATTTGCGTTAACTGAGAAATATATATTTAAACTTCTTAATGGGGACTCATTTGTAAAACCTTTGATTATTTTAAGTTTCACAAATTGGTTAATAACGTATGTTTGTATACTATGATTATTATTTATTTCCTTAGACTTATCTGTAGTTGGGAAAGTTATTTGTTCATTCATTTCTGATATAGGTTTATTGAAAATAGTTTTTTGTATACCATAAATCTGATTTAAATTCTTTACTTCTGAATGTGTACTGAATGTATCTTTTATGTTAATTAGTTTAACATCCACATTTTCTATTTTTTTTAAATTAGGTCCAATTTACCTTTTGTTATATCACTGTAATTTTTTGATTTTTTTATATTTTGGATAAGTTGTATTTTATATATTGAACTATGTGTATTTTCTATTTGACTTTGTAAATCATTTTGTCCTACGATTAACTTTTTAATATTATCTTTATTTTGAGTGACTTCAGTTTCAATTAAATTTTATTTAATTCCAATACATTTATTATCATTTTCTAAGGCTTGAATTTTCTTTTCATAATTTTTTAATTTCTGATCGTGTTCTTTAATAGAGCAATTTTACTCATTTCTTTAATTGTTCCCTTCTGGAATTGTTTTTGACTATCCTTAACTTCAGTTTCAAAATTCCCACAAGAAGTTATTATTTCTGCAAACTTATCATCAATTTTACTTTCAATTCAAAATTCTATAAATCTTATTTGATATTGACGATCCCTTTCATCAATGACTTCCTTTATTTCTTTCATCTCTGTATTTAATTCATTAAAGTGAATTTTCATATTTTTTTCATTTCATTATTTTGCTTTTTTATGTCTATTGGTAAACTTTTAACCATCATTATTAACTGGTAAAAATGGAGTCATTGATATTTTTTTTGTTGTTTATCAAGTGTAACTATTTGAGATACTTCTTGTTTAAAGTAGCATTTCTTTGAATTATCATTTCATTAGGAGTAAGTATTAGTGTAGAATATTTACTCTCAATCGTAGTAATTCCTAATGAGGTGACTATTGAAGGTCCTACTCCAATATTTCTAATATCTTCTCCTTCTTCACAAACATTAATATTTTGTAAATGTTCAACACCTTCCATTGTCGTACTAATTTTTTTTTATATTTCTAGTTATTATAAATTCACTTTTATTTTGGCTATAAATCTATTTATTCCTTATTTAATAAAACATAGAATTCTTTGCTATATATTTTCCTTTTTTGTAATTTTAACTATTCTTACTTTTTTATAGATGTTATTAAATTTAATGCCTAATTTTAAAATTGTTTTTTTTTTTTTTTTAAGTGACTGACTGATCTATTTAATTAAAGTTTATTTTATCTCAAGCTATCTATTTATTTTAGTCATTTATTATTTTACGATTTCATATTACAATCATATCATCCTTTGATAATTGAAATCATCTATCATTGTTATATTTCATAATTTTTTTTTTAAAACTCAAAATGTTATTAATGGTAAACTATTATTTCATGTCTTTAAGATTGGCGCCATATGTACCGGTACATATTAGGTATTCATATCGGATGCTATGAATGATACGATTTGACTTTAATCCAAAATTGAATTCATTTTAAACAAGATAATTTAGAGTTAAATATTTAATAGAGATGCAATTTAGACTAATTGATCCAATCTTCATCATTGTTGATTGTTCCGTTATGCTTAGTATTCTAACTCAGTAATTTTTACATTTAACTTTTTTCAGGAGTTTCCACCAATGTCCTACAGCAGTAATACTTCATATAATTTCAATAGATTTGTAAAATTAATTTCAACAGAGTTATCAGGATATTAAATCAGTATGATATATGTGTATGTGCATTCAATCTTATTTTGTTTCGGAAAATAAATAAATAAATTAAATAAATCAGAGTCCTCCTTGAATTTAAAACAAAGTTTAACATAATTATTAACAGATAACCGTTTAAATTTATTTTATATGATGAGGATTTATAATTAAAAGTTTTTTAAATACATCTCTACTGTTTTATAATATCAAATATAAATAATACCTTCCCATATCCCCATAGTAGATATGCATCATAAAACGGCCAGATTTTAATAAATGTTAAAACAGTAAATACAATTTTATAATTTCACTAAAAAATTATAATGATACTAACTTACTAAATTTAACATGAACATTACATGTATAAATGAAAATTTTATATTGTTCAATCGTTGTATAGGAATTCCAATTTTATAGGAAATCCAGTCATATTATTATGAAATAAAAGATTTCATACCCAATGATTTGATCATTAACACACGAATAATAAACAAATATTACTCAGTTAATCATATTAATAATAAACAAAAAATTTGTTCTGACAAGTATAAAATCAATATGAATAATAATAAAATGTTACCTCCATATTAAGTTATTCTTATTTACCCCGGCCAAGTCGCTTTATACTGAAGATCTAAATTTTGTTAGAAAAATATTTAATCAATGATCTTTCCATCTGTCTTCATCTAATACCTTTCTTAAATGGTCTATTTCAATGTAACCGGATTTTGGAAGCAAAGTAAATAAAATTAGATGTCCGAAATTGATAATACACAAAAAGATAGAATGATATATTAATGTTTGATAGTACTGTCCTATTCCTTTCCATAATTTGTGAAGTAATGTTCATTAAGAATAAAGTTTTTTATTCCCTGATCTTCAATCATCGGTAAGGCAATCAGCATATTCTGTTATTCCTAAATGTTCCTCTTGCGGGATGTTGATATCTTCTTCCATAAATTATTTCCACGTAAATTGAAATTGCTTTTTGTATTATAGATGAAACATGCATATACTTTAGGCATTTCTGTAGGAATGAATAATTACATTATTTTTAGATTAAACAGTAGCGTTCAATCCTAGAACAAAATGGTCTTTACTCGTGATGAATTTTCTTATACTTATAATCTTCTTAATATTATTTAGTTTAAATAATAAAAGTTTCCTAACAAAATTATAACTTCTTTATGATTCCAATTTAGAACGGTTTTATTATGAGTTCCTCTAATTAATAAATAAAAAAAAATACATATAATTTTGTTTTGAAATTATAATTGATAATACTAAACAGTAATTTATTTACTCTTTTTATTGACTGAAATTAGAATTCTTTTTTTAATAATTTCATCAATAAGAAGATTCGTTCAAGTTATTGATGGATCTTTTAATATGTTCAGAATTCGAACATAACGAAATGCCTATGCGTAGTGGCTAGTTCATTGACAAAAGATAGTATTAATTTAGAAATCATTTGTTTTAGTTTGGATGCTAAAGAATAGATCATTGTTCTATAGTGGAATATTAAAAACATTTTCGTTTTTGTGTCCATTACTAGATTTTTGCATCCAATCTAACTTGAATATCAAGATCATATTTAGTCCCTAATATTTAGTAAAATATTAATCTTATAAAAATATTTTATCAAGTAGCTGAAAGAAAATTAACTTTATTATTGGTAATTCATTCTATCAAAGATTGAAGGTTATAAGATTTTTAAAAGAATATTTAATATCTGAATATACCTTCTCATCTGTTATAACTAGCTGTATTATTAAGATATCACATCTAAAAAAAATACACAAATTACAATATATTGAAATATTAATGTAACTTTAAAATGTATTACATACCTTCTATAATCAAACTTATTTCATGCACATCTGATATTCCCGTGCATATGTAATTGCCATAATAATACATTTCTGCAGATTGTATTTGGATAATAATATGTGTTATATTTACAGATATTTTCATTTCTAATAAAGGATTTGGATATGTCCTTAATGTCAATGAACTTGGTATAAATTCTGCCAGTATTTGTTGAAGTACATTTTTTCGATAAAAAGATATATAAAAAATATTTCCATTTGGCAGTATTAAAAAAATCATTTTAGCTCGACCACCTTCATGTACGGCGACAGCCTCCACTTTGCTTTCGGCACCTACAATATATATATATATATATATAGTATTATTTCCGGAAACTTTCGTATAATAAAAATATAATAGCTAAATAGCTGATATTTTAGAACAATAAGTACTTTTCTTAGAACTTATTCTTTCTCAAATCATAAGAATGGCTGTAGTGAGTGGTGAAATCTCGCCATACACATACTTATGATTTAAGAAAAAAGAAGCTGTGAGGAAAGTACTTATTATTGTATCGAAATGTAAGCTATTTAGCTATTATATATTTATTATACTAAAATAGTGTACTATGAATTCATCATTCATTCATAAGAATCTCAGAATACATATATAAAGTTGAAAGGAAAAGCAGAAAGCACATACAAAATTACTTATTGATACTTTAATTATATGCACTGTAATAACCGATTAATTGTTAAATAAAAATTTTGATATTTAAAATTATTAGAAATTATTGTATGTCAATGCTTTATTTATTTCTGATTTTTATGCTTAAAAACTAAAAGAAACTCATTTTCATTTTATAATAGATAGCCATTATATAATTCTTTTTATCTATTTTTAATTGGAGTAAATAAGAGTTTTTTTTTTATATTAAAACTATCATTGATAAATGAAAATTATTATAATATAGTTTGATTGTACATTCTTCAATCTGATTTTGTTTAAAGTCATATCTTAACAAAGAAATTTTTAGATATAAATTAGTATTGATTAATGTGAATTGAAAACATTTATTACTATGGATTTTTTTTATTAAGATAAAAAAAAAAGCTTTATGTGTTTTCAATTATTTCCATACACAATAAAAGTGATTTGAAAGTAAAAAAGGACATTATTGTTATAATTAGTAGAGTGTGAGCCAGCTGTTACTAGTTTCATGAATGTAGAGTTTGAATTCACTTGAAAGTGACAATTGTGCTATGGTTCATAGCCCATATATGTGTACTAGACTTCTTGTCTTCCTGAAGTCTATAGAACTATAGAGACTTAATGGAGCTGACTCTTTAATATAGGGTTAACCTGAAAACATTAAGGATTCACTCTACTGTTTTATCATTGATATGATTAGCATAATCGAGCTGAGAGGCTGTTGGCTATATTTTATGCATATGATGTTTTATCTATATGCAAAGAAATAAAACAATGTTACTGCAGCCTTATGCACATATATAAAAAATTGCTCATTATATATATATATATATATATATATATATGAGCAATATATAGTATTGCTGATATATATATATATTGGCATATATATATATATATATATATATATTGTGCCAATATATATATATATCAGCAATACTGACCTCCCAATGTAACTCTATTATTATTATTCACAAATAAATGCCTTGATCACATTCCCACTTTGTTGCTTAGTAAGCTTTTGTCCGTGCTATTCTCAAAATCAATAAGTATTTTATAACACTAATTTCAAATATTTTCTTAAACTTGTATAATTGCTCAAAGCACCTTGCACATGTTCCTATCTCGTCAAGCACATTATCATAATGCTATTAGCCCGAGGAATAGAATACATTACTTTGTTTTAAAAACTTTTTGTCATTTATTGAAATATAATGCCCACAATTATTTAATACGCATCCCTGTCTCATATAAGCAGACAGTGGCGTTATATATATATATATATATATATATATATTATGAATAAATTTTGTGAAATTATTTAAAACTAAATTTGATCTCTTATTTTATTTGATTCCTATCACTGTCTCGGTCTATATATATATTTTCTGCATTTCTTTTGTAAATCCATAGACGTTAATTAGCCACCTAAACTTCTTTTAGCATAGAGTCTTTTGTTTCTCCCTGACCACCAGGCACTTGTCAAAGGTCATACTAGTAGTGGCATCAGATGCGTTGTCACGTAGATGGTGCGGTGTAATTTGGGCTTTAGATTCGAACTTAGTATATCTAGAAGGCAATCCCTCCTAGAATGTTCAGTTTCATGTCTGGGGTTTGAATTCTGCAGTGTGTTAGCAAGATAGATGATTCTGACTGTTACATAGTAATTTTTTTCTGGGTCCATGGCTTGCCCAAATGTGGAGCCTCGAATATTTAAACACCCACATCCCTGTAGATCTCAATTATATAAAAACCCACATCCTTGTACCTTAATTTTAGCATTTTGTTTCGTATTTAATCACTCAAATCCTTTATATTTTTGATATATAAAATAACTTTGCAAACTCTATACTATCTATATTGTTTATTTGCATGTATATTTCATATATTTTGTTTGACTCAGGCATTCAATCACTTATACTGTATAATTAGAATTTGTCCAAACTTGCTATAGTGTGATACAAGCCATCTGTATTTATCTGTATTGTTGTTTCATTTAAGTCACGCTATATACGCAAGGCGTGAATTACTTAAATATTGTCCCAAGTGAATATTGTGACAATCTATGAAGATTTCAAATATTGTATTTTCTATCAAAGTAAAGTTTTATCAGCTCAACGTGCAAGATAGCATAATAATAATTTTGTATGGTAATGACCTAGATATAAGAAGCTATTGTATGGAATTCAGAAATGTAAAAATAAAATGTTGTAATCAATAAAAACATGTGAATGTTTTAACGAGTGCCCATAGTTAAATGGAATAGTTATTAAAATTCATTTTGGGAAGCTAACAGTCTATGGATCTTTTTAACTGGTGACATGGCGCCCAAGGGTAATTTCATTAAATGTAGTGAAAGGATGTCAGAGCCAGATTACCAGAATAATAGCTAAACTAGAAACTCAAGAGTTAACCCAATGTGAGATTAATCAAAATCTAGAAAGTGAACTAAGTCAAGTTATGGGAAGAGTAGAAAATTTTAATGATATAATAAAGAGTAATGCACAGCTATTACGTAATAGTCTCCAAGATGAAATAGGGGAATTAATGACTCAGTGTGAGAGTAAAGTCTATCAAAGGTTAGAAGATAAATTCGGGATAGATAAAGATGAAACTATTAACCAATCGGAACAACAGATTAAACACTTAAATGTGGGCCTAAAAGATAGTTCAAAGAGAATAGACTGTGAATGGCAGAACTATAAGTTAGAATTAGAGAGTCGAATGCAAGCTATAGACTATAATAGGGATAATTTTACAAAAAAGTAAAAAAGTTGTTCAAAGTAAAGGTTTATCTGAAACTCAAGTAAAGGAAACAAATAATGGTCATAATAACCAAGTAATATCTGAGTTACCTACGGTAATTAGGCCAGTAAAATCAATATACGATCCATTAAATGAGGCTAGAAGTAAAGTCATGCTAGAGCCAGAAAGTAATAGCTCCATGGCCTTAAAATTCTTAAAAATATTTTTTTTTAGAGGTGAATATCTGGAAAATCCACATGAGTATCTTCAGAATCTGGAGGAGTTATTCACCTTATGTCATTTGTCTGAGATAGAAAAGATTCCTATTGCCACTAACCATTTGTGTGCAGCATCTAAAGACTGGTGGCAATCATTATTTATTAAACCAGAAATATATGGAGACTTCAAATATCTTATGTTATCCAGTTTTTGGGGGGAAGACCGCCAAGATAACCTGAGATATCAGATATCTCAGGAAAGATATCATGTAAATAAGGGTAGTTATACTCAGTTTTTTAGGAGTCAGGCCATCAAATTGAAAACCTTGACAGCTTATCCTTTATCTGAGACACAAATTGTGCGAATAATTCGCCATAATCTGCCGAGGCATATAGAACAGATCTTGATTGCTGCTGACAGACCTACCATAGAAGAGGTAGTAGAAATTTTAGATTCGTTAGAGACCAGTGATAGGAATATTGATAATAGAATTAGGGTAAATAGAGACACCCATCCGATGGTGAGTAATATCAATTTCGCAGATAGGTCACATATGGGAAGGAGGAAGTTAGTTAGAGAAAAAGGATATTATAGGATGAATCCCTATGGTAGACAGAATAGCCACCTCAGTAGGCCAACATTTAAGAGTAGAATTCTGAATGAGAATCAGCCTTCTACTAGTGGTACCCCAACAATACCAAAGAAAAAGATAAAAGGTAGTAAAAGTAGCGGGGCATTAAATTAAAAAGGATCTCGCAGGAATGTTCCTCACTTCGGGGCTCTATTTTTAAACATATGGGGAACAGCATAATGTAGAACATGACCAAGCACTGGCCAGAATTAACCTTAAAAAGATGGGAGATAAATGCACTCGTTATTCCAAAACCAGTCCACATCCTTTTAAAGTCAATGATTTTGTTTTAATTAGAACTCCCCATGTGAATAATCTCCGGAAACATATGTTTAGAAAATTCATGTATCTTTATGAAGGCCCCTATGAAATTGTGAAAGAAGTGGGTGAGAATGCCTTTTTGGTCTCAACCCCTGATGGAACAGAGGTACCTATAATGCCCGAAGCTTACTACCATATCCCAAGCAAAATTAAATCCTTTAAACTGTATTTATTGACATAAGAAAGAAGTAGGATATAAACTTAGTAATACCATAAAAAGTGTTAAAAATGCATATATTATTTTATTTTTTATTTATTATAATGGTGGAGCATTTTAACCTAGTGTTATTGACACTTGGTTTACTTGGCACTATTTCTGCAGGAGAACAATGCTATTCTTTAAAGAAATAAAAAGATAAAATAACAATAGTAATAATTGATTAATAAAGTATGCTATTCACTCACTTTGGCATGTTTTGGGTGAATAATTAATAGATTTAATAACTCAATGTCATTTTTAAAGAGAGAACATGAATAAGTTAATTGAGATATTAATAATTAGAGCAAATTAATATAATATAAAAGCTAAACAGTAATTGATTTTGGATGAGTAGAGGGGAGAGTGGATGAGTGTCTTATCATAAAGCACAATAACTTCTGGTAATTTCATTTTGTAAAAAAAAATAATGTTTAAAGAATTATACATCACTGATTTTTAATTTAATGTATTTATTATTATTTTTTATATTGTCAAATTACTTTTTAATCCAGGTAAATAATACTGAAAACTATATGATTGTAATAAGTTTTTCCTTTCTTTTGTTTATGTTATAATCAAATGATTATTTTTCTGGAAGTGGTCGCTAAAGTCAAGATCATTTTTTGAAAATATATATATATATATATATATATATATATATATATATATATATATATATATATATATATATATATATATATATATATATATATATATATATATATATATATATATATATATATATATATATATATATAGTCTGCTTTTAGTTTTCAAGGAAGGAACAGTGCTGAAATTTGGTAACTCAATTTTTTCATTTTTATTTTGCAGAAATAAATGTAATCAAAGTAAAATTTTAATAATATAATGCGTGGCTAAATTTTTTTGATAAGATGTCCTGATTTCCTGTGCCATCTACCTATTTAAAGACCTTTTATACTTAAAAATTTATTGTCTCATGCTAAAGTTAAAAAATGACAGATGTAAGTAAAAGAGTCACGAAAAATTATATTATATCTAAATTAAAGAAGATAAATGATTTCCAAGTGAGAAATAATTATTTATTAACTTTATGTCATTTATTGATATTTTCTTGGTATAGAAAAAAAAATAATAAGTGAAAGAAATATTTTGAAACCAAGGAAAATCAACTAGAAACATTTTCACGCTCTTTCTCAATATTGTCTGCCTTTACAAGTCATGTAGTTACATACGTTAAAATATGTTTTATTCACCAAGAATTGTCTGGAAATAATAATAATGATAAATAAGATTAAATTATGCACCTGTATATTTTTATTTGGAAAAAAAATATAAACTTTCTCAGAGTAAATATAGGAAGAGTTATATAGGGGCATTCTTACGGAGAAGTTACCGTTAAAAAAAAATAAAAAATTATAATTCCTAAAGTATGAACAAAACCAAATATCTTAGTGACTTAATGATAAAATAAATGATATATTATATTATACATCAGTTGGAATTAATAAAAACTTCCTGTACAAGTAAATTGACTGCAGATATTATCATAATAATCTCTCGGAAAATTGCGCATTTTCATCCATAAATAAGCTAGCTAATAATTATACCTATCGTCAATAAAAAAAAAAAAAAACAATTGTGTGTGTTTATCATATATAATAAAATATTCTTCTATGTTTGAATATTTTTTTTTGGATCCCAAAATTGTAGTAGTTTAATTCAAGTGAGAATTAATCTTCAGTTCTGCTATATTTTCTTTTACCTGATTTATTAGAAGCACGAAATAAAAGAAAACTTTTATTTAAAGAAAATAATAAAATGTGTTTATTGTTTTAAACATGCTTCGTGAAATACGACTGGATAAAACTCTTCACCTGGACAAATCGCTCACAGAAAAACATTTTTCTAATGAGATAATAGGCATTTGTTAATTAATGATTTTTTTTAAACTAATTTGTAAAATTATGTGTTTTTTTTTTGTTATATCAACATAGGTTAAAGTCTGTATGGTCAAGTGATATTTAATAGCCTTGTAATGACAAAGGTATGTTTTAATATAATTATTATAGGTTAAGTTGATATTTAACACGAAAGTAAAAATCTATAAAATATGTTTTAATTATTACATACAATTGTAGGTAGAAAATTTGTATGTTAGATACGTAAAATAAAAATATTTAGATATTTAAGGGGTAAAATAAATATTGAAAATTATCAGAAGTAACTAAAAAAAAAAAATGCTATAACAAAATATTTCTTGTTAAAGTTTTGAAACGAATTTATACTGTATTAATTGAGGAATTTATTCCTAATTATTCTTAAATAACACATCCACTTTATTTAGTTTAAGATAGTATGCTACCAACTATTTTTGAATGTTCCTTTATTAAAATTAAAATTATTATACTTTTATTCTATGATGTCCATTGATTTCAGATGTTGATCAAAGTATACACGGTAACATAAGTTTATTATAATCAGTTTATTTACTTATCCTGCCCAGATATAGCATTGGTACATGCTTAATATTCGCATAGGTAATAATTATAATGTATTTATTTTGTGGGATGAAAAATGATCTCCCCAAAAGCTTTGTTTTCCATGAGAAAGAGATTTTAAATATAATGTTCGGGTATGTTTATAGCCCAAGTGATCGATTCTCATAGATAGGACGATCAAGAATTTATCTATCATTTAGTATGCTTCATCCGTTTAAATCCCAGGAGAGGATTGTATTTGGTGTGTGTTCATTGTATGCCCAAGTAAGAGGCAAGAAACCACCAAAATATTTTAATGTAGTAGATTACTTTACAGACCTTCGTGGTTATTCCATATTCCTCATGTGAAAATAAAGATAGCTCCACCATGGAAGGTGTTGATTATTGTGCTTAATTTTGAAAGTTCAGGCAAGATAAAGGTTATATTGGAGGTGTTAATTCCTCAAGATCCACTTTAGTATAAATAGTGCGTTAGTAACTAGGATCAATATCTGTATTGTGCTGCTAAATATTGCTAGTATTTGACAAGTAAATCAATGGAGAAAGTAATTAAAATTGCATAATTTAAAACGCTTATAACATGAAGGAATATTCAAATGCAATATTTAATTCTGGTTAGTAATTAAATAATACTCATATTTAAAATTATACGTATGAATAAAATTTGTATCATAACTTAAGTTAGCATTAAGTTAAAAATAAGATGGTAAGTGTAACTTCTGATAACTGGCCTATAATTACAATAGGTTATCCCATTAAAGACCATAAATAAAGTAAATGTATTAGAAATAAATTTAATATTTTTCGTATTGCAGATGATTGGATTAATCATTTAAAAAAAATAGTTAGTCAATAATTTTGAATAAAAGCTTCTACAAGGTTACCAAAATTTAATAAACAATGTATTGGTAATGAAATGTACTTTTAGTTAATCAATCCATATGATTGCATACAGGAGAAGTAGTAATCTCTAGTCCATAACCAAAAGAGTATACAGATTAATGTCAGTTATATTTTATATTTTTGTATTACTATGGGATTATTGAATAAATGTTCATATATTTTTTTTGTGATAATAATAAATTATAATCTTGTTAAAATTTGTTGTAGATTCATTTTTTTGTTTTTATATGCTAAATATATGTGTTTGCACAATATTTGCAAAACCTTTTCTTGAGTCCGAAATCATTCCAAATTCTTAAAAACTTAATATACCAGATAAATAAAGTTAAGCAGATCGGAATATGTCATTATATTTTAGTTTAATGATAATTATTTATGGAGTTGAAAACTTAAAACTAAATTTATTCCCAAACCATTAACTTTGGTTGCACATTATTCCATTCCCATTTAGTTAAATTGTCTAAGTAATAAATCTTAGTTATATTATTGTGTTGTCATGGATGATGGAAGGACACAAAAAGCACCCTTGTCTTTTTATTATTCTGACTGAGATTCTGAAAAAAATAGGCTGTGTTATTCAAAATTATATGTCATTATTGAATAGAATTATCATCTCTTTAAATAATATAGCAGTGGATATGAGAGATGAAGACACATTGAATTTAAGTAAAATAAATGTTTCCTATAGCCGACTAGAATGCCAGTCATATGCGACAACACAATACCGCCGAGCATTTCCTTACATGAAACAAAGAACCCTGAGATTAATATTATTATAATTATTCTTTAAATTAATAAGTGATCAATTATTGTTGTTATTACAATCGTGACATGGCTTAAGAGAATTGAATGTACAATTGTATTATATGAAAAGTATTTTAGATCATATTGGCAAATTAGTGGATATTTGTTGCTTTGTTTTGGTTGCCTTAATAACAACCTGAAAAATCGGTGTCAACAAGTGCAGACAAAATAACCTAATACAGCCCAGAGTATGATTAGTGTCTAGTGCAAACTAAAATAAATAAATAATTACAGAATAAACAGAGGACATATTTATTATTAGGTTAGAATATATATATATATATATATATATATATATATATATATATATATATATATATATATATATATATATATATATATATATATATATATATATTGTAACCTTCTGGATAGGCCCCATAACTGTTGATTGTAATTATATTGTACTGCATCAGTAACAGCTGATTGCATCTTAGTAAAAAAAATGAAATAACCTGAATTTTTTTATTATTAATAATAACCTAAAACTATGTTTAAAATGCATTTACAGATATAATTTGAAGGTTTTGAGATAATTAATATTTTTCTTTACTGGGTAATTAATGTTAGAAAAGAGAGTGGTTTGTCACAAAAATTGTCAGTTTGATTTAAGTTGATCTAGGTTTGTTTTGTTTGGCTGCAAAACAGTATTGATATTTATTTAGATAATTCTCAGTTTTATGTGCTTATAATATTTCAATACATAGTGTAAATAGTGCAATATGTTTGACTCATCAGCATAGAAATTTTTCTTTTATTCAGATCAGTTTAGGTCCTATAGTACAACATTTAGAGATGTGCATATATGTTTGTGCCATCATTCTACTTCATTTTCCATTCATATACTTCATTAAACCACCAAATGTCATGGTTCATAGCAAACTATTTGATTAATAACCAGCTTAAACACAATTTAAATGAATTAATAGATCAGTGGACCAGTTGATTATTAAACAACAAATACACTATTAAATATTTTATTTGCTAAAATAATAATCATTAATTTTTATTTTGTTACTTTAGAAATGTAAAATATTTATCCTTGGTTCAATTTATTTAATATTTTTTTAAGGACAAAATATTTATTCTTTCTTTCTTTCTTTTTCAAGATAGAAAGATTCTTGCATATTCTGAAACTACTTAAGCTCAATGCAATGGGAGCTACATTTTTTTCTAGAGTTGAACTTTTGAGTGACCTTAGATTGATGGGAGAACAAATGTTGGGTAATAATCACAAATAAAGGGGAATCCTTTTACAAAAAAATTGACTTTGATTTTTTTCTGATTTCAACAATTCTCTCTCCACAAAAAGTTTTAATTAGTACAATTTCATTTTTACCAGTTAGTTCTTCCATGGTCCTAGTTTAAAAGGTAAAACTACTATTGTTTTTTCTGGATGAAAACAATTTGAAAGTTATACTGAGAAAAACAATAAGGAAGTAATATGCAGATGTAGACAATGGTAAAATAAGGTATATCTCCCTGCTTTTAACTGACTAGGTTAAATTCTAAAATCATCATTTGAGATGCATGTGTATGCCTATATTGTAGATTTATTTAACCTTAATTTATAATATTAAAAAGTAATGAATATGGCATGTTTATATTTCAAAACTATTTTGCCTAAATCTTATTTCAAATGTAACAGAATTGAAACATGTGTCTACATTATAAGTTTGATTTACTTAGACTTAATCTCTAACACTAAAGAAATAATTGGAATGTTATGGCTTTTGTTATTCTGGAAAATTTATGCTGAACTTTTTCATTAAACACTTCAGAGACTATTGGTTGATCATTTTTGCTAACTATAAAGAATAAAGTTTAAATGGAAGTATGTTTGTAAATAACATATGCTAAAATTCTTTATTATTATTATTATTATTATTATTATTATTATTATTATTATTGATAAAACATTTAACTAACCATTTGTGTCTGGAAATAAGAAACAAATGCATGACATATGCTTTAATGAACCATTAACTTATCTCTAGATATGCTGATAAAAATGATTGGAAACATATAAAATTGTATGTGAATTTCTTTATTTTATTGTTCTCCTCATTTGCATTTGATTTTTTTATTAAAATATGTTATCAATAAACTTACACGAATTTAAATGAATTTTATAAACTGATTCGTGACTTTCTTGATGAATGACTTTTGAAAATTTGGAACAAATGCTTAAACAAGTTTAATAAATTAAATGATAAATTATTGTTCAACTTATGCTCTATTAGATATTTATTACTGTAATGAAGATTCCCATGTGTTATATGGTCAGCAGTTTCAATTGAATCTAATTAATATTATTTATCTCCCTGCAGGAAATTGATATATATATTTATCCATATTTATGATTATACCAATGATCATCATCATTTAATACCTGACCAAGATGTGTTACCTACAGACTATAAATGAACGTTCATTCCAGATGAAAGAAAAAATAGCTTTAATGATTATTATTATTTTCTTAGCATTTGGTAGATAGGTAGATTTAAAAATTTGTCTTATAATTTTATTATTATTATTTCTTTTTTCAAGAATCTCTCACAAAAGTATAATATGGAGACATATTACACTTGGTAATTAGTGGTTATTTTAGTATTGTTTTATTATGTACTTATATTTTTATTTGTGTGTGCTAGCAATAAGCAATAAAAATATCCTGTCATTATTTGGTAGTAAACAGCTCACTTTTGATGAGAGATAGTTGCATAAAATTTACTGTTTATCTTTGTGTTTTTATAAAGTTATAAAATAATTATTTCTTAAACACTGTTTTACTCAAAATTTAAAGATTTGTTGTTTATCCCAAACCAAACTTTTTATTTTGATTTTGTGCTAATGCCAAATACACTAAAGAATTATTTTGTCTTTGCTTTGCTAGAAGTTATTTTGTCTTGCTTAGTTAATAATAATTATTATATTTCCAAGTTGAAATATTATACTTGTCAGAAATGAAAGATTTATTCATTATTCTTTTAATCACCTATTAAGTAATGTTGTTACAGTATCTACAATCAAATGTGATTTGAAATTATTTGTGTGTTTTATGCTTATATCCCAGTCTATTATTTAATCCTGTTATAATAATGTTTGAATTGAAAGTAAAAATAATTTAGTTCCCTACAGTTTTAGAAGATGAAATGTGCCAAGAAAAAATTGAAAGTTTAGACATTTATTTAAGTGTGACTATATTATTTCTTTATTATGCTTAGATTGAAATGTATTTAGTGGCTATGCAGAAGAAAATTGTTCATGTTGTATATTGTTGTCAGAGATTGAGATAACTCTCCCTTAATTTATTTGAGTATTTACCATGAGTGGATTAGGTAATGCATTATCAGGGATTGAGGAAGCTCTCCCTTAGTTATTAAAATATTCATTAAAAGTCGATTATATCCTCCAGATTAAGGAGTTATATCTTATGAAGTATATATAGTATGTGAAGCCAAGTAATGTATTTTCCTTATATTTTTGTTGATGAGACCATGTCCATACCAGTTTGTTAACCCTCATAAATTAGGCTTGGGAGTATGGTTATTTATATGATTAGAGTTATGAAATTATTTTATCCATTGTATATCCTATGGAATGTTTTCCCATCATTTATTCATAGCCAAATGTAAGATAGTTTGCTGATAAAAAGGAAAATATAGGTAGTATTGATTTTTCAAACAGAATAGCTGAAGTAGAATTAGTATTAAAGCTTGGTTGGACATTGTCATCATCTGTATTATGATATTTATCCCAATTTCATAAGTAAACCAATTAGATTTAGTTATATTAATTATTTTATAACAGATAGCATAATTCAGATGCATGTATAAAATATTAATTTGGAAGGTATGGAGAAAATCCATCATTAATGTGTAACTTTTTAATTATTGTTTCAAATCATTTTATATTAATTATTTAGGTTTTATATCATCAACTCTCATAGTGTTTCATCCTCATTTAAATGAGCAAGCAAAAGAAAAGAAAGTGTAACTAATTAATACAATTACTTATTTGCTTTGTGAAGGATAGCTTAACATTCTATTTATAGATTTAAACCCCTCTCATATTATTTGATGTGCATTTGAGTAAAAAATGCAATATTGTAGTTCCACTTTTTATAATTTTAGTGCCACTGTTTAATAGAGTTTTATTTTCATGAGCATATCAGAAGTGATTGATAGCTTGAGTGTATTAAAAATAAAAAATAAAAATATATAAAATAATTTTATATTTAGTTATCTTAGTATAGCATTATAATGTTTCTGTGTCAAAAGTTTATCAGAATTAAATAATTGGTTGAATATATTTTATAAGTAGGATACTGAGAAGTTTAGTTTTATGTTTATTATTTTGGTGCTGGTATTATTATGTTTCCTTTATCAAAATGGATTGATAGCTGGTATGTGTTAAATAAATTACAGAAAGCTTATTTTATGTTGTTTATTTTTATGTAGACTATTTAATCATTGATGTTAGAATTATGCCAATACATGTATATGCGTAAACTATAAAATCAAATGTTTATTTAAATTATCTTGTAATAAATGTGTTATTTATTTAAAGTTGTGTTCAAAATTTTTATTTGACAAGCATTCATGTTCTATATTTCCTCACATAAACACACACTTACATAGCCAATATCATATGATTATACTATTCCATAATTTAATGATGAACATGTCCAGATCTGATGATGGTGCTTTTCTTGATCCAAACACTATATCAAATGTTGATTATTTAATGATTCTCTGAAAATTTTATCATTCAGTTATTATTTAGATGATGAATTGAAATCAAAATGCACCCTATTTCTTTCATTATCTAACTGCTACCATTTTTATTAGGATAATGCTTAATTTGTATCATTACTTTTATAATAGTAATTAATAGTTGTTGGAAAGTATAGATTTAAAATTAAGCCATGCAACAAATTAATTTCCAGAAATATTCACTTATTATTTACATTAGACATTAATTCAATTACTATTTTAAATTACTATACAATTAAAAGTTAAGTAATGTCATATTTTATTTTGTATTTAATTCTAATTTATCATGCAGTATATTTAACCAACATTACATCTTTATTTAATTTAATTTTATCACACAATAGAGGTTGTTCAATGCATGTGGATGGTGAGAGGAGATGAGACTAAACTATAACTTGTAAATTTAAATGGTAGAACTTTACCAAATTTAATTATTTATTTATTCCAAAACTTAATTGATGTTTGTTCCTCTTAATCACAATGTTTCCTCCCAAATCTAATATTCATATTACACCCTATAGATATATGTAACCTCCAACTTAGCTTAGCTAAGATATCATAACATTTTAAGAGTCTCATTAATAATTTTAAAGCAAGATCAGATTAGTAGTTTTTTCTATTATCAATAAAATTGGCACCCCTGGCTGGGTATTTGTGGATAAGAAAGATAGAAGAGGTGTTGGGAGAGGGTTACAATATATATATATATATATATATATATATATATATATATATATATATATATATATATATATATATATATATATATATATATATATATATATATATATATATATATATATATATATATATATATATATATATATATATATATATAGTGCCAAGATCATATTGGTACATATCTCTAATTTTGTCTAAAAATTATTAAAATAAAATACAGCTCAATAAAAGTAAATAATTGATAAAAGTTGTACAATTCAGTTTGAGAGATTGTTATATATTGTAATGGAACGTATATGGTAGCCCATAATTAAGCAAGCTAAATATAATAAAATGTATATGAGGTATTCCATTTATGTTAAAGAATGAAGAAAAACAAACTTATTCCAATTATATTTTAATAAATTGTTTAAATTGCCCTTCCAGCTAGCTTTACGTAAAACAAATCTAAAATCATATTAAGCAATGAGATCTTTCATTATAATTTATTTTTAAGGTTGATGTGAGTAACTAATCAAATATATATATATATATTAAAAAACAAAGAGACTTTTACTAAATTCAAATATACACATCTAACTATGTAAATTTATATACCTCTAAACATATGACTGAATAATAATATATATGTAAGTGACCTACAAACCAAGTAATAAATGAAATAAGAAATTATCTTTTATTAAGTCGTAAATTCAATTAATTTACTAATAACTTTGGCATTAAAAGAAAATAAGAATAATATAGTATCGATCTTTTAAATAATTACAAAGGCATTATTTATAAAAATAAATAGCACATCTTTTATTTTATGTTATCGTTTGACTTTAAATAATATTGATGTTTCAAATATAAATACAAAGAATAAATATATAAAGACATATTTCTGCCTAACACTTATAATATAAATATAATAATTAATATACCTCAACTTATAAATTATATTTTAAGATTTTAAAATTATTTAAATATTTATCTTAACATATTTTATACTTTTAATATTATTATAAAACAAGATGTTTAAATTGTTTATTTATAACCGTTATATTTTATAATGAAAAATAAAAATAAATAAAAAAAATATATCGATCTCAAAAATACATTTACATATCATTAATATATATTAAATTATCAAATACCTTATAAAGTTCGTTTAGTTAATTGTCATTTCAAAAGTTAATTTAGTCCATGAGTTCTTTTCCATCTGTATATTTTTATTTTTAGAATGCATTCTATTGAAAGACGAAGAAACGATTTCATTAAAGAAGATTATTAATTTTTAGATATATGCATATTTTATCAAAATGTTAAATCCAGCACATCAATTCCAATTACTTCCAGATTATAATTAAATTGACGATTATACATTTAAGATATCTATATCAGCTTTCAGCTCCAGACGCGACAAAATTTATATATTGAATTTTTTTAGTTGTTCCATTGAAAAATTGCTTTGGAATATATGAAAGCGATAATGATGCAGCCCTAGCTGCGATATATTTTTCTTAAGCAGCCATAATTAATGTATTTACCATAAAATATATATATATATATATATTATTTCAGTACTTTGAAGAATGGTAAATTTTAAAGAAATAAAGTATAATAAAATTCTATCCTTCCGTTGTTTTTCTATATCTATTCCAATAATAAATAATAAATATAATAAGATAATGGCTTCCTTATTGTTGTTGCTATCGTTCCATGCGCTAGCAGATACTATTTTAAAACTCATGTTATATATGTTCTCTTTTAAAACAATTAACATTAAAATAAAAATAAAATATCAAGTATATATATAATATTAAATTGAAAATTTGACATCTTTAAAAATATACACATATTATAATTTATTACATTTAATAATCATTGTAAATAAAATAATTTTTTTATAATTAACAATTTATATGTCCTTATTTATTTTAATAATTAAATGTTTATTATGATGTACTATCAATATATATAAATAAAATAATAACTTCAAATAATAACTATATTTAATAAACATAAAAGAAAAATTTAAATATTTCATATGTAAACTTCAACTTAAAGAGATTTTTTTTTTTAATAACAAATGACAATTTAAAAAATATAATATCGACTTATCGATATTTACAATATATAAATCTATACAGTTTTTTTTTTTTTTTAAAAAAAAAAAAAAACCAGTTTGTTAAAAATAAATTAATGAGTCAGAATGAAAAGGGGATTTGCTTTAGAAACATCAAACTAAAAGTTTTTTAAGAAGTTTAAAGAGGTTTTTTTTTTTTTTTTTTTGGTGTTTTAAAAAAAAAAGGTAATGTGCTAAAGACAATTAATTCATAGTTTTATTATGGAAAATTAAAAGAGGTTGATTTTCAAATAAGTAAAAAAATATTTCTTTTGAGTTAAAGAAAGAAAAACTAATCTTAAAACTAATATTGAGTTTATTAGAGAAATATGCATGTGTGTAAATGATGAATTAATGTGAGCTTGTTAGTAAAATATATATGTGCAATTGTAAACATAGGATAAATGCATGAGTGTTAAAATGAAATAAATGAAAGTTAAAAAAATTAAAACACTCAATGATGTCTACTAATTAAAAATGTAAAAACAAAACATGTGATGGCTGCTAATTAAAGAATCTCCAACAACATGGAATTAAAAGCTTATCTAGAGGAATGCGATTAAAAACAAGGAAGAAATTTCGACAACAGACATCACTGGTGGACATCAAAATGTGAACAGGTCTTATGAATAAATAGTCCAGTTTTTTACCGGACAAACAGTTGAGAAAGAGTGCAGTTCAGTTCAGCAAGATCACATCAGATTAAATCAGTCAATTGATCAGTTGATAATACAGTGTTAGAAACCTTGGAAACATATGACTTTCTCTAGCCTGAGTCCAGTGAAACAGCAAACCTGCCTGGAAAAGGATAATGCCTGCCTAACAACTTGAAGAATCACCAGGAATATTTAGCTTTCTCCAGGAATAGTGCCACAGAATAATAAGAATTAAACCTCCTCAAGAAAACATTGAATCCAGCCAGCTGAAAATATTCTCACATAAAGCAGCAACCAGGAAGAAAACAAAATCCTATTAAAATCAAGTTCACAGCAAACAGAAAGAAGAAGTCCACATTATAAAATCCTAGGTAATAATAGTTTTCTTATTCTCATTTCTAAAGTAGCCATTGCATTAGCTTGAAGCCTCATAGAGTCAACTAATAATGAATTTGATAGCATGCATAAATGAACCATTGATGTGCATGTTTGTGAATGTATATATTTATGCTTTAATATCTTATGAATTTTATGTATTTATTTAATTTTCTCTTATATTTTATTGCATAAATTATGAATGTGCGGGGTCCTTATAATATGTCATTATCATTATATTGTTTAATTAAGTTGTTTATAAAGGTATTTAAAATCAGAATAATAAATGATTAGTAAATAAATTGTCTTTAAACTTAAAGCTTAATTTTTTCAGTCAATTCTTTTTACCACTAGTTAAGGAATAAGTTGTTATTGAATTAAAAATAGACTGAGCTAGTTAAGGGATTTTTCGAGCACTGGATTATGGGCCTATTGTCCAAACATGTTAGTTCTAGAAACTAGCTGGGACCTGGGATTTACTTGGAAACAAATAAAGTGTTTGGATACTGGGATTTGAATCTAGCAATTGAGGTGGGCCATGATCTGGAAATGTGATCATGTTATGCATTGCAGAGCTCGGTCTGATCGTGGGTATTGTTGACAGATCTGCTATCAATAATATTCTCCCCTCTGCTCGAGGGCCAATTCATTCACATAATATTTATAATATAAGATTATAAGTTTATTATAAATAAAGGTTAAACTCAGCTAAACCCAGCAAAAGTAGAGTATGTTGGATCATCTACAGTTCGAACCTGGTACAATATATATATATATATATATATATATATGTACCAGGTTCATATATATATATATATATATATATATATATATATATATTGTAAGTTGCAAATGGTCAGTAACTTATGAATTAGGGGAAGTCAAACTTTAAGTAAATCAAAATATGTGAATGTAACTTTCCAAAGATCGAATAAACAATCATATTGTAAAGTGTAGGTCTAAACACAGACCGAAATCAATACAATAGCTCTAGTGCATTATGTGAACATGTGACATAATATGAGTCCTCTCATAGGCTATGGACACATTACTTTACAACTAGTGGACAGATCAATGGCTGATTGATAATAAATTGTTATTGCCTACAAACATTAGTAAAAAATAAAGAATACTAATTTTGCAATGATAAGCTAAAATAATAAGATAATTTAGGTTATTCTATCTAAACAGCAGTGATAGTAGCAATGAGGTACTTATTTTCTTCAACATATTTATTAACTCTTTCTTCCTTTACATGAAGTATAGATTTATCTAAAAATAGACTTAAGCTCAATATTGGCTAGCAAAATTAATTTTTATTTTAGTTCTTATATCTCTGTCTGAATAAAATTAGGTTTTATTAAAATCTAAAATAATTATTTAACAATAGCACAGATAAATTGATGCAGATAAAAGCATTTTGTTGTAATAAACACATTACTAAGTAATCTAACAACAAGAGCATCAATATTGTAATCTTATACATATTTAATTGCATATGGATTGCATGAATTGTTTCAATGTGGCAATTTCTGACATATGGATGTGACAAGTACCAAGGAATAAAGAAGTGTAATTTAAAAAAAAATATATTTATTACAAAGACTAAATATATTTTCTTTTATTGTTTTCCTGTAATGATGATGTTTTAGTTGTATTTATGTGTTAGAATGCAGGATCTTCCAGTTGCTAAGAGCAATACCTTAAAATTCAATATTCAAGAAATCTGAGGGTCCAGATACGATTTCCATGCTAGTATTGTCGCTGGTCAGGCCAGAAAGACCTGAAGAAGAAGGTAGAATAACACCTCTCAAAAAATTGTGCATATACTACCCTGTGTTGTATTACTAACAGTTGAATGTATTTGGAATATTTAAATTAAGTTATTTTTTTTAAACACTTTCAATACTCTTTTTTTCTAAATACTTTCAATACTCATATTAGGTGATGAAAATAGTCCAAAATATAAATACAATATTTTCTTTTAGTTTACAATTTAATAAAATTAAAGTATTTTCTACAACTGTAGAAAAAAAAAAATAAAGAAATTTTTGCATCAATTAATGCTTAAGGTAGATATAATACACGTATAATATATCATATGTGTGATAGTTTTAGAGTATACAAATAAATAAAGAAAAACAATTGCTGTCTGAATTTAATAAACAGTGGTATATACTAATAGTAATTAACATGTATGAATATTTTAATTATATAGATAATAATGTAATAAGATACATTTACACTAAAATTAGTGAACAATTTTGTAATATATAACTTATAATTTAGATGATCTAATATAAAGAATTACACCTGGGTCTCATTTTGTGTGGTAGATAGATTCCACAGAAAACCCACATTAAAAAAAATTGCATAAAAATAGACTTAACTTACCTTGAAAAATGGTGGATAGGGTTTGTAATTTTCAGAATTCGCATAAAAGCAAAGCAATGAGGAAAAATTACTTTAAAATTCACATTAAAAAATAAGCAAATAAAGTATAACTAATAAAAAATTTCAAATATTTGGAAAAAATTAATACAAGACAAACCTTTTTTACTTTTTTATTAACTACAGTATATATTTTTCATACATATTTTCATCATTACCACTAGTGGTTGGTTGTAAACTAGAAAGAAATCAGATTCGATGTGATGTGATGTATTGTGGCTTCTCCTTAAACGAGGTCAAAAATCTATCAGAAATTATGGCCAGAGAAACCTGTTAGATACTTTATTTTTGTTCATGATGAGATGTACAGCTAGTGCTACTTTCAGTCTTGTGCTGTGTTAATGGTTTTCTGTTTCTATATTTAAAAAATGAGATCTCAATCAAACAAAAAGATTATACATTATCATTAGAAAGACAATTCTGAAAAAAAGATTGTTATTAGTTTATAAAATCTTCATTTTTTATTTTTAAAATCTAAAAGATGATTTATTTATGTTATAAATAACAAAATATGTTTTAAAAGTTTAAGTTTTTTGAATGTTTATTGCTATATTTTTATATGTAAGTATAAATCTATTATTAGTATTATTTACTCATTAGTTTAAGTGGGTTATTTACATAGAAGCTAATATTCTAAATACAGCTTCAGGTGATATTCATGTTAGCTGCTAATATATCGTTATATTTTTTTTAAAAAAATTCAAGTGAAAATAAGTTATTAATAATTTAAATTTTTTGATATCTAATAAATATAGTGAAATATGAGTCTCATAACTTCAAAATCGCATTAAAATAATCCCCATAAAACGAGACCCAGGTGTACATTGTATTAGATTTAGATAAACAAAGTTGGTGGAGTAGAAAAAGATAAACTCAATATTTTACAAAACACTATCATTTGAAAAAATATAATAAAGTGTAGAGGAATATAATAACATAAATGCCTTTTATAATACACAAATGAAAATAGCTCAACACTTACGGGTGATGGTAATGATATTAGTTTGAAATATTTTAAAATCATGTTGACTATATAACGGAATGAGCTTTTACTAACATGTCATAACTGCAACAATCAAAGTGATTATTCAAATTAAAGAACAAATTAAATGTATCTTGCAATGAAAACATATATTAAAATTGCATTCAAACAAAATTAGTTTTATATTTTATAAATGCAACTATATATATATTTTGAAACAGTATATTCCCTCTCTTATAACTCTTTTACCTATTTTTCCCCACATCTTCATCTATTCTGGGTTTAAACCATCTCTGAGTACATGAATATAAACACAACACAGTTATATAGGTATTATCACACATACATGGGTGTATATATGACTGTGATATCAATTTATATATATATATTATAGCATTTATATTTATTTTTCTAAATATTTGTTATTTATTTAAAAAATAATTTACATTTTAAAATGAACATTGGTTTAATATTTCTCAAGAGTGATAATATTGTTCCCCTATGACTCATAATGTTCACAGATCTACACAAAGAAGAGTGATAAAAATTCATAAGCAAGTATGAGTTTTCTCATGAATACAAACCAAATCATAATAGATTTGTTGTCACAATGAATATTCGGTGGTCTATGTTGTGGGGCAAAGATAAGTTATGTTTATATAAGTAATGCTGTCAATTATACAAACCAATGTTAAGTGTAGTAATGTATTTATCTTGTTAACCATCAGAATATTGTTTATATATTTCATGTGTACATCCACAATTATAACATTATTATTAAAGCCATATTAATAAATCACTCAGCTAATAAACTCATGAATATGATGTAGACATAACATAGAGCAAAATATAAATAAGAATGAATGGAAATATAAGAAAACAATAAGGGACATTAAAGAAAAGGCTGAAAAAGCATTTAGTTATTATTGGTAAAGATAAAGGATCTAGATTTGTAATTTTAAATAAATAATAATAGGAAGAAAAAAATAGAATGAATTTGGTAAAACAAGATTTTGTGAAAGTAGAAAAGAATCCGAGTAATTTAATTGTTAAAATATATTAAAATGTTACAAAGAATGAGAAATATTAAATTGATTAATGATACTGAATATAGGTTGTTATATCCAATGACATATGAGAATGTTATATATAGTGTTTGGGAAAATAAATACTCACAGAAAGAATATGCCTGAAAGATTATTCATAGATTTCAATGAATATATGTAAAAATAGTATGTGACATAATATCTAAAAAAATTGCAGATCATATAGGATATGGAAAAAAAAATTATAAAAAATTTCTGAGGAAGTAATAGGAGGGTTAAAAATGGTTAAATTAAAAAGGAATGGCAATATGACATCATTTGATATAAAGAAAATGTATCAAAGTGTGCAAAGGAAGGAATGTATTGAAATTGGAGTAAGAAAGAGCAAAAATGGGGGGGGGGGATTTCAAAGGAATGGATAAAAATAAAAAAAGTATTAATAATAATTACTGAAACAGTGTATGTAGAATATAATAATGAACATTGTAATATAGAGAAAGGATAGATAATGGGATGTTTGATAAGTGGGGTTATGGCATTAAATAAGGAAGATTGGATTGAATAGGGAGTAATTAATAAGTATATTGAGAATGGGAAAATTATAAAATATTATTGATGTGTAGATTATGTAATTGTAGTAGGAAATAGAAGAAGTATAATGAAAACATTTAACGAAATAAATAAAAATATATTTAGTATTAAATTTACAATAAAAATAATGAAGATGGGGAAAAAAATATTTAGAGTTATTAGTAAATAGGGATGGTAAACGAAGGCTGAGGGTGCTATGAATCCCCTGATTGTGGACTCAGGCTGTCATTTGATGATGACTTTTTATTTAGGTATTTACAACCACAGATCACTTTCAAGTGAAGGAATATTGCAAGAGTTAAAAGAAGAACTGTTTTATATTAAATGGGACATTATTGGACTTTGTGAAATTATAAGAAAAGGCGAAGAAAAAGTGGGAAAGTACTCTACTATAAAGGCACAAATATTGGAAATACAAGTGGAGTAGGATTCATTATAAATAAAAATGGAAGAATATCATTGTGGAGATTGATGGTGTATCAAAAAGAATGACAATATCAGTTTTACAACTTAATAGCGGATACCAAATGCAGATAATTCAGGTTTATGACCCAACAAGTTCTCATAGTGATGAAGTTATAAAAGATTTTTATATGGATGTACAAACGGCTTTTGATCAGAGTAAACAACATTTTAAAATTATTATGGGAGACTTTAATGCTAGAATTGGTAAACAAATGAAAGATGAAAATGCTGTAGGCAATTTTGGTTATGATAATAAAAATGAGAGAGGACATAGACTTGTGGTGTGTGCAGACAAAGAAAAAACATTATATTATAAATTATTTTTTTGAGAAAAATGTTAAAAGGAAATGGACATGGAAGCATCCAATTGAAGGTACAGCAGAATTGGATTATATTTTGACTAATCGAAAATACATATTTCAAGATTGTAATGTTTTTAATAAATTTAACACATGAAGTGATCATCGATTAGTAAGATGTAAGATACATGTTAATGCAAAACTAGAGAGACAAAAATGATTAAGAAAAACAATATTTACAGTTGATATTCCTAATATTTAGAGACATTCAAATGAATTTAAATTAGAACTTACAAATCGGTTTTAAGTATTAGTAGATTTTGAACACGACACATATTTGAATGGCATTAATAGGAAAATAAGGGATACACTTTTGGAAACGGCAACAAAGATAGCTGGTAGAAAAAAGCAGTAATTGACCAATAAATTTTTTACTGAAACTGGAGAATTTATGAAGAAAAAAAGGAATATGAGGATATACAACAATGATGCATTAAAAAAGATTGAATATCTCGAATTTTGTAAAATGGTGCGGAAAAGAGTTGAAAATGATATAAGAAAGTATAATGATGAAATAGCAAGGAAAGCTGTAGAAGAGAATAAATGTCTAAAGAGTGCAAAACAGCATTTTGGTATTGGTAGGAAATTTATATCTGCAATAAGAAAATAAAGAGGGCATTATTACTAAAAAGAGAGATGACAACATAAATTGTGTAGAAGACGTCTATCAAAAATTATATACTAATAAAAAACAAATGACTTCTATACCTATTATATCTTCTGAATTGCCCAGAATTTTAAATGAGGAAGTGAGACATGCAATTAAATTTATGTAGAAAGGAAAGGCTCCAAGTAATGATGGAATTATAATTGATATATTAAAAGATTCAGGTGAAGAAATATATATATATATTTAGCAAAGTTATATACCATGTGTCTAAATGCTAAAGATGTACCAGATGATTGGATAATGCAGTATTAATAATAATATTTAAAAAAGGTGGTATATATTAGAAATTACAGACCTATCAGTATTTTATCAGTTTTATACAAAATTTTTACTAAGGTAATGACAACTCGTCTACAGAAAACACTGGATTTCCACCAACCAAGAGAAGAAACTGGATTTAAAAGTGGTTTTAGTACAGTAAATCATAGCCAGGTATTGATAGAAATTCTATAAAGTACAAATGAATGTGAGTTGCCATTATACTTAGGATTTGTAGACTATAAAAAGGCATTTGACTCTATAAACATTTTTTCAGTGATTAAAGCATTGGGTCATCAAGGTGTAGATCCAGGATATTGTCATATTTTGAAGAATATTTATAAAAATGCAACAGCAACAATTAGATTACATAATGATAGTAGAAAAATCAACATTGAAAAGAGTGTAAGACAGAGTGACTCCATAGCTCCTAAACTTTTTACAGCAGTGCTGCAAGAAGTATTTTGTGGATTAAAATAGAAAGCTAAAGGAGTGAAAGTAAATAGAGATTATTTAAGTCATTTAGATATTGCAGATGATGTAGTTGTTTTCGAAAATAATGCTTTAGACCTACAGGAAATGTTATAGAAGTTATCAGATGAAAATAGGAAAGTAGGACTGAAGATAAATGTTAAAAAGACTAAAGTAATGTTTAATAGATTTTCTCAAAATATAAAAATAAAGATTGATTATGATGAGCTAGAAAAAGTTAACAGTTACAAAAATACCTTGGTCGGATTATTAATACAGATGGAAATATAATGGATGAAAGTAATCATAGAATTAAACTTGGTTGGAATACTTTTGATAGAAATAACTTCATACTAAAAGGAAATATGCATATGTGTTTGAAAAGGAAGGTTTTTAATAAATGTGTTTTGTCAGTACTTACTTATGTATCTGAAACTTGGACACTTAATAGAAGAGCAATACAGTGACAACAGACCACTCAAAGAAGTATGGAGAGATGCATGTTGCAAGTAACAAGAAGGGATCGAAAACACAATGTATGGGTAAAAGAACAAACAGGTGTTACTGACCTCATTGAAAAAATTAAAAGACTGAAGTGGAGTTGGGCAGGATATATTGTTAGAAGAGATGATAATAGATGGACAATTGAAATTATAAACTGTATTCCAAGAGATTGTAAAAGAGTCAGAAAGAGACCACATGTGAGACGGATGGATGAAATAAAAAAGTGTGCAGGGGTGATGTGGGGAACAGAAGCTAAATATAGGAAAATATGGATTGAACTTGGAGAGACCTTCATCCTGCAATAGATTGATAATGGTTGTTGATGATGATGATGATGAAGAATGACAATGAAGAGATTAATATAAAACAATGCATAAAAGATAAAAATATAAAGTTAATGATATATCCAATATATTATCTACCTTTGTGTCAGAAAATGGTGATATTGAAAGAAATAAAAGAGAAAAATGATAGGCTTACATTGAAAAAATGGTGGACAAAAGAGCAAAAGTTGCAGATGCACAAGGAATATATTGAATAATGTGGTAGGGTTGTTAGATATATCTAATAAGGAATAGAAGAGAACATAAGAATGTTAGCAATAAAAATGAAATATAAAATAAAAAGTGGATTTATTTTCCATATTCGATGGTAGTTTGTAGAATTATGAGTGAGAGAAAAGAAAAAAATAAATGACAATAGAGGTATAGGATGGAATAACAGTAAATCTTTAAAAATGTTACTAAGGAATGCTCAAATGAGAAATGATAGGATAGACATAATTTATAAAATTATGTGCCAAAGATGTATGATATATATATATATATATATATATATATATATATATATATATATATATATATATATATATATATATATATCAGTCAGTGAAAAGTAAGATAAAGAGATGTAAGGAGAATGATAGAGCAAGAAATATAAAAGATATTAAGTCAGGACTATTATGCCATTTTTTTAAAAAGAGGGCATGTTATGAAATGTGAAAAAAATATTGAGGTGATCAAATATCCATGCATATACATTAAAATAAAGACAAATGTTTGAATTTAATATAAGGTTCAATAAAGTCGGGAAGAAAATGGGTAATAAATAAAAAAATGAAAAATAGAATAACAATATTTTAGTGTTGGGATTGGCTAATAGATGGTGTTCTACATGATATGAAAATCATGTGATATTTTTTGAATTATTGTAACATCTTGACAAGGTTCAATTTTAAATTACAGTCGATTTGATGGAAATTAATTTTTATTTTAACTATTTAGTTGTCTATTAAATTGATTATATTCAGTTCAGGAGGATATATATATATAAGACATTTTGTGTGTTCATCCATGTTAAAAAATGTAAATATTAATAGACCGAAATTTCGACTTGATCACTCAAGTCATCTACTGTATGATAAAAGGTAGAAAGGTGGTTGTAGGGGCGCTGTGGTCATTGATTTAAAAATAAAAACGTTAAAGTTCTCCCAATAACAAAAATGTTAAATTAAGAATGTTTTTTTAAAAAATCTTTCCAAGAAGGAGGGAGTTTTCATATATCAACTTGTTTATTGATACAATCTGGCCTTTTAAGTATCTGAATGGCTTCTCTGATTTTACACTGGTAGAGATTATCACATCTGAATATAATCCTGGTACTAGAAAAATCAATTTTATGGCCTGAATCAATAGTATGGAGTGAGAGTGGTGCTGCTGAGTCTTATTTAACTGCATTATCATGTTCATCTCTCCTAACCCTGATGCAATGATTACTCATACCTATGAAAGAAGCTTTACAATTTTTACATGAGATTTGATAAATACTATGAGATTCAGGAGGGATTGAATTCTTAGAATTGGTTACTATATGACTGATCTTTTAATAAGTAGAAAATGCTGTATTTATATTACAGCATTCTGTCTGTCATTCCTTTAACATATTGAACACAATTCCTTATTGCTGATTTATCATCTTTTTGTTTCCTATTTTGTCCATTTTGGGCTTGAAATAAGGTTTTTAAATAAATTTATAATTATAACTATTTGCTAATTAAACACTATTAATATGATTTCTTTCTTCTATCAGATGTGACTTACCTGAAATATTACTTGTTCTATTTAAAAAATTTTGGCTATTGAAACTATCTGAGTTGGGTCAGGATGAGAATGAAAATATAAATATATGTCTGTGTGTGAATTTTTTCTGTAAATCGAAAATGATAAACTATTTGGTGTCCTGATTACTAGAACATCAAGAAAAGAGTTTTCCATCAGACTCTGTTTCCATTGTAAATATAATATGAAGATGCATTTTATTTAAATGTGAGAAAAATCATCAAATTTATTTTTTCCATGTTGTTATATGACAAATTTGTCATCTAGCTATTTGAGACAAATGAGAGGTTTTAAAGATGATGATTCTATAGCATGAGTTACGATATTTTCTGTGAACAAATCAGCTTTTATTCCTGAGATAAGCGAGCCCACAGGAGTACCAAAATCTTGTCTGAAATGCTGTCCATTGTATACAAAATATGTATTCCAGAGACAATGTTTAATCAAAGCAATAATATGGTTTGGCAGATTGTAGCCTTGCAAAATTACAATTAAAGCTTCATGAATTTGAATGTTTGTAAACAAAGACACAATATCAAAACTGACCAGAATGTCATTAGCATCAATTTGTATTTATTTTTAAACAGAAATAAAGTGAAAAGTGTTTGTAATATATGATTTAGCAGATGGGATTGTAGGTTTAATGAAATCAGATAAATATCTAGCTAAAATATGAGTTCCTATTGCACTTACTATTGTATGAATGGGGGGATCCATTTGTGAATTTTTGGGAGTCCACACAATTTTGGACAGACACATGATTTTTCACAAGGGATTATTTTCTTTTTTATCTCTGTTTCAATAAGAAATTTATTAGTAATGGCTTTTGTTATTTTTTTCAAATAAATAGTATTATTTCTTTTTGGTGGTTTATAAGTTTTTTCATTAAGCAAATCTAAAATTTTATTATGGTACATGTCACGATCCATAACAACAGTAGCATTACCTTTATCAGCTGGAAATACAACACTCTATTGGTATGATTTTATATTACTTAACCCTTTTAAAGTTATTCTCATGTGAGGATGGTCATGGCTTCACATCAATCAGAAACTATCATTTTTTGAGCTACAATACTGTTTTTATGCTTAGTTTAAAGCTTACCAAAAGTACTGTAAGATGCTGCCATCTGTAGAATTATTTTACAAGTGAAAAATTGTCATTCAAAGTTCAACAATGGAAGAAGGCAGTCCTTTTCTTGGCACTGATTGTTTGTATCTCATTTTGGACAAAAGAGCCCATTGGTCAATAATTTTCACAGTTCCAACTTTTTTGTTTTCATTTTGAAAATGAAAATGAATGTTTTAAAAGCATTTTTTTTATGATTTGTTTTACATATTATAAATTATTTAGTAAAATATACTGAAAATATAGTTATTTTAGAAAAATGGTAAGATTTTAGTAAAAAATTCTATGCTTTTACCCAAACGTAATTTGAAAAGAAAGCCAGTGCTAACAACAATTTTGACACCTGTCAACAATTTTCATTGGCCCAAGTGCTTTACTTCATTTTCAAACAGAAATGAAAAATTTAGAGTTTTTTATGGCATTTATTTACATATTATAATGTATTTAGGTAAAATATGCTGAAAATATAGTTATTTAAAAAAAAAAATAGAATTTTAGTAATAAAATTTGTTACTTTTAACTAAGATAAATTGAAAAAGAAATCAATGACATCCACAGCATATTTTAAATTTTTACAAACTTTCTTTTTATGTCTTCCACTATGGAATATTTTTTATAATTATAAATAGAAATTTATTTTTGAAAAAACTTTCATTAACTTTTATAATCTGGCAAATTACACCTGGGTCTTGTTTTATGTGGTAGATAGGTTCTCAGAAAATGCGCACAAAAGAAATCACCCAAAAATAGACTTAACTTACCATGAAAAATGGGGGATATGTACTGTAATATTCCAAAAATTGCATATAAGCAAAGCAACAACGTAAAATTACTTTAAAATTCACATAAAAAAAGAAGAAAATAAAATATGACTAATAAAAAATTTTAAATTTGAAAAAAATTGATACAAGACAAACTTTTTTTTACTTTTTTTATTAACTGCAGTAGTTAATTTTATTTAAAACAATATATATTTTATGCATAATTTAATTTTTTTATATTTTTATGGTATTTAAATTATTATCGCTATTTGAGACATCAGATTCGTCATGATGTGATGTGATGTGAGGTACTGTAGCTTCTCCATAAACAAAGTCAAGAGGAAATACAACTAAAACATTTTCCAATCACTATTGATCCTTCCCATTTTGCTAAGTGATTTAAAATTGAAATTTTTGTTTCCAAAGAAATTGATTTTCTTGGGTGTTTTTTTTTCTCTCCATTAGAGTAAACTAAAACTTTAAAATAAAAATAAGAACTTAGATTTACGATAATAAAAAGACACCGACTCACCACTGTTGGGCAAAATTTAATTAAAACTAACAATTAAAAATTAAATTCTTATTTTTGTCTTTAATTTTACAATTTTCAATTCCATTTAAAAATCAAATTTCATTGCTTTACATCACACTAATTTAAGATCATGTTACGTAATTTTTAAATTGTTAATTATAATTAAAAATCAGATTTTAATTGTCATATTTAATTGTGCCCACCACTGTTACACACCTTTTAAAAATAAATTTGCAGACACTAAATGATTAATTGATTACATACTTGTTTCATAAAAAGCAAAAATTTAACGTGATTTAAAATGCAAAAACAACAACATAAATCATATAGGCATCTATAACGTTTGAACAGATTTACATTATAATCTTGTAAAATTTATTTCTTGTGGACACTAAATGATTAATTAATTATGTACTCTTTTTATAAAAAGCAAAAATAGAATGTGTGATTTAAAATGCAAAAACAACAACAAACATAGTATTTTTCATCTATAATGTTTGAACAGATTTACAATATAGTCTTGTAAAATTTAATGTGTGTATATAAAATGGGGAAATTCTGATTTTAAGTGAATTATGAACTTCGTTATTACATAAAATCTGTTACAGTACTATTATAAAGTGCTGAAAATATTGAAATTATTAGATGGAAGTCGAACTATGATAATGCGCTATTACTTTAAATATGACATGAGTGTGTGATATTTTAAAGTAATAGTGCATTATCAGAGCTCAACATCTGATCTAGTAATTTTTATCGCATAAAAGAAAACTGCATACAAAGATATTAAGTAGAATCATGACACACATAACTTCAAAATTGCATTGAATAAATCCGCATAAAATGAGACATGGGATATTAATATACTTTTTACAAACAAAACTAAAATGAATACAATATTAAAAGATGAGTATATTTTTGTGGCTGAATTTGTTAATTACCAATTAAAAGTTATAAAACTTTAATTTAATTGGCCAATGAAAATTAAAAAAAAATTTTCAATGGAAAAGTTAATTATTGTCTTACTTTTTTTGAAATATTACTTTTAGGAAGCTTAGCTTTTTTAAAAATATTTCAAATCTTGGATCTAGCCAAATCAGCTGATGAGGAATCTATTTTATCAAGAGCTGATTCAGTTTTCCAAACAATTTTCCCAAAAGATAGCTGGAAATCTATTAATGCAAAATTAAAACCTTTTTCTAAAACCAAACTTCATGTGTAGAGAGAACTTTCTCTACAGATGAAGTTTTGGTTTTAGAAAAAAGGTTTTTATTTTGCATTAATACTTTCCCAGATAGCTTTTGAGAAAAGAGATCATAGTACTTATTTGGAAAAAACCAATAAAAGCCATTATTAGTAAATTACCTATTAAAACAGAGATAAAAAATAAAATAATCCCTCGTGAAAAGTCATGTGTCTGTCCAAAATTTTATGGACTCCCAAAAAGTCACATACCAGAAACCCCCTTTCATCCAATAGTAAGCACAATAGGATCTCTAACTTTTATTTTAACTAGATATTTATCTGATTTCATTACCCCTACTACCCCATCTTTTAAATCATATAAACCTTGGTCTCGTTTTATGTGGATTATTTTAATGTGATTTTGACATTATGTGATTTATGTTTCTTCTTAATATCTTTCATATTTCACTATATTTATTAGATATCCAGAAATTTAAATTATTAATAACTTATTTTGACTTGAAATACTATTTTTATTTCAAAAATATAACATTATATTACCAGATAATGTAAATATGGCCTGAAGCAGTATTTAGCTTCTAAGTAAATAACCTATTTATACTAATGAGGAAATAATAATAATAATAATAATAATAATAATAATAATAATAATAATAATAATAATAATAATAATAATAATAATAATAATAATAATAATAATAATAATAATAATAATAATAATAATAATAATAATAATAATAATAATAATAATAATAATAATAATAATAATAATAATAATAATAATAATAATAGATTTATACTTACATATAAAAATATCACAATAAATATTCAAAAAAATTAAACTTTTAAAACTTATTTTGTTATATATAACAGAAATAAATAATCTTTTAGGTTTTTAAAATAAAAAAATGAAGATTTTATAAACTGAAAATAATCTTTCTAATGATAATGTATAATCTTTTTATTTTGATTGTGATCTGATTTTTTAAATATAGAAACAGAAAACCATTAACACAGCACAATACTGGAAAGTGGTGCTAGTTGTACATCACATCATAGATAAAAATAAATTGGCTAACAGGTTTCTCTGGGTATAATTGCTGAGAGATTCTTGAATTTGTTTAAGGAGAAGCCACAACACAATACATCACATCACATTGAGTCTGATTTTTTATCAGTTTGAATACTAGTGGTAATAATTAAAATATGTATGAAAAATGTAAAATTAAATACTGTAGTTAATAAAAAAAGTAAAAAAAAAGTTTGTCTTGTATTAATTTTTTTCAAATATTTGAAATCTTTTGTCATTTTTTTATTTGTTTATTTTTTAATGCAAATTTTAAAGTAATTTTTTCTTGTTGCTTTGCTTTTATGTGAATTCTGAATAATACAGAACCTATCCCCCATTTTTCAAGGTAAGGTAAGTCAATTTTTGTGTGCCTATTTTAATGCGGGTTTTCTGTGGAACCTATCTAACATATAAAATGAGATCCAGGTGTATTAAGAACTCTTTTCACTTTATTTCTGTTTACAAAAAAATTAAAAAATTAATGCTAATGATATTCTCGTTAGTTTTCAAGTTGTGTCTTTGTTTACAAGCATTCCAATTGATGAAGCTTTAAATTTAATTTTGCAATGCTGCAATTTACCAAACCATATTATTGCTTTTATTAAACATTGTCTCTCGAACACATATTTTACAGACAGGTTTTTGGTACTCATATGGGCTCACCTATGTCAAGAGTAATAGCTGATTTATTCATGGGAAATATAGAAACATGTGCTTTAGAACCACTATCTTTTAAATCTCTCACTTGGCTCAGATACATAGATGACACTTTTGTCATAAGGCAACATGGAAAAAATAAATTAGATTTTTTTTTTTTTCACATTGACATAATAACTGAATTACAGGCTTATTATATACCTGTATCAATACATGTAATATATAAGGTATATGGGCACAGGCTTTCACACAACCCACCACTTAAAAAATATGCATCTTCACTTTAAATATACAATGGAGACAGAGTCTGATGGAAAACTCTTTTTTCTTGATATTCTAGTAAGCTACATCTGAAAGAAGAAATAAATCATATTAATAGTGTTTTATTAGCAAATAATTATCTTTATAAATTTATTAAAAAAGCCTTATTTCCAGATCAAAATGGACAAAATAGGAAACAAAAAGATGATAAATCAGCTATACAGATTTGTGTTCCGTATGTAAAGTAACTACAGAGAGTATTGGATGTATATTAAAACACTATAATATAAATACAGCATTTTCTACTCATCAAATGTCAGCAATATAATAACCAAGCCTAAGGATTCAATCCCTTTTGAATCTCATGATTTTTATCAAATCCCATGTGAAAATTAGAAAACTTTCTTATATAGGTATAAGTAATCACATCAGTGTTATGAGAGATAAACATGCTAAGGAAGTTAAACAATACTCATCATTATCGACACTTTCACTCCATACTATTGATTCAGGTCATATGATTGATTTTTCTAGTATCAGGATCATATCCAGATGTGATAATGTCTACCAGTGTAAAATCAGAGAAGCCATTGAGATACTTCAAAGGCTAGATTGTATCAATAAGGGACATAATACATACAGGCTTCCTCCTATTTGGAAAGTTAAAAAAAAAAAAAAAACATTCATAATTTAATATTTTTGTTATTGGTTGAACTTTAACGTTTTTTTTTTTTTTTTCAAATAAGTGATTGTAGCGCCCCTGCAACCGTCTTTCTACATGTTATCACCCAGTAGATGACTTGTGTGATCAAGTCGAAACGTCAGTAAATTAAATATTTAATTTTTTTAACACGGATGAATCCGTAAAATATGTCTTATATATATATATGTTAATAGTAGCAAGTAATATAGTAATATTTTTAGACTGTGAACAACTCCGTCCATGTTAAATAATACAAGCTCAAAAAAAGGTTAGAATGGGGAATAATATTTAAATTTCTTACGTTTTTTTTAATGGTGACAAAAATTGACTTAAATATAGGTTCTTTTCTTTACCAAATATACTATGATAGTTGTAGACTTTAAAAAATAATGATGTGATTATTTTAAGTTTTGAAAATGATTGTAAAAAAGAGAGAAAATTATAAAATGGTATAAAAAATTCTAACGTTTGTCTTCAGTCATTATTTACCAGTTTTAATTTCGAAAAAGATAACTGAAAAAAATGTTTTCAATTTTTAATAATTAGCAATAAGAAACGTAAATAAGAGGAGTGTAAACAAAATATATAAAAACAAAATGTTAATATTATTATTACATTTTGTTATAATTAGTCTTAGTTTTTTTTTCTGTCAATTTTGTCTTTTTTTTTTAAATGACATAACATCGGCCGGGATGCGAACCCGCAACCCGGGCAACTGCCTGCAAGTGCAAGGGAGTCGTGCTGACTTCTCGACCACCAATGCAGGACAATTTTGTCTTTACTTTCTCCAAAACCATAAAAGCAATATTGATCAAATTAGTTTAAATAAAAGATTATCTTATTCTTGTCATAGTAGGTAAAATAACTAATTAACCAGTAATTTCAAAAATTATGACTGGAACTTTTTAATTATAAAATAAATTGAGGAAAATATCTTCACCCCCCCAAAAAAAAAATAGACCTAATTGGACAGTGTATAATTTGATCATGTAGAATACAAGATTGTTCAAAAATATTACCATAAGATGGATGGTAAATCACTTGACTTCACTGTCTTGTAAGGAACAACAAATCTGAATCAATTTATTGAAAAAGACTGTAGAAGTTTTCTAAGATAGGTGTTAAAGAATTAATTAGCAGCAGTATTTTCTAATCAAACTGTAGAAGTTGACATTAGAAAAACTAAATATTGTCTCAAATGTTAAAGAAAAGAATAGTGTGTTTTTTCTGAATAAGCTGTTAAGGAAAACCAAAAATGTCAGTTATGTAAACCACATTATCTGTAAAATAAAATTAAAAAAAACATTTAAAATGAAGTTAAAGAAAACCATATGCTAAATTTTAGCATGTAATTGAACATTATAAAACCTCAACTGTGTGTGTTGATTTTTAAAGAGAATATAGAAAAAATAGTCCTAAAGTATTCTGCAAAAGCCTTCTCTCCACTGAGGATTATGAGCATCTTTGTATCTATGTTGTAGCCTGATATGGAAAAATATTAAATTTAAAGAATGGATCATTTTATTCTGTGGAGAAGCCAGGAAATATTGTAATGCACAAATGGATAAATTTGATTACCTACATTAGCTTGCAAGTAAGTAATAATGGATAGGATTACAAAAAAAAGACCAAAATAGAAAAAAATTGAAATTTACAACTTCCCAATAAGCACTCCAACAAAAAATAAAGTGATGATAAATCAGTATTTTATTATGCACATTATATTCAAACTTATAAATTAGTAATAATTGGTAACAGTTAACAATATTAAGTATTTTTTTGTTTCCTAAATATATTTTTTATATTATTTTTCCTTCAAAATTATTAAAACAGCTCCAGCTAATGTAAAATTATTACCTTTGTTAGATAAATTATTTTATATAAAAATAATTGTTCGTTGTGAATAATTATTATTAAGTTACATTTATTGAAGAATGTTTTTATATTTCATTTATTTTACCTCCAAAATTACCAAAGAGTTTAACTAATTCAAAATTTCATGATCTTTGAATGTAAAAAGGTGTTTTCTAACTTTCGTTATTGAGAAGAAAATATCTTAATGAAAGTAAAAGTTACTTAATTTAATGAAGACAAATCAACTGGTTAGTCATTTTTTATTGAGATTATATTTTTGATCAGAATATATAAGCTTAAATTATTATACTATCATCCCCATTTTAAATTTTTTTATAACATGTTGATTACTTAGACCAGCGCTTCTTCACAACCCCAGATATTAAATATAAAATAGATATAGAAATAAATATTCCCATAAATAATTTATTTGTTTGGTAAATAATATACATATTTTTAGGATTTGTTTTAAGTATACATAATATACTGAAAGAAAATCACGTTTTAATGAAACAGATGTGCTTGTTTTTTGCTGCATAACAAGTTAAATATTGGTGAAATATTTGATACTGCTGGATGTAAAACATCTTAACAACTTCAACGGTATTTGAATTTAATATACATTAAAGCTGAAAAAGTCATTTTACATAAGTATGTGGTGCTGAATGGCAGAAGAACATTTAATGCCATTTCAGAAATTGTGGAAAATGCCGTCCTAGCTCCTATCAAGAATTTAGCCAAGGATTTTTGTGGAAAGTCAAGTTTTAAATTTGAATCACTCGATATGGCAGGTGATTAATCACTTTAATTTCAATCAAAAATGACCTTTGAATCCAATATAACTTTTTTGAAATCTAAATTTGATATAAAGTATTTCTAGGGATTATAAGTGATCGATAATAACTTTTGCAATTAAAATTTTACAATTATTTTTTTTCAATTATAAAATTGTCGATAGTCAAAACCATTTCTAATGAATCATTTTTCACCCTATTCTTCCAAATGTTGATTTTTTTAATAAAACCTTCAATTTTACCATTCCAAGTAAAAATATTGCTATTTTTTCCTTGAAGAGACAAGTGAAGATCATTTAGCTTCTCAAATATATAAGACAAAAACAAAGCTTTGATAAACATAAATCATTTTGAAAAAGAGCAAGCAGAATAATCAGATTTTTGTTAGATTAAAAATACAATATTTTTTTTTTTTTATTAACAATAATCTTCTTAAACTTCACCCTCTTGACATCCATCTTACTTCCGGATGTAATAATACATTTTTAGTATTCAGAGTCCATGTCTTACAAACATTAAGGGCATGGCTTTTAATAATGTTTAAATTTGACAGCATCCTGAAGCACATCCTTCAATTTCGTTGCTATTTTTTTACTGCAAATGCCTTTCAATGGATCAGGCAGTCTGTAATAGCTACATGATTATTACCAGAAGCTTTAACAAATGATTTAAGACCAATGTTTTCATCAGTTATTGCTTTTGCACCATCTGTGCATACTCCAAAGCAATTTTTCTATTCTAAACCTTCTGTTTTTTTAAAAAAAAATGTCTATTTTATTATATATGTCTTGCCCTCTTATACGTTCTTCCAAATAACGACAAAATAACAACTCTTCCTCAATGTTTTTTTTATAAATGTATCTGACATATTAATAATTGAGTTATATTGGAAATATCAGTTATTTTGTCCAACTTAATTGTAAATGTTGGGCTTTATTTAAGCCTAGTAATAAGTTGCTCAAATCAGTCATTGCTAATTTCAGAAATTCTATTAGTGACAGTGTCATTTGACAAAGGAATTTTCAGAATTTTATCACTATATTTACTTCCGTTAAGTATTTCTACCTTTTTAATAGCAGCAGGTAATATAAGATCTTCTCTAATGGTGGTATGGCTTTTAATTTTTAGCAATCAGATATGAAACTTCATATCATGCAAGTAAATGTTTTTCATTATCAGTTATAAATTTCACATTTTTTTTTTTATCTTTCTTTGAAGTTTTTTACCAGTCGTTCGAAATATTATTTTGGTTTATTGACATTATAAAGAATGTTTGGATTCAAAATTTATTTTTTATTTTGATGGTTTCATACTCTTCATAGACAAAACATTATTGCAAATTAAACAAAGAGCTTTTGTTCATTACCATCACAGTTGTTGAAAGTAAAGTCAAATTGGAGAAATGTCTCATCATATTTTCTTTTTCGCATCTTAGATACCTCTTTCTGATTTCCAGATCCTGCTTGAAGAGACCTTGTATCGTTGCCATCTGCATCATTATTTTTGGTACTCAAGTTCAACCATTTATACATGGCTAAAAAGTTTTTTTATCCTAAAATATAAATAAAATAACATCAAGTGATAGCCATGTTTTTTGTGTAATTATACAAAGCATATATACTCCCATATGTTGTATTTTTTAATATACCCGTATATTTTATTTTTTAATATTTAAAAATTATCAATAAATCAATTATAATTTACGTATTATGTTTTAAAAAAATAGGAATATGTTTTTTTATTTGTTAATAAATAAATGACAATAAGTGTCAAATAAAAAATAAATTTTTATAACGACTAATAGGATAATAAATTTTAAATAAAAAAGTGAGAAAAAAAAGTATACAAGGATTTTTATATATAAAAATAACATCTTTCACAATATTTATTGAAATAAATAATGATCTTAGTTGAGTAAAACAGTAAAATACAATATTGCATTGTTCTTGTGATGTGGACACTTGTTGAAATGAAACCGAAACAAATAACTTGACCGAAAATGCATTATATATTCGCAGTGGTGCCAATCTTATTCTCATCACTGCATCATATATTTTGATTCTGAAATAACTTATATACTGAAATTTCAATGTAACACTACTATTATGATGCATTTAGTGTTACTTTTCAATATGTAAATATAATTTACAGCTCAAATTGGCCATCATTACAATTTTATAATTGAGCTGTACAGATAACGTAATATATTAAATTAAAGATAATGAAAGGATTGCGACTAATATTTTTTTTTAAATTCATGTATCTGAATTAAATTTTTGTGACCCCCAACTTTTCGTTTTGCAAACCAGAGTTTAAGAAATGCTGACTTAGACTATTAAATGATTTTTTTAAAAAAATAATACTTTTAATGATTTTATTTTACAGTTATCTGTACTATAAATTGGAAGTCTTTGTGACTTGATTTTACAGCTTAGTATTAGCTATCTTCAAATTATCCCAGTGTAGCTATTAAATTATAGTAGATTAAGCTTATACATTTCATTTATCTCTTGGTCACAGTCACATTCCTGAAAGCCTTATAATATTGAAATAGCTTTTGACAGCGATAATATTCAAGTTATTTGATCGTAGGCGTTTATTTTAGTGTTGGAACATCCAGAGATTCTCTGTATGGAGCAAATGTGCCAACTTTTAAATCCATTTACTACACTTTGTACTTTTATTAGAAAAAAACATGGATAGTTGGACTGTATACTTATGGTCCATATGCTCACATCATTGATGATGATTATCATGTATCAATGTCCTACCATTACTATTTTATTATGAGTGTTAAATTAGAACTTAAGTATGCATTCAAATATTATTTGTATATAATGCCCTACATTTGACAGTGTCTAGAAAAAATATCTTTTTATAATGTAAATTTTATTAAATTGAGTTATAAGAGATGATTGTTGGCTGTTGACTGATAAAGGTTCTTTTTACTATTAGTATAAATGCTAGTAATATTGTATTTTATTAGTATTATTAGTATAGATATTTTTTAGTCCTTTCTGACTCTCAAACTGATTTGATGCTCATGCTTATTTTATATTTTTCTTTTATATTTACTCATTTCTTTTGACAATATTGTATGAGTGATGATGAGTTCTTATTAACCCATGTTACCCCTACTTTCATATCATTAAATAAAACAAATCCAAGGCTAGACCCAATGATGATTGAGTTCTGATGACAACTATATGGAAATGGCCATATAATTTTCAGCCAAAATGTAATTACTCCTGAAAAATTTATATTCTAATGCAAAATTAATTTTAAAATGTATTACTGCAAAATATATGACAAAAGGATGGATTATGTTTAAATTATAATTTGATAATACATTGTAAAAATAACGACATTAGAACATATTTAAAAAGAGTCTGTATGTAGTTTTGAACACAAAATCAAAGCATTATTTCTTAAGATTGGATGCAGCTTTTGAATATTGGAGTTTGTTTACCTATATTTTCAATACTGGTGATGGATTGAAGGTTTTGTCATTGACTTGATCATACAATGTTTTCATGTAACTTCAATGAGTATTTGATCTCTATCCCATACCAACCAACTCACATATTTTGATATGTTCAATTGTTTATCATGGTTAGTTAACATAGTCTTGTCATGAAACTCTAGCTGTGTCTCATTAAAAATGAGCAAGACCTAAGTTTAAATTTTTTTATTTACTTGCCTGTATGACTGAAAATAGTAAATCATAGTTTTGAAGTTTTATATTTACCAGAATCTAAAAATTAATTCAACAAAATTTGCAAACATATTTTCAGTATTATTTCTGTACAGTATTGTAAAAATCTCTCACAGTGTCTAAATTGAGATGGACATTTCAGTGTTCATGCAGAAATTGTTTACTTATAGTTCAATGACTGGAATGTATATCTTACCCAGGATTGCAGGTTACTGTTCATTATTTTGCATATTAGATCACTGTAAAAGGTTTTAGTAAATGGTTTGTTATATAAACTTGTTTTAAGGTGGGTACATGTATTTAAAATAAATAATAATGAATAATAAAATCAGTCACAAATGCACTATCTGTATATAATTGAATAATAAATAAGAGGAACTAAATTTAAATAGACAAGTAAAATCAGGCGGTGAAACAGTCGCGTTTAAAGAAAGTCAGATTAGGGATAATAATAATAATAGTAATATTAGATAATAGTAAAAAGTTTCAGGCAGGGGTATGTAATGTGATATTTACTTAATGAAATATTATTTTTACTTGTTTATATTTATATTTGTTGTATGTAATAGGAATTTAAGATAGTTTTTTTTTTCTTTAAGTATAATCTAATAAAGAGTTTTATGCTGACAAGAGCAAAATTGAAAAAAAAAATGGAGGCAGAACATGATCAGGTTTAAAAAGATAAGTAATCAATTGATGAAGTTCCATGAATGCAGAATATGACCATGTCAGCACAGTTATCACAAATCTTTAACAAGACAAAGAAATCAGACAGCACATGAAAGAATAGTAAGAAGTATAAAAAAAGCAATCAACAAAGAGAATAAATAATTAAAAAACTATAGGGAAAGTAAAAAAGACAGAAAAATGTATAAACAAATGAATCACTAATAATAAAGGTTAATAAATAGAGAACAGAAAAAAGTAAAAGAAGTTGAAAAGGGAGAGAAAGTAGAAAAGGAGGGAAATAAAAATTGAGGAGAATAATATGAGAAGAATATTAATAAAGAGCAGAAGAAATTATGATGCTTCTAAAAATAGAAGAAGAAAGCATTGTGCAAGGTCAAATATTGTTCAAAGAAATAAAGTAATCAGCAAATAGAAGAAATATGGTTTACAAAAGTAGAAGCTTATAAACAAAATATGTGCATTAAAATGGACAAAATTGAGCAAAGAAGGATAAAGTAATCAGAAAATGATTATAAAAATAGCAAAAGATAAGAAGGACCAGGAAGAAAAAACAGATGTTATCCATCATATGCAAAATGTAATACCAAATAAATATTAAATAATATCACATTTTATGGGTGAACGAGAGTGATTAGATCAAAAGATAAATCCACCAAAACAATTGAAAAAAAAGTATTGAAAATGAAGGAAATTACTTGGAAATAATGAATCAACATAATAAAGAATGGAAAAGAAGAAAGTAAAAAAAAAACAAAAAAAACATAAATATATTCTCAGTTTTTACAAGACCTAATTCTTCAATTGAAAGTAATGACAGTTTGTGTTTGCTAAAAGATCAACTAATACAAATTATTAGTTATAACCAGTCATATATGGTAAATTATAAGATTATGTATGATATCAAAGATTTTGAAGTGATAGTAAAATTATGATAATAACAGAGGAAAAATTTATTAACTTTTCAAAAATTCAAAATAATGGATTCCCAAAAATGAGAAACAAAGGTAAAATAAAAATAGTTCTGTTGAAAAAATTATAAACATAATCCAGAGGAGGCAGCCTTGATAAGAAGAAAAGGTTGTTTTCTCATCCCTGGTGTTCGCCTCGAGATGTTGCTATTTCTAGGTCAATTCCTAGAAATATACCATTTCACCAGCCTTCACCCAACAAAAGAGGAAATTTTCTAAGTTATAAATGCAGAAAAGAGACCTCATGTTATGTTGGAGGGAGATGGTAGCGGCGACAAAAGCCAACACAAATGAGACTTCTTTCTATGATAAAACACAGAAAGAGTTCCCGACGGCTGCGGTTATGGCTTTTTTTCTATGCTAAAAGCAAAGAAAAAGAAATGCCTTGATTGGCTGCCATAGTAGTTGATTTTGTTCATCATTTTCTTGTAATAGTAGAATATCTATTTTCTCTGTAGTTTTGTGTGAGAGTGTGTATATTTGAAGCAGTCATAGTTTTTTTAAATTTGATAAGACGTCTATTTTTTAATGTGTTTTAACTTAGTTTACTGTTGTAAGTATAGTAAAAATGTCCTGAAGATTCCATTACGAATGGGTAGCCCTCAAAAATTTCTTTTAAGGGTTCGAAAAGGAAAAAAAATTAAACGAACACGCGAAAAGTACCGTTTTCACAAGTATTTGTCCATGACCAGTTACTTTTACTATATATATGCACAAACAAAAAACAACCCAGTGTCTAATTATTAAGAATTACTTGTCCAAAAAAGAAAATTAGTCGGATATTATTATTATTATTTTTTGTTACATTTATTATTTGAAAATAAGATTAGTTTTTATATCTACACACTAACAAAAACAACCCAGTTCCTGCTTAATTACTGTCTTAAAAAAAAGAAATCAAATTCAACGGGGTTTGTTTTTTTTTTCAATGGAGTATTTGACTTACGGTATTTTTTTTCTTATATAAATACAAGATTTATCAAAAAAAAGAAACCCACTTTCTGATTAATTACTGTAAAAAGAAACACAAATTAGTCAGCTACCATTTTTAAATTTAGAATTTCAATAATGGTATAGACAGAGTTAACAAAAACAACCCACTTTCTGATTCATTACTGCCCCCCCCCCCCTAAAAAAAAGAATACGGAAATTAGTTGGGTATCATTTTTCAATTGAGTCTTTCAATGACAGTCCTTATTAATGGTAGTCAGGTATCAATTCTATATTGTAGTATATAAATGATGTTACTTTTGATAGATTTAGAATTATGTATTGCTTTTTAAATAAAAATAATTGATTTTTACTCTTGACCAAAAATACCGTAACTTTAAAAAAAGACACATATAAAGTCCCCCAAAAAAAATGAGAAAAATCCCCGAAACTTTAAAGACAGACACACAAGCTCAAAATAATCTAAGATTAATAAACATTGACTTATTACATCTTGCTATTGAATCAATTGATTGATTTACTCTTGCAAAAAAAAAAAGTACCGTAACTTTAAAAAGATACATAAAGTCCCCCCAAAAAATTAGAAAACGCCCCGTAACTTTAAAGACACACACGTGAATTCAAAAACAAGATAAGATTAATAAAAAATTTACTTATTATGTCTTGCTTTTGAATAAAAGAATTGATTTACTATTGCAAAAAAAAAAAAAAGACTGTAACTTTAAAAAGACACACATAAAGCCCCCCCCCCAAAAAAAAAAGTTAGAAAAACACTAACTTTAAAAAGACACACACACACAAACTATAAAACAACATAAGATTAATAAACATTTACAAAAATGAAAAAAGTAACATCATATAATAGTATTAGTTAGTAGAAAATTTTATTACAAATCTAAGAAATCAGATCTTTTTAGATCAAATCGATCATTTAGGTCCGGCCCCAGAATCGTTATATGTATATGTTTTTGATTAGCATCAATGCCATCGTGTGGTGAACACCAGGGATGAGAAAACAACTGAAGAAAGATTACTAGTACTCAGATAGTAGAGACAATCTGAAAACATCATTACCAACCTCTCATAGGCTGATTTTAATCAGAAATGCCAAATATACATATATTAGAATACTTATTTGAATATTCCTATAACCTTCGTCAGCACTAGTAACAAAGTGTTCATTTATTAAAATAATGAGAAATGAAATATGTCCCCATTTTATTCTTTCACCAACATAAGGGTAGGGTAGTGTAATATTGTAGAGAGTTGCTAACTTTGGCTCTGTCAAATATTAAAAGTTATAAAACTAAGGTTACAATGAGGGGATAATAATTAAATTTCTCATATGTTGTTATTGGTAACAAGAATTGATTCAATTGAATGTTTTTTTCTTTACCAATTGATAATATGAAAATTTTAGAATTTTTTTAAAAAAATACTATAATTATTTTTATGTATTATAAATGATTGTAAAAAAATAGAGAAAATTATAAAATGATGTAAACAAAATTTTTCATTTCTCTCTTCACCATTTATTTACCAGTTTTAGTTTTGAAAAACTTTTATTGAAAGTTTTAATTTTTTTAAAGATAATAATGAGAGATAAATGAAAATGTTGAAAAGAAACATTTGAACATTTTTGTTGAATTTTGTTTTAATTAATCAGAGTTGTCTTTTTTTTTCTTCTTTTTTTTTCATCTCTCTCCTAAATTATATTAGGTTAATAAAAGAAAGGACTTATTTTTAAGATAAAGAAAATAAAATAAAAACCCTTTCAAAAACTATGATTGTATTTGTTTAATTTAAAAAAGGAGAAATTACTGAACATTTTTTTTTTTTGCAAAAATAGACCTTATTAGTCAGTGTATAATTTGTCACATATGAGACAATATTGTGATTAGTTAAAGTAGAATTGTTTCAAAATACTCCCATAGAGAGAGAGAGAGAGAGAGAGAGAGAGAGAAATCTGTAGATAAAAGTTTCTTATGAGGAACAGTCACTATGGATCAAGCTGTTGAAGAAAGCAATAGGAGAAGTTGTATAGGGGAAGCTGTTGAAGAAGTCGGTACCATCAATATTTCTTAACCACGCTGTTGAATATGGCAGTACAAGTCAATCTTGACTTAATTGATTAAGGAAACAGTAGCAGGAGGTTTTTCTGGAATTAGCTGTTGAAGAAGACATACATAAAGTTTTAGCTTTGAAGAGCACACTATTTGTGAAATGAATGTGTTTTTTAAAGTGGAGTTAAAAAAAACATGTATTAATTTTAGCAAGAAGCTGAACATCATATCTCAACTATATGTTTTGATCACTAAATATAAATTTGAAGAATATGACTGAAATAATCTGCAACAACTATTGTCTCCATTCAAAATAATAAATACATGCATTTCTTCATGTTATCTTGACTTGGAATCTTATAAGATTTAAAAAGAAATGGATAAATTTATACTGTGAAGAAGACTGGGAAAATTGTATTTCAAACATAGATAAATTGTCTATGTATATTAGCCTGTATGTAGGTATTAATGGAGAGGGCTACAAAAAGAAAACCAATATAAAATGAAATTTACAACTTCCAAAGAACTAAAAAATAATAAATTGAAGCCAAATAAGTAATTTAATGTGCACATTATATTTAAATTTATCGATAGCAATAACTGATAATAATTCATAATGTTATTAATATTTTTGTTATATGAAACAGGTATTTTTTATATGATTCCCTCCAAAATTATAAAAAGGGTTTAAATTAATTTAAAGCTTTTATTTTTGATAAGAATATATTTTTACATAAATAATAATTAGTCATATTGATTTTTTGTTTTTAATTTAACATTTTATTTTGAAGCATGTTATTTTATTCATTTAAATTTTTCCTCCAAAATTATAAAAAAAGGTTTTTAATTAATTTAAACTTTCTTTATCTCTTGTTGTGAAAAGTTGTTTTCCATGTTTACTTACTGAGAAGGAAATATCTCAATAAAAGTAAAACTTAATCAATTTAATGAATAAAAATCAACCGTTTTGTCATTTTTATATGGAATTACATTTTTGATAAAAATGTATAATCTTAAATTATCATATTACCATGTCCTTTTTTATAATTTTCATTATTAAACAGTTAGAATATTCGTTTTTTAAACATAGTTTTAATGTCTTTATATTCAGATAAGTATTATTTGAATTTGTAGTGTGTATTACGTGATTTCATTAGAAGTTAGTGTTAGAGATCTTTACATTAGCCCAGTAAAATAAGTCCATACATTTTACCTTTTTCTTACTTACAGTTACAGTATCAAGAATCTTATGATCTTGAACTAGTTTAGAAAGCAATAATGAATAAGTTGTTTAAATGTAGAGGTTTATGTTTGTATTTGGACATCCAGACTATTATCTTGATTATGCAAATTATGACCTTCAAAGCCCATTCACTGCAATTTTTTTTTTTTATTAAAAGTTAAGTTGATAGTTAGCCTGTGTAATTATGGTCTCATATGGCTAGAGCATTTAAGATGATCTTCATGTATCAGTGTCCCAGATTTATCTTTTTATTACGAGTGATCAATTAGCTTTTAAATATATGCATCCAAATAAATGGTTATATATAATGCCATATGAATGGATAGTTTATTACCCTATCTATAATGTACTCTTTTAAATTCGATCACGGGTGAAGATTATTGATTGTTGACTGATGGGACATTGTTTTTATTAGTATAATTGATGGTGATATTATAGCATGTTTGTATTATTAGTATTCTTATTTTATGCTGTTTGTTATGCCTTTGTATGCTTTTGCTTATTTTATATTTTTTACCTTTTATATTTGCTCATTGTTTTTGACCATTTTATGGGAATGATGATGATTTCTTGTCACCCCAGTTACTCCTACTTCTGTATCATTAATATATATATATATATATATATTAATTCTAATGTTTTCACGGATAAAAGATGTCATATTATTATTATTACTATTTGCGGGATATTCCGTGTAGTGAAAAAGCTAAATGCTGACGTTTCAGTACAATATCAAGTACCTTCCTCAGAGCGTCCTCTTTCTCAAATCATAATGTTGGATGAAAAATATTACTTAATAAAAGGCGGAGTTGTAACAATTTTTTATCTAAAAAGTCTCCTGTTTCTTTGTAAGTAGTTTGTTAAATTTATTCATTTGCCTTCGAAATTTAAAATCACCTTCTTTAGTCACTCTAAAATAAACGATTTTATCACAAATTGACCATAACTTTTTTCTTGTATTTCTAATAAAAGAAGTTAAAATATCAAAACTTGCCTTATTCAAAACTGCGTCAATTTTCTTCGTATGCGTATGGAAGGAAATTTTACAACAGCTAGGATAAAGTCCATTTCTTTTACAGTTGAGTAAAAATTGAAGATCATAAATGGCTTTAATTTTCTTCACACACATTCTTTCAAAACACCTCCATTCTGTAAACCAATCTTTCCTGTAAAGATGAATAATGTTAATTCTAATGTTTTCACGGATAAAAGATGTCATATTATTATTACTATTTGCGGGATATTCCGTGTAGTGAAAAAGCTAAATGCTGACGTTTCAGTACAATATCAAGTACCTTCCTCAGAGCGTCCTCTTTCTCAAATCATAATGTTGGATGAAAAATATTACTTAATAAAAGGCGGAGTTGTAACAATTTTTTATCTAAAAAGTCTCCTGTTTCTTTGTAAGTAGTTTGTTAAATTTATTCATTTGCCTTCGAAATTTAAAATCACCTTCTTTAGTCACTCTAAAATAAACGATTTTATCACAAATTGACCATAACTTTTTTCTTGTATTTCTAATAAAAGAAGTTAAAATATCAAAACTTGCCTTATTCAAAACTGCGTCAATTTTCTTCGTATGCGTATGGAAGGAAATTTTACAACAGCTAGGATAAAGTCCATTTCTTTTACAGTTGAGTAAAAATTGAAGATCATAAATGGCTTTAATTTTCTTCACACACATTCTTTCAAAACACCTCCATTCTGTAAACCAATCTTTCCCGTAAAGATGAATAATGTTAATTCTAATGTTTTCACGGATAAAAGATGTCATATTATTATTATTACTATTTGCGGGATATTCCGTGTAGTGAAAAAGCTAAATGCTGACGTTTCAGTACAATATCAAGTACCTTCCTCAGAGCGTCCTCTTTCTCAAATCATAATGTTGGATGAAAAATATTACTTAATAAAAGGCGGAGTTGTAACAATTTTTTATCTAAAAAGTCTCCTGTTTCTTTGTAAGTAGTTTGTTAAATTTATTCATTTGCCTTCGAAATTTAAAATCACCTTCTTTAGTCACTCTAAAATAAACGATTTTATCACAAATTGACCATAACTTTTTTCTTGTATTTCTAATAAAAGAAGTTAAAATATCAAAACTTGCCTTATTAAGTAATATTTTTCATCCAACATTATGATTTGAGAAAGAGGACCTCTGAGGAAGGTACTTGATATTGTACTGAAACGTCAGCATTTAGCTTTTTCACTACACGGAATATCCCACAAATAGTAATAATAATAATATGACATCTTTTATCCGTGAAAACATTAGAATTAACATTATTCATCTTTACGGGAAAGATTGGTTTACAGAATGGAGGTGTTTTGAAAGAATGTGTGTGAAGAAAATTAAAGCCATTTATGATCTTCAATTTTTACGCAACTGTAAAAGAAATGGACTTTATCCTAGCTGTTGTAAAATTTCCTTCCATACGCATACGAAGAAAATTGACGCAGTTTTGAATAAGGCAAGTTTTGATATTTTAACTTCTTTTATTAGAAATACAAGAAAAAAGTTATGGTCAATTTGTGATAAAATCGTTTATGTTAGAGTGACTAAAGAAGGTGATTTTAAATTTCGAAGGCAAATGAATAAATTTAACAAACTACTTACAAAGAAACAGGAGACTTTTTAGATAAAAAATTGTTACAACTCCGCCTTTTATTAAGTAATATTTTTCATCCAACATTATGATTTGAGAAAGAGGACGCTCTGAGGAAGGTACTTGATATTGTACTGAAACGTCAGCATTTAGCTTTTTCACTACACGGAATATCCCGCAAATAGTAATAATAATAATATGACATCTTTTATCCGTGAAAACATTAGAATTAACATTATTCATCTTTACGGGAAAGATTGGTTTACAGAATGGAGGTGTTTTGAAAGAATGTGTGTGAAGAAAATTAAAGCCATTTATGATCTTCAATTTTTACTCAACTGTAAAAGAAATGGACTTTATCCTAGCTGTTGTAAAATTTCCTTCCATACGCATACGAAGAAAATTGACGCAGTTTTGAATAAGGCAAGTTTTGATATTTTAACTTCTTTTATTAGAAATACAAGAAAAAAGTTATGGTCAATTTGTGATAAAATCGTTTATTTTAGAGTGACTAAAGAAGGTGATTTTAAATTTCGAAGGCAAATGAATAAATTTAACAAACTACTTACAAAGAAACAGGAGACTTTTTAGATAAAAAATTGTTACAACTCCGCCTTTTATTAAGTAATATTTTTCATCCAACATTATGATTTGAGAAAGAGGACGCTCTGAGGAAGGTACTTGATATTGTACTGAAACGTCAGCATTTAGCTTTTTCACTACATGGAATATCCCGCAAATAGTAATAATAATAATATGACATCTTTTATCCGTGAAAACATTAGAATTAACATTATTCATCTTTACGGGAAAGATTGGTTTACAGAATGGAGGTGTTTTGAAAGAATGTGTGTGAAGAAAATTAAAGCCATTTATGATCTTCAATTTTTACTCAACTGTAAAAGAAATGGACTTTATCCTAGCTGTTGTAAAATTTCCTTCCATACGCATACGAAGAAAATTGACGCAGTTTTGAATAAGGCAAGTTTTGATATTTTAACTTCTTTTATTAGAAATACAAGAAAAAAGTTATGGTCAATTTGTGATAAAATCGTTTATTTTAGAGTGACTAAAGAAGGTGATTTTAAATTTTGAAGGCAAATGAATAAATTTAACAAACTACTTACAAAGAAACAGGAGACTTTTTAGATAAAAAATTGTTACAACTCCGCCTTTTATTAAGTAATATTTTTCATCCAACATTATGATTTGAGAAAGAGGACGCTCTGAGGAAGGTACTTGATATTGTACTGAAACGTCAGCATTTAGCTTTTTCACTACACGGAATATCCCGCAAATAGTAATAATAATAATATGACATCTTTTATCCGTGAAAACATTAGAATTAACATTATTCATCTTTACGGGAAAGATTGGTTTACAGAATGGAGGTGTTTTGAAAGAATGTGTGTGAAGAAAATTAAAGCCATTTATGATCTTCAATTTTTACTCAACTGTAAAAGAAATGGACTTTATCCTAGCTGTTGTAAAATTTCCTTCCATACGCATACGAAGAAAATTGACGCAGTTTTGAATAAGGCAAGTTTTGATATTTTAACTTCTTTTATTAGAAATACAAGAAAAAAGTTATGGTCAATTTGTGATAAAATCGTTTATTTTAGAGTGACTAAAGAAGGTGATTTTAAATTTCGAAGGCAAATGAATAAATTTAACAAACTACTTACAAAGAAACAGGAGACTTTTTAGATAAAAAATTGTTACAACTCCGCCTTTTATTAAGTAATATTTTTCATCCAACATTATGATTTGAGAAAGAGGACGCTCTGAGGAAGGTACTTGATATTGTACTGAAACGTCAGCATTTAGCTTTTTCACTACACGGAATATCCCGCAAATAGTAATAATAATATGACATCTTTTATCCGTGAAAACATTAGAATTAACATTATTCATCTTTACGGGAAAGATTGGTTTACAGAATGGAGGTGTTTTGAAAGAATGTGTGTGAAGAAAATTAAAGCCATTTATGATCTTCAATTTTTACTCAACTGTAAAAGAAATGGACTTTATCCTAGCTGTTGTAAAATTTCCTTCCATACGCATACGAAGAAAATTGACGCAGTTTTGAATAAGGCAAGTTTTGATATTTTAACTTCTTTTATTAGAAATACAAGAAAAAAGTTATGGTCAATTTGTGATAAAATCGTTTATTTTAGAGTGACTAAAGAAGGTGATTTTAAATTTCGAAGGCAAATGAATAAATTTAACAAACTACTTACAAAGAAACAGGAGACTTTTTAGATAAAAAATTGTTACAACTCCGCCTTTTATTAAGTAATATTTTTCATCCAACATTATGATTTGAGAAAGAGGACGCTCTGAGGAAGGTACTTGATATTGTACTGAAACGTCAGCATTTAGCTTTTTCATTACACGGAATATCCCGCAAATAGTAATAATAATAATATGACATATATATATATATATATATATATATATATATATATATATTTATATATATATATATATATATATATATATATATATATATATATCCCATAATTATTGCTATTTTTTTGCAATGAAATTTAGTGTTAATCCAGCAACACTCTCATGATTAGGAATGTGATTTTTACACAAACATATTCATGTATTGAGATAAAATATAAAAAAGCTGATGGTCATTTTTGCAAATAATTCTGTGCTATGCAATATATATATATATATATATATATATATATTTCATATTCAATTCAGATATATATATATATATATATATATATCTGAATTGAATATGAAACATAATCAATTTAATAGACAACTACATATTTAAATCATGTATTTATTTCTATCTGATCAACTTTCATTCAAAGGTGAACCTTGTAAATATGTTAATTCAAAAATGTCACATGTTTTTCTTATCCCTCAAAACGTTCTTCACATTTCATAACATGCCCTGTTTCTAAAAAATGGCAAAAATGGTCCTAATTTAATATCTCTCCTATTTATTGCTCTGTCATGCTCCTTACCTTTTTCTATATATATATATATATATATATATATATATATATATAAATATATATATATATATATATATATATATGGTATATATATATATATACCAACATAAATCCCTTACACCCTTTTATACACCATTCCTATCCTATCTCTCTTATAATTTCTCATTTTTACATTATTCAGTAACTTTTTTAATGATTTACTATTTTTCCATTCTATATTTATATTCTCATTCATTTTTTCTTTCCTATCATTCAGAATTTTATGTACTTCCTTTGAATATGGAAGATAAATCCATTTCATATTCTCTCTTATATTTTTATTACTAAATTTTTTATATTCTCTTCTATCCCTCAATATATTTCTTATAACCCTGCCATTACATCCATATTCAACGTATTTCTTCTGAATCTGACACTTTTGCTCCTTTGCCTCGTTTCCATTCAATGTAAGCTTATCATTTTTCTCTTTTTATTTCTTTCAGCACTCCCATTTTGTGTCATCAAGGTTGATAAGATTTTGATGTATCAATCCTTTTGGCATATTTACTCTTTATACAATGCTTTTTCTTAATCTCTCCATTCTCACTCATTCTTTTTCACTAATAAATGTAAATATTTTCCTCCTTCTTGATTATTTTGCATTGTAAATTTAATATTAAGCATATTTTTATTTAGTTCATTAAATACTTCCATTATGCTTCTTCTATTTCCTACTGCTATTACATCATCAATATGTCTATAGTATTTTATAATTTCCTCATTTTCACTATAGTTATTAATTACTCCCTGCTCAATCCAATCAAACATATCAAGTGATATATATATATATATATATATATATATATATATATATATATATATATATATATATATATATATATATATATATATATATATATATATATATATATATATATAAAATAAACAAAACAAGTTATAAAATTTGTAACTTGCTTTTAGCTTGCATTTTATGATGACTAGATGGAGCTTTACCAATAGCTCCTAACAAGCTTTTGTTTCCATAAACACCAAGAGAAATAACATTCAATATCTCTTTCATTGTCTCCATCTCCAGACCAGCTGATTTTGAGGGTAAAGAGTCTCCCTACCCTTCACTGATGTGAGTCAAATAGCTTGAAACCAGCTGGTTTGGAGGTGGAAACAATGAAGGAGATATTGAATTCTATCTCTCTCAGCATTTATGTAAACAAAAGCTTATTAGAAGCTATTGATAAAGCTCCATCTAGTGATCATATATATAAGATTTTTGGGTAAAATAATGTATTTTACCTACATCATATAACCGTGAAAACATTATATATATATATCACATTTTAACGTTTAAAAATAAAGATGAAACTTTGCAAGAGTTATCACTTGACAGTAAAATTGTTTGTGTAAAGACAAACATTGTAATAGACGAATATAATGTTTAACAGTTCTCAGCCAAAAAAAAACAAATATTGACAATCATGGATTACATGTAAACATGACATTTATATTTTAAATTTATCAGATTATTAATACAGATAGAAACATCATAAGAAATGCAATTAGTCATTTAATAAAATTTGAATGAGTACTTTAAGGATCATCATCATCATTGTCAACAATTATCAATCCACTGCAGGATGAAGGTCTCTTAAAGTTCAATCCATATTCTTCGATTTCTAGCCTTTTTTCTCCACATCATTATTGTACACTTCCTAATTTTGTCCATCCATATCACATGTGGTCTCTCTCTGGGTCTTTAAAAATCTCTTGAAATCCAGTTTAAGATTTCAACTGTCTATATCTTATCATCTCTTCTAGCAGTCTGTTTTCAGTTTTTTTCAACTTCAATTCTTTCATCCATATTAGTAATAGCTGTTTGTTCACTTATCCATGCATTGCATTTTATATCTCTTCTTGTTACTCCTAACAGGCATCTCTCCATAGTTCTTTGAGTGCCTTGAAATCTCTGCATTGCTCTTCTATTAAGTGTCCAAGTCTCAGATCTATAAGTCAGAACTGATAAAATGCATTTATTAAAAACCTTCCTTTTCAAACACATAGGAATTTGTCCTTTTACCATTAAGTTATTTTAACTAAAACACTCCAACCAGGAGTAATTCTATGGTTTGTTTCATCCATCACGTTTCCTTCTGTTGTAATAATATGACAAAGGTATACATAGTTGTTAAGTTACTCTAATTCATCATTATCATTTATTTTCATCTTTTTACCTTTAATCCTACTTTCTTACTGTCATCTGATAATTCTTACAACATTTCCTGAAGCTCTGAAGCATTATTTGCAAAAGCGTCTAACATCATTTGCAAAATGGAGATGAATTAAATAATCTTAATTTAATTGCATTCTTTAAGATTCTTATTTAAACTCACTAAATACTTCTTGAAGCACTGCTGTAAAAAAAATTAGAGATAAGGAATGACCCTTTCTTACATTGTTCTCAATATTAACATCCCTAGTGTAAAATTATGTAATCTAATTGCTGTTGTTACATTTTTTTTTTTTTTTTAAAAATCTTTTATTTATGACAATATATTAGGTCTATATTTTAATAATTCAATATTTTAATCACTGAAGAAATAATAAATGCTTATAGAATCAAATACGTTTTCATAGCCAACAAATCCAAAGCATAATACCAACTCATATTCATTGATCATTTCTATAACTTCTTTTAATATTTCGATATGAACCACTGTATAAAAAACCCTTTAAAATCCAGCTTGTTCTTTTAGTTAGTTGAAATACAAAGTTGCCTGTAGACGACTTATAATTATCTTAGTAAAAACTTTGTATGCAACTGATAGAAGATAGATAGGTTTGCAATTTCTAGTATCGTCTATATTATCTTTTTTAAATATTGATAATTATACTGCATTATTCCAATCATCAGGTAGATCTTTATCACTTAGACATTTGGTATATAACTTTGTCAATTTTTTCATTATTTCTCACATGCTTCTTTTAAGATATCGATTATAATCCCATCATTGCCTTGATATTGTCTCTTCTTCATAAATTTAAATTTAATTGCATGTCTCACTCGTTCATTTAACATTTTCGGCAATTCAGAAAATATAATAATTGTAGAAAATACTTGTTCTTTATTACTAAATAATTATTGATAGAACGGTTCTACACATTTCATGATGCCATCTCTCTTTTTAGTAATAGTTCCATCTTTTATTATTACTGCCGCTATAAATATCATACCAATACTGAGATGTTGTTTTACATTCTTAAAAACTTTATTTTCTTTTATAGATTTCCTATCTGTTCACAATTTGTTTTATTTTTATTTTTCGCAATATTTTACAAAATTCAATGTATGAAATCATTGTCAAAGCATCCTCATTATATACCGTTATATTCTTTTTTTCTTAATTGTTTCTCTAGTCCCAGTAGAAATTGTATTAGTTTAATTGATTCTTTTTTCTATCAGCTATCGTTGTTGCAGTTATTTTCCTATTAATTTCATTCAAATCTGAATCGTGTTCAAAATATCCTAATGCTTGTAAACGATTTGCATTTTCTAAATTAAATTCATTCAAATGGTTATGAAAAGTATGAATATAAATTGTGAATACTGTGATGAATTTATTAAGAATATTACAATCTTGAAATATGTACTTTCTATTAGTCAAAATTTAATCCAATTCTGGTGTGCCTTCATTATTTGGAAGCTTACATGTCCATTTCTTTTTAAAATTTTTCTCAACAAAAAATTCACAATATAAGGATTTTCTTTTTCTTTTTTTGCAAACTCCACAAATGTAAGGCATCTCTCATTTATATCACCATGACCAAATTTACCTATAACACTTTCAGCTGTCAATTGTTTATCTATTCTAGCATTAAAGTCTCCCCCAACAATTTTAAAAAGTTTGGTCTGATCAAAAGCCTTTGGTATATCCATATAAAAATCCTCTTCTACTTCATCACTATAAGAACTTGGCAGGGCACAAACCTGAATTATCTGAATTTAGTATATACTATTAAGTTGAATAACTATTCTTGCCGCTCTATCCAATATACCATCAAACTCTATGATGTTGTTTTTCCACTTTTTATTTATAATAAATCCTACTCCACTTGTACTTCCAGCATTTGTGTCTTTGTAGTATAAATTTATGTCCAAATAATTTAAAATCAAAAAGGTTTAAATATTTGTGTTTTAAAGGATTTATCAGTTTTTATATTGGATCTGGATATTTAACAAAATAAAAATAAATAGACACCATACCATCTAATAATTGGTGAAAACATGTATATTGCAAACAACAAAATAATATTGAAAGTTAAATATAAGGTTGAAAAACAATCATGTAGCATTTACATCAGTGTGAAATATTAAGCAATTGGAATGGAGTTGAGCTGAATAAATTACTATAAAAACGATAATAGCTTTACTATAATGGTTTTACTTGAACTCAAGATATTGTATTCGACGTAGAAATAAATAATATGGAAGATGAATAAAAAAAATAGAGTAATTTGATGATGATGTGAGAAGAAAAGTCAACGACAATGGAATAAACTTGGAGAAACCCAAATTCTAAATTGCATCAAATATTCGAAAGATTGTCACAGTTTTATAGATTAAATGTTAGAAATTTAGTGAGAATTATGTGTGTATTTTTATAAATAAATTGTATACATTATTTAATGTAGCTAACTCCCAGTCCTACTGAAATTGAATTTACTCTGAGAATTAATTAATATTTACAATTTTAACATAGAAGGATAGATATATAGATGAATAGTTGGACGGAAGGTTGTATAGATAGGAGATAAATGTATTTTAATCAATATAACTAAAATAATTATAACTTTTTAATTTTTTATTACAATTCTATAATTATTATTATTTTATAAACATAGGTGATAATTTATTGTATAAATATCTTAAATTCTTTATTTAAGAAATGTTTACGTCTGACTGGTTTATAAAAGTAAATACTTGCTATTGTTACTACTTGTTTTGTTTTTGGCAGTAAATTGATATGTCTAAAGTTTGATCAAATAAGAAGCAATATAAAAAAAATGTATTGTTAAATTATTACCCAAGTTCACTTTATCCGTTAAAACAGTTTCACTTGTTTCAGTTAATACAGAAAAATTTTAATGGAATTTGGATGTTAAGATCAATGGATAATAATTCGAACTTTGTCATTTCCAGAAGTCAGTCTTCTTATAATCTTTTGAGCAGTAGTCTATTGAAATTGTATTATTAATCCGGACAACCTTGAAAGTTAATTTGTCAACAATATTATACATTTACATGAGTTAAAGATTTAAATCATTTTATAGTAAGATAAAATATATCATTTTTATTAGTCAATTTTAATATATTGTTTACAATACCACTTTCATGGAAATCCTTTAATCGATTGTGGCAATTGTTAGTTACATGTAAAAAAAGTTTTATATTATTTATAATGTAAAAAGTTATCTATTATAAAAAAATCTTCTGGTTTTATTTATTGTAACATGTAATATATTTCTACAATTACATACTAAAATTTACTAATTTTATAAAGATCAATTTTAAATTCAGATATTTAATAAACACATATCACAAATATACTATTTCCTACAACTTACTTAAAATTATAAATTTCAAAAGTATATTAAATTTAGAAGTTGTTTTATTAACATCAATGACCTCAATTATAAATCTCATTATCTGGTAAGGATATCCTCGGTAAATTCTGAAACTCACTTGCTGATAAGGTTTTGTAGAAGCATCGAATATTTTTACAAACTTAATTGCCTCTTTACTACTGATAAGATCACAATTAATCGCAACACAAGTGATGAGCGCACTCTCATTTTTAGAAATAAGCTTTACATCACGATAAAATTTATCACCTTCAAAAATTATGTGAGGTATTCCTGAAAAATATATATAAAAATAATTGTCTCTAAATATATGTATATATAAATTAATAATTTTTTGGTGTTATAGTAAAAATGTTTTAATTTGTCAAAATATGTGTTACATTTTCTTATAATTAAAAATCACTGACTGATGTAAATAAATGATAATCAAAGAAAATAGTAAATTGGAAAAAGAGTGTACTCAAGCTCTTTCGAATGCAATAAGTATTTATCGTTTCCTGTTTCGACTGATTACTGTCCATTAACATTTGAATGTCACTTTGCTAATGTGCAAATTGAACATATATTTTCACAAATATCATATTTCAATATATTTATATAAAGTAAAAATACGTTAGGCAGTATTTAAATTTATATATATTGTGACTAATGTATTCTTACACTTGCCCCAATTCCTGACCTTAGCTTAAACCAATTTGCATGTTTGTTTGATTTCTTTAAAAAAATAATAACTCATAAGTAAAATGTGTAACAAACAATAGTCTTGTTGTAGAATACTTTGATACAGCCTATATGTAAAATAGATGTATTATATATATATATATTTAGTAAAACAGTTAAATTTCTTTCAGTAATAGCAGTTATTAATTAAATAACCGTCTTATATTGTTGTTTGTGCCAGAAAATAATATTTAGTGATAGTTTAATAGTTAGGAGAGCAGAGAATATAAAATCAGTTGAAAGTTAGCTTTTATTAATTTTTAGGATAATAGCATAAAAGTTAAAAAAAAATATTGGTTTATTAGAAGTCATTGTTAAATTTACTAAAGTTAGTTTAGCATTAAATATCTTTAAATGTTTTATTAGATCATTATTATAAATTACAATTGGTTATTAAAAGCAATTATTAATAAGTTAAATTAAAGGTTGAAACATTATTTGGGTCAAGTGTGTGTGTGTGCATGTGAATGCTGCTAAATTATGTTTTATAAGTGCTAAAGTAATTGTCTTCCCGGGTTACCGGGATCGCTTTCCGGCTGATGTTATGACATATGAAAAAAGAAAGTAATTGATTTTGAGTTATTTAAACTCATGTTTAAAATTATAGGTAAATGCTTATAATATTACTTTGGTAAATAAATAATTATTGGTTTGTAAATTTCATTGAGAAATATTTTAAGGTAATTCAAGCATTAGAAAAAATAAATGCGATTTTTTATTATGTAATATTTGTTTTAAATTACATAACAAAACTTAATTCCACACTAGTACGTTAGATCACATGTCATTTTTATTTTTAAATATCTCGATTAAAATGATGTCAAATAGATTGAACTGTCTGGTGATTGAATTAAAAAAAAAAAAAGAAATATAACAGTTTTGTTGATTGGGTATTTTAAGAAATTGAGAACTTTATAAAGGGGGGGGGTAATTAAAATAATATGTTATAAATAATTATTTTTCAAGGTGGGAAGGGCTTCTTCTGGTTCTTCTTTTTGGATCATCTCGATTTCGTGTCTGATAGTTCTCTCTCTGACGTCCTCTGGCACAAGTAATCTGTTAAGTATTATTTTTAAACATGTTTATTATTTTTCTTTTGCAAAAGTAGTTAACTTAAATTTGGTTATTCTACAATCAACAATGTGCTCCTAATAAACATTTCAGCATTCCAACTTCTTTATACCAAGTTGTAAGTGAACTTTCTTAATCAGAAAAATGCTTTGGAAAAACTTAATTTTTATTAGCAGTCAATTAAATAAAATTGGCTTTATAATAACTTGTAATAACTTGCAACTGTCATGCTCATTGACGAACAATTTAAAGATTACACTTAATGTTTTTCCAGTTTTATTTCTCAACCGGAGAAGTTGTAAAGTTTTTAAAAGTTTTTTTTTTTTCAAAAAAAAAATGCAGGTATATTAATTCGCTTGCTTTACTATTAAGATTTGAATTTCCACTGGAATTGTTTCAAATAATAATTTTATAAATGATTGAATAATTATCTGCTCTACAATAAAATTATTTGTATGAAAATGATGTTCAAAAAAGAAAAAAAAAAAAAAAGAAAAAATGTATTACTATGCTAAAACTCTTCAAGTAATATTTTGGAGAAATGTAATTTGCCCTCTATGAGAAATATAGAATAGTAATTCATTATTATCTGCCGTGTCTTTAGCAGCAATATTTTTTATAGACAATTGATAATCTAAAGTATTCCTTGCTAAAAAAAAAAAAAAAAGTGCTCGTGGAATTGTTTAAAAAAGAATAGCTGAAAAATATGACCTGGGAATGTCTTATTATTTCACATAAACCATTAAAAAACTATAAATAATTTTAACACTTAGAATGTGTCTTAAGAAAAACTGAAATGAAACTATGCTTTAGCTAAATTATCCCATGGAATTCCAAAATATTTTTTCTGTCACCTGAAAAATTATATTATCATTTACAACGTTATTATTTTCATTGTGCCAATGAATTATTGTTCAAATATGTGTATTTGTTGTCTGCTTTATATCTTAGAATTGCTGAAATTCAGAACTATTTAGATATAAAAACAGTTTTATGCTTCGTTTCTTAATTTATTTTGCAATGCTTGAAATATTTCATTGGACCTGAAGCTTGCAAATATTTTCCTATCAAATTAATATTGTGTGCTCAATGAATGGTAATAGAAATGTTACATCAAAACGATATTTAAATATTGTTAGATGTCAAGAACATTTGTGGTTTGAAATAAGATTGGGTAGACAAGAATGGATGGTGGTTATAGTTTATATACCCACTGCAGATAGTCAAATTATAATGGAGTGGAATAGTAACATATACGGATATCTAGTTAAGGATATACAAAGTTTTAAAGAAAAGGAGGAGAGATGAATGGTTATAGGAGATATGAATGAAAATATTGAAGATATTGATGATGTAGATAATAAAAATGGACAGCTTTTGAAAAAAAAATTGTCAGTGAATTTGAGTACTGGGAATTTATTAAATATTTATGAGGGACAACACACATGGTCTAGAAATATTGTTTCTTACAATAGATTATGTATTGGTAGAAAAAGAGGGAATAAATAAAATATGGAAAATTAAGGTGTTTGATAAAGAAGATAAAGTATGCACTAGTGATCATAACTTCATTGAAATTGAAATGGTTAGTAATGAGATGGAGAATAGAAATAAAAGTAAAAATAATAGTCAAAGATTTGGATGGAGAGTGAATGATAAGAATAAGTTGGAAGAGTATAAAATACAAGTTGAAGAATTCACGGAAGAGTGGGTTAAGGTTGAGTATAAGGACTGGGGTAAAAAAATAGAAAAACTGGAAAATAGGGTTTTGGGTGAGAATATTCAGAAAAATAAAAGATAAAAATGAGAATTAGTAAAAGTGTAAAAGAGAGGAAAGACACATGTTGAGAATATAAGTGTGCTATTAAAAAGAAGGAAAGTGAAAAAGATATTAATGTTAAATGGGAAAAGCACTTAGAAAAGAATAAGTTGGCTGAAATAGATAATTATAGAGAGAAAATGAAATTGAATAGTAAATTGTTGGAGGATATTAATAAAAGTGGAAATGATGGGAGTAAATTTTTTTTAATTACATTAAATGTAGAAATATAGGGGAGAGAGATATAGTATTACTAGATGATGAGGGAATAGAGTTTAGCTCTAGAGAAGTGTTAAAGAGAATCTTAAATAGATATGTAATGGATATAGAAAAGATGTTAGATGTGAAGGATAGAGTGATAGAAAACATGAATGTATATAGTAATGGGAATATTAGGTTTTCAGAAAATGAACTGAATGAGGTAAATAAGAAATTGAAAATAGGAAAGGCAAGAGGTTTAGATGGATGGGCAGCAGAGATGGTAATGAATTTAGTATATAAGGCAAAAGTAAAGGTATTATCCTGTTTTAGTAAGATGACACAGAATAGAGTTTTCCCAAGTAGTTGGAGTAATACAAAAGTAAGATTATTATTTAAAGAAAAGGATAAGGATCATAGAAAGTTGAATAATTATAGACCGATAGCAGTAACATCAGTTTTATATAATGTTTTCTCATATATGGTGGCTAGAAGAGTTGTAAAATGGATGAAAGGGAATAATGTAGTGGGGAAAATGCAAGGAGGTTTTAGAAAAAAATAGGCACATAGGAGATAGTTTATTTGCAGTTGCACAACTAATGGATATGAGTAGGAATTCAGCTAAACAGTTATATAAGAGTTTTATAGATATAGGGAAGGCATATGATAGAATGAATACAAATAGCTTATGGATAAGTTTAGCAAATTTGAGAATGGATGAAGCTTTAATAGATGTTATTAAGAAATTATATGAAAATAATTATTATACATATCAATTAGGAAATATAGAATCAGTTAAAGTTATAAATGGGGTGGGACTAAGGCAATGATTCTCTATGTCACCTAATTTGTTTGTGTGGTATTTGAGTGAAATGGAAAAAGCAATAGAAAGACTTGGAAAAGGGATAGAGATACTGTTAATAGGTAGTAAGAGAGTATATATTTTGTCAGATCGTTTTTTTTTTTTTGCAGATGATATATTTTTGTGTGAAGAAAGAAGAGAATATATAGAAGTTATGCTGAGGTCATGTACAAGGGTGGGTAAAGAGATGGGCATTAAATTTAGTGAAGAAAAATTAAATATAATGATGGTTAATACTGGGGAAAGAGAAGATGTAGAATTTTTATTGGGAGATATTAAGTTAAGTGTAGTGAGCAGATATAGTTATTTGGGAATTATTTTAACTAATCAGTAAAATTATTTGGATGAATGGGAGAAAAAATTGATAAATGAACTAAGAAAAAAAAGAGATTGATAAAGAAAATAACAGTGTTTTTATATAACAAATATGATGTTACTAGAATTATATAGAAAGGAGTTGCAGCAGCAGAGTTAACATATGGTAATGATGCATTAAATGTTAGTAAAGTGGTATTAAATTACTTAGAAAAAGTTGAAAGGAAAGTAAGAAGACATGCATTAGATGCAGAGGTGTGGACAGCAAAGAAGGCAATTCAAGGAGAAATGGGATGATCAAGTTTTCATATGAGAGATGCAAAAAGTAAAATGAAAATGTTTGGTAAAATGCAGTTTATAGATAATAAAAGAATAGTCAAAATAGTATTTAATTGGGTTATGAGTAAAAGGCAGGCAATAAGATGGGGAGAAAGGTAATGTGGTATGCAAAAGATTTGGATAAAAAAATTATATCAGTATATTTGTACAAAAGATGGGATGATTGTGTTAGGAGGAATGTTGAGTATTATAGTGGTAAGGAATGGGATAAAAGAATAGATTTATTAATAAAGAATAGGGAGTTAGAAAGATTGAGAACTAGTATGGAGAGTAAAAAGAGTTTATATATATATATATATATATATATATATATATATATATATATATATATATATATATATATATATATATATATATATATATAAACATAATATTAGATGTGAGCTAATCTATGATAATAGAAAGGAAAGTAGCTTATTGTTTAAGGTTTGAATAGGATCTTTAGCAGCAAGAGAATATACATGTAAATGGAAAAATATGGGTGATTTAGTCTGTAATATATGTAAGGAAGGAATAGAAATATTAGGTTTCTGTTAATTGAATGTAAATGTTTGAAAACAGAAAGGGCACATATAATGAAGTTATGAAAGAATAAATATGAAAAAAAGTGATTATACAGAAAGTGGACTATTAGTTTTATGCTAGGTTTGGAAAATGATAAGGGGTATTTAGATAAAAAGGCCGTAGAGTTGACAAAGATTATGTTGTGGAAATGGGTTGGAGCAGGATATAGGAAAATGTAGACTGAGGAATATAAAATTAATTAGCTAACAGGTTTCTCTGGGCATAATTGCTGAGAGATTCTTGACTTCGTTTAAGAAGAAGCTACAGTACATCACATCATATCACATCATCAACTAAGATTTTTCTTTATTGGTAAAAAAAAAAAAGGAAAAAAAAAATTAATGCAATATTTTTTTTTTGAAATTTTTGATATATTTTATGTAATATTATGTCATATTACAAGTGCCAGGTATTAAAATTATGTAAATTTAATTTTTTGGGGTTTATTAATGTATAGATAGTTTACACATTAACAAGTAGTATTTATTTTATAGTTAGTATGTGCTTTTATATTCGTTTAATGTATTGTATATTTATAGATTTTAACTTTGTAACAAATTTTATCTTAATCTTCATTCAAATTTTCTAATTCTTAGCATTTTACACAAACGTTTTCTCCAGTTACTAGTATGGATGTAATACTGGCAGACAACTTTTGAAAAAAAAAAAAATAGTGCCCGTTATACTAAAATTATTTTAAAATTATGAATGACATTTTAAACCTATTTATATACAATATTATATACTTCAATAAAATTAAATATATAAAGTGTACAGTTAGAATAAATATTTATTTTACACATTAAAAATCAACCATTTTATTTTATTTACTGTTCTAGCAATAGCTGATAGGTTATTAAAATAGTAACTTTACCCAAATATTTTAAAACAATATTCTTTTAAATTTAAATATATAAATGAAATATAAACATTCAAGCACATACTACTTATTTGAATATTACATTAAAAGTTTATGTCACTATTGTAAATATCATTGTGTATACTTAAATATACATATTGCTTTATTAATCTTATATTCTAATTTATTCACATATTTACACTATTATATATTTGAATAGTGTACTGCTCCATTAACTTTGTGAGCATAATGTTAAAAAAAATTTGGATACAAAATGATATTTGTTATTTGCTGAGCTGGACTTTCTATACAGCATAGCTCTGTCAAAGCACAACTACAATGAATATTAGCAAAATATATTAGCATATTTCGTGTATATAATAATACACCAAATTAGTCACTTATTATCATTAGGTAATACATTATTTACATATCTTCATATGAAAATTAATCTATCAGTTTGTTATGATATTGGTTTAAAGACCCAGTGATTGTTGAGAGCAATGCTCTTGGTTCTTATATTTAGACATTTCATAGAATTAATTATCTGCCAAGCTTCCTTTACTTTGTGTTGTTATTATTTCTTACAAAACAAATAATTTTTGCATTGGAAGTTTTGTTTGCATTCCCTCTAAGCTTATAAAATGTTTAAAAAATTGAAGAAATGTCTTGAAATTAAATTGTTAATGGAAGAGAATAATCACAAAATGTATTAAATTCCTTGAATTAAAATTGATGAGGCAGAATTTTATAATTGATTATTTACTGTTTGTATAAACTTAATGTTAGATGTTATCTTCATCCACACTCAAAAATTCAATTTCAATAAAAAAATTGCAGATTTAAAGTCACTTTGTTTGAGAAGTCAAAACATTATAAGTTTGAATCAGATAGAAAAAAATAATTCAGTGTGTTATAAAAAAGATTTAATGAAAGCCAATTTTCCAAGGTTCATTCTCGACAAGCAGATATTAAATTTTAATATTAGATCTATATTTGACAGAACGTCTAACTCTAAATCATGGATTGACATGCCTGACATGCCTAATATACATACAAAAATAATATTGATTATGGACAAGGAAATTAAATTATTTTACCATGTGTGCATATTTAAAATAAAAAAGGTTATGATTGAGAATCTTTATAAAAAAAATTCTTAATTGTGTTAATTATGAAGGGACATTCATCATTACAATAATACTGATTAAGATTATTTGTTGTATATACATAAATAAAATAAAAGAGAAAATGTAGATAGACTATGTATTTGATGAAAATAAATGGCAGTATATAAGTATTAATAAATATAAATGGCAGTATAAAAGTATACACTACGTAATTAATAAAAATAGATGGCAGTGTATTGGTATAGTCTACATATTTAATAAAAATAAATGACAGTATATAAGTATTAACTACGTTGTTAATAAAAATAGACGGCAGGCTTCGGAAATAATTTTTTTGAAAATAAAAATAAAAAAGTAAATCTTTAAAGAGGAAGATAGAAATCTGAAAATGTATCGATAAGAAATTTTTCAACAGCACATAACATTTATAATTGCATTGCTATTCATAATCATTTTTTTTGGCATAAAACATTTCTGATACTTGTACAATTTAATGTTGGATTATTTGTTTTTATAGGCAATAATGATTGAATAGTGTTTCTTGGAAAATAGATTTCTTATTTTTTAGTCGATAAATGAATAAGGAGAACATGGCACATAAAGGGAGAAATAAATGATGGTCAGAATAAGGGGAGCATGGTGCGGTGTGCACTAAATTTTCGTATAAGTAAAAAAGTGGCAAATAAAAATAGCGTTCAACCATAATATCAATAGTAAAAAAAATGTATATATAATCTAAGTGTGTAACAAAGCAAATATATAAATAATTGAAAATAATACTATATATGTGACAAGATCACAGTCCAGAAGACAAAAGGTTGATATGAGTGAGAAGCACAATGAAATAAATTGGGAAAGGGTGGAAATAAGCCAGCCTAAAAAGCAAGAAAGTGTAATAGAGGCAGTAATGGAGCCACTAAATGAAGAGAAACCCAGTGGGGAAGGAGAAAACATATTGATAATGATGGAAAGATTTCTAAATACTGTAAAACTAGAACTCAGTCAGATGTTGAAGAAAGTAAAAGATTTAAGAAATGAAATGTCACTAGGTTTGGAAGAAAGACTCCGGTGGTTTGAGAAAAAATGTGAAGATCTTCAACAAAGTAATAGAGATAGGTTGGAAAAGGAAGACACAAAACAACAAGAACTTATCCATGGCAAGACTAAAAGAAACAAAAAGGGTAAAAAGAAAAGATAGGAAAGGAAATGTCAAATCTAGTGTGCTCATGGGAAGACAGAGTACCAAACTTTGCTTTGCAGAATTGTCCCAAGATAAAAGGGACGCTTGAGGAAATTGAGGGAACAGCATTGTTGGATTCAGGGAGCCAAATGTTGGTGATATCAGAAGAATTGTACCAGTGTATTTTAAAAAAAATCCCGAGATTGAAATCCTCCCATTGAAACTCATCCTAGTAACACTAGCGAACAATCGCAAAGTGAAACTTGTGCAGAGACAAATCTGGCTGCAGGTGGAACTCGATGGTAGAGTGATATCCCACATGTTTTTAACAATGAACAATTTAATCCATGAGGTGGTACTGGGCTCAGACTTCTTGCATAGGAGTAAATGTGTCTTAGACTATGAAAAGTGTCACGAATGCAATGGCCATGAAAACAAATTCTTATCCTCTCAGTTATATTGTGAGAGAGAGAGACATGCTGCCTGAAACAGGCTATGCCAGACATTCTCAATGAAAAGGTGAGTGAAGTAAGATTGATCTCAAAGAGGGATGAGAGGGATGAGAAAAACTTAAACTGATTCTTCAAAACCACAGCAATATTTTCTCGGAAACTCCTATAATCATCAGTGGGTACCAACAAAAAATTAGACTGAAGCCGGGGAACCATTTCAATCATGATCATACTCTATACCCCATCAGTTCAAAGAGGAGTTGCAGAAGCAATTGGAGCAAATGGTGGAATGGGGAATCATTGAGAAATGTTCTTTCCCATACTGCAATCCTTTAGTTATTGGGAAAAAAGACTGGAGCCATCTGGTTATGCTTAGATGCCTGGCAGCTTTACAGGGCCATGATTACAGATTGTACTATCCCTCTCCCCATTCATAACTTATTAATGAGATTAAAGGAAAGAAAGACTTTTCAACATTCGATTTGACTGCCAGTTACTGACAAATCGAACTACACCCTGCAGACCATCAATACATGGCTTTAAGATATGGAGGATATTCCTATCAATTTACCTCAAATTCCCTTTGGCTTGGTCAACAGCAGAGCCAGCCTGCTAAAATGCCTGGACCAAGTTTTGTCAGCAGAAACTAAAAAAATTGTAACCATGTTTGCGGATGATGTTGTCATGGCCTCCACATCTAAGGAGGAACATCTCCAGCATTTGAAATTATTCTTTGGAGAATGCAGGGCAAAAGGAATTAAGATAAACGTGAAGAAGAGTACATTTGTATCAGAGGAGATTGAATTCCTGGGCTATTTGGTAGTACAGATGGGGATCAAACCTCACCCTGATAAAATAAAGATTATCACAGAATTTCCTGTACCTAGAACTAAATGTCAGATTTGGTCTTTCTTAGGGTTATTTAATTTTTACAACAGGTTTTGTGAGAAATTTGCTGACCAGCTGGAGCCCCTTTTAAGGCTGCTCAAAAAGTAAATAAGGTGGAATTGGACTGTAGATCAAGAGAAAGCCTTCAAAAAGGTCAAAAGAAGTTCTCTAAAATAGGTAGTGCTTGCATACCTGGACTTTAGCAAGCCATTTTTACTTCAAACCGATAGCAGTGGATATGGACTAGTTGTCACCCTGTCACAAATCCAAACAGATGGGAGAATAGGAGTGTTGTATTTTATAAGTCATTTATTGATTGGGCCTGAAATTAACTACCTTGTTATTGAGAAGGAGGCCCTAGCCATTGCTTGGGCTTTTTAGAAATATTGTCCTATGTTGTTGGGTTCTAAGGTGGTGGTGATCACTGACCACAAGAGCCTCGAGTTCCTCAATTATAGTTACCTCACTACCAGCCAACTGATTAGATGGAGCCTGTTCCTCCAGGAGTTTAACTACACAGTTTGATACTGCAAAAGGGTGTTAAAATGTAGTTGCTGACATTTTAAGTTGCCATCCAGTGCCTGTCCAACAACAGCATTTGAATGTGGACCAGGTTTATATGATGAACCTAGCCTTATTTGTTGATGAATCCATAGAGCACGAATTGAGCCAGGTGGCTGTAAGGCAACGGGAAGATGTGGGCTTGAATCAAATTATAATGCAATGTCAGGCTGAAATCCCAGGGATGGGTATAACCATGGAAAGGACAATGCAAAGATACAGATTGGAGGAGGAAATACTTTATTATCAAATCCAAGAGGGAAGAGATGAATAGAGAGTCATGATACCCCTTATGATGAGGCATCCCCTCATCTAATATATTCATTGTATGTATGGACATTATGGAACCCCAAAGATGGAACATTGTCTTAGAAGCTGGTTTTATTGGTCACGGATGCACTGGGACATAATGTAAGTGATAAATAAATGTGAAATCTGCCAAAGAGCAAAACCCATCAACAAAAGTTATGTGAGCCCCATGGAATCCATTAAACCTCAAAACCCAAAAGTTATAATGGCCATTGATTTTTACGGACCACTGCCATCCTTCAATCAAAAGAGATATTTGTTGGCACTTTACAACCTTTTCACAAATTGGTAGCCACCTATCCATTAGCTAGAACTATGACATGAGAAACCATCAATGTACTGGACTCTCTGCATTTTCCATGGGTTGGGAAGCCTGAAGTCTTTCTTTCTGACCATAGGACACCCTTCATATCAGAAGAGTGGAATCAGTGGACAACCAAGTGTGGAATGAAACATGTACTCACATCTATCTGCAACCCATAGTCTAATCCCTGTGAGTGGGTTATGCAGAAACTAGGGAGGCTATTTCTTACATATCTGCCAACTAACCACAGGGGATGGGTTAAGCAGTTACCTGAAGTTTTCAATTTTATTAATTGGTTCATCAATGAATCCACTGGATTCTCCCCCAATGTGCCTTCACTTTGGAAAACTAGCTCCTAAGTTGTTTAAGGCAAAATTATTCAAAAGAATTGTTGAAATGGTGGATATGGAAGTGGATAATAAAGAGGCTTATGGTCACATGCAACAGATGAGTTCTAGAAGAAAGAAATGAAAAAGTGGGTCAAACTATCAGTTCAAAATAGTGAATAAAATGATGGTTAAAACTCCCCATATAAATGTACCGGAGAAATTTCGGTTTAAAAAGTTTTGTAACCTTTATGAAGGTCCATTTGAAATTGCAGAATACCAGGGTAATAACACTTTCTGGGTCAAAACATAGCAAGGCATTAAGGGCACATACAATGTGAAAGCATTGAAACCCATGTTATAAAATTTTAGATTTAAAATGTAAGAAAATGTAATTAGTGAATAAAAGATATTAAATGATAATCCCATTTAAATGTCTCATTTGGGGGGAGGGGTATTATGACTGGCACACTTTGTATGGCCATGCATAAGATGGTGTTCCATAATAAAATGGCCTAAATATGTAATAAAGTCATTAAAAGTGTGTGTATATCATCTATATAAATTTTAATCAAGGCACATTATAAAATAAGTGAGAGATATCTGTGGATAAGTCATATACTCACACACACAAGAAAAGCCAATAGTTAAGGATTGTAATGAGAAGTATTAGCATATTAGCTGTATGCTTACAATTTATTCTTATTATTATTTTATGTTCATTTTTTTTTATAAACACAAAGATTTTATGCGTAATTTGTATTTATATTTTTTTTTGTTTGTTAAATACTTGTGAAAAGAAAGGGAAATTGTAATATTTAAAATACTTGTGAAAAGAAAGGGAAATTGTAATATTTAAAAAAATCTAACATACGTAATTTTAAATCAGAAATTGTACTAGATATCTTTCTTTACAAACCCATTGTTTTAAATTTAAAAAAAGCCTAAAGGAAAGTTCATTTTAATAGATATGTAATTTTGTTTCTTCTTTTTTTAATTATCAAATGTTTCAATTCAACAAAAGAGTTTGTTAAAATTTATGTTAATGCGAGTGGGGAAAAGATATCTAATTTAATTAAAAAAAATATTTTAAATGTGATCTGATTATCAGAAAATATTTTAAGTGAAATCTGATTATCGAAAAATAACTTATACAATTAAACTTTTTCTTTTGAATCAAAGTAAATAATCAGCTGAATTAAAAATAAATAAATGTACTCACATCAGTGAAATGATCATGGATAGAAACTCCCAGTCAGCGCACCCACCCAGCTCTACTCCTGCCATCAGCAGGGTCTCCCAAATTCAGCCATAACGTGATCATGAAAGCTGTTGAGCCACATCAACAATGTCTCCTAAATCCAAACAGCCAAGGATGCTGATAACTGCTATTTAACACTGTGTTTGAAAGAGGTCCTCGCCGTCCTGGGTGAACAGATGAATTGCCTAATCAGAGCCCAGAGAAGTAAACAAAAGACTTTACATGATACACTCTATTTTATTAATTACATATATATTATTGTGTGTTACATACCCTTCATTTATATTTCTTTGCATAGAATATTGCACTTATTTAATGTAATAACTAGTATTTGTAAAACATATACATGTGCGAGTGTATGAACCTCAGACTACTTTCTCACTAATTGATTTTTTTTTTCTTTTTTATGCTTTAACAGTATATTTGTTAAGCAACTAATCTAAAATACTCTCATATATATTTTTATGGTTATTTATTATGTATTGGGGCTTATCATTATTATATTTATCTTGATAATTGGTGTAGGGATTAAATAAACATTTATTTAATATTTATGAAACTACTTTACTGCCTTGAGAATTTATTCTTATTTCTTTCTCTAAAATAATAAGACACTTAGATAATTGTGCAAGCTTTTAGTTTCCCATGTCTTTACCTGAGATAAAGAGAATGATGAGCTAGCATATGGGATACTCCCTTATCAGGTTTTAAATCTTTGGTCATCAGGTGTGTATATCTATTAAATTTTATTCATTTCATTTATTTCATATTATTATCGGCCTTACATGTCCTTTCAGGAGGGGGAGTTAATCTTTTTATTTCTGGGAGTGGCACAAAGGATTTAAATTAAAGATATCTTTCAAAGGTATGTAAGAGTCAATACTTTATAAATGTCTGATGACTGTATCAAACCGATCTTAAAAAAGATTTGAAATTACTTCCTTCCCTCACATGCTGCCATATTTGTTTCATGTTTGATATGTGCACGTGCTCACCTTATCAAAGTAGGGATAAACCGGTATAATATATATATATATATATATATATATATATATATATATATATATATATATATATATATAATTACTTGATCACGATTCCCTAGCTTGCTCATAACTGTTATTAAACCTGGCAAAACTCTCCATACAGTAGTAATACTTTCTGCAATCCATAGTAATCAATGGATGCCAGAAGGCTTGTGTATAAACTCCCTATCTAGTGTCTACTCATCCAATATTGCCAGACTAGTGGCTTTCATCAGTGAGGAGACACAAGCTAGAAACTAGTCTGGGGATTTTGGATGAGTAGGCATTAGATAGTGATTTTATGCAGCAAGCCTTCTGGCATTATTGATTACTCTCAATCGCACAGAGTGACACTACTGTTTTTAAGAGTTTTGCATTTTAATTATATATATATATATATATATATATATATATATATATATATATATATATATATATATATATATATATATGATTACTCTCAATCGCACAGAGTGACACTACTGTTTTTAAGAGTTTTGCATTTTAATTATATATATATATATATATATATATATATATATATATATATATATATATATATATATATATATATATATATATATATATATATATATATAATAAATTTCCTAAGAAAATATGCAGACAATTATCAACTATTACAATAATATTTTTTTGATACAAAACAATATTTATTAGTTTTCTGATTTAAGCTTTTGATGTAATGTATCTTTATCAAAGCACAACTACAATGAACATTAGCAAAATATATTAGCATATCAGCTTCCATATAAATACAAGCCAGACAAGTCACTGTTACCATAGGTATTATCATATTCACTTATTAGCATGTGTAAATTGAGCTAGTAGTTGACTACATCATAATTAAAGTATCAGTGTTTACTGAGGGAAATATTATTATGTTCCAATATTTCTTTATTTTGCGTTTTTATTATTATTTTTTAAACAAATAATTTTACCATCTGTATGTTTAAAGGAAAGACAAGAAGTTTCCTCATAGTCTACTCTACAAACAACAAGCTATATGCACAAATGAATTTAGCTCTGAAATATAGATGAGCATCTTGGGTGATTTTAGATTTTAAGTTTGTGCATATCTGTTTATAAAATCTGACACTGCAAAATTAAGCTTTATTTTCATCTCTTTTATTTTATCTTTTGCATTGTCTATAAGTCTATTTAGCATTAAGTGACATCTAAAACCAATATTAAATCCATATTATTGTAGTGACAAATGTCACTTTAAAAATGAAACAAAGTTTAACATTTTTATTTATAAAGATTCCTACTTGTAAACTCTTGTCTTTATTTTTGTAATCTTTTCTCCACTTAAAAAAAAATTTTCTTGTAACACTTAGCATGTGCGAGATTTATTTCTTTTTTAATTTTTTTAATTACGTTCAGTGGCCACACATTTTTTCTATACTGACCACATTAAGTAAGACCCAACACATTTTAGGTACCATAAATATCCCGTATATACTGGTTCATCCCTACCTTGATAAGGTGAGCATGCACACATATCTTACATGAAACAAATATGGTGGCATGCAAGGGTAGGAAGTAATTTCAAATTTATTTAAGATAGGTTTGATACAGTCATCAGACGTTTATAAAGTATTGACTCTTACATACCTTTGAAAAATTTTTTTTAATTTAAATCCTTTGCACCACTCCCAAAAAAAAAAAAATTCCCCTCTGATAAAATATGTAAGGCCAATAATATGAAATAAATGAATTGAATATAATTTAATAGAAATAAACACCCGATGACCAAATATTTAAAACCTGATAAGGGAGTATCCCATATGCTAGCTCATCATTCTCTTTATCTCAGGTAAAGACATGGGGAGCTAAAAACTTGCACAATTATCTAAGTGTTTTATTATATTAGAGAAAGAAATATGAATAAATTCTCAAGGCAGTAAATAGTTTTATAAATATTAAATAAATGTTTATTTAATCCCTTCACCAATTATTAAGATAAATATAATAATGATAAGCCCCAATACATAATAAATAATCATAAAAAATATATATGAGAGTATTATAGATATTTTGCTTAACAAATATACTGTTAAAGCATAAAAAAAGAAAAAAATCAATTAGTGAGAAAGTAGTCTGAGGTTCATACACCCGCACACAGATAGTTTTACAAATACTTGTTATTACATTAATTAAGTGTGATAATCTATGCAAAGAAATATAAATGAAGGGTATGTAACACACAATAATATATATGTAATTAATAAAATGGAATGTACCATGTAAAGTCTTTTGTCTTACTTGTCTGGGCTCTGATTAGGCAATTCATCTGTTCATCCAGGATGGGGAGGATATCTTTCAAACACGGCATAACATAGCAGTTTTCAGATTCATTGGATGGCTGGATTAAAGGGACATTTCTATCATGGCTCAACAGCTTTCACAATCACTTTATGACTGAATTTGGGAGACCTTGCTGATGGCAGGAGCAGAGCTGGGTAGGTGCCTTGACTGAGAGTTCCTACCCCATGATCTTTTCACTGACATGAGTACATTTGTTCTTGAGGTTTAATTATAAAATTTCTTCTTTAGTTAATAATTATCCACTAACAGTAGTGCTTTCTTTTTGTTTTCTAAAGCACTGGTAATGATTCTTTGAGTTGCAATACCTTCCCACAAACACAGTTTTCTGCTGCACTAACAAAAATTGTCTAGTTAAAAACCATCTTGAAGTTACATCAGCATGATTTTTTAAAAAAAATAATTAGAACTGAAAATTATCTAAGTTCAAACAAGCAAGTTCACATAAATCTAAAAAGTTAGCATAAGTGAGTGAATGATTGACTTAATGACTGCTTGATTGCTTATGCCATATTGAGTGCCTGCATCCAACTGAATGTCACTAAACTGGTGAACAGCACATAATAGCCCTCCTCTTTAGAATCTTCAATCTAGTTATCCCTCTGAAACATATTTAAGTAATTAATTTTGACCTTTGTTAGTGGATTCATACAATGCATGAAGCATTCCTATGAAATCCACTGATTAATCTCAAGAATTTATTTATTTTTAATTCAGTTGATTATCTACTTTGATTCAACATACACACAAAAAAGGAAAAAAAAAAGTTTAATTACATAAGTTATTTTCCAATAATCAGATTCCATTTAAAACATTTTCTGATAAAATATTTTTTAATTAAATTAGATATCTTTTTCCTACCTGCATTAACATAAATTTTAACAAACTCTTTTGTTGAGTTGAAACATTTGATAATTAAAAAAAAAAAATTGCATATCTATTAAAATGAAGTTGCCTTTAGGCTTTTCTTAAATTTAGAACAATGGGTTTGTAGAGAAAGATATCTAGTACAATTTCTGATTTAAAAATTACCGATGTTGTCAAGCATTGTTAGCCAAGAGGTCATCGCACCCGCCTTGCAAGCAAGTAGTTGGTTGTAGACGGGTGTGGGTTCGCGTCCCGGTCGATGCTATGACATATGGAAAAAAAAAATTACCGATGTTAGATTTTTTTAAAAGTTATAATTCCACTTTCTTTTCACAAGTTATTTAACAAACAAAAAAAAATTATACATACAAATTACACATACAAATCTTTGGGTTTATAAAAAAAATGAACATAAAATAATAATAAAAAAAATTGTAAACATACAGCTAATATGCTAATACTTCACATTACCAGCCTTAACTATTGGCTTTTCTTGTTTGTTGCGAGTATATAATATATCCACAGACATCTCTCTCTCTCTTATTTTATAATGTGCCTTGATTAACATTTATATAGATGGTATACGCATGTTTAATGGATTTATTATGTGTTTTAGGCCATTTTATTATGTAACACCAGCTTATGCATGGCCATACAAAGTGTGCCTGTCATTATATATATATATATATATAATATATAATGACAGGCACACATATATATATATATATATATATATATATGTGTGTGTGTGTGTGTGTGTGTTAAATTCTGTTTTTATACCGGCCTCTTAGACATAGAAGAACATACTCAGAGAGTATGTATGTCCAAACGATAGCTATAAATTTTATACCTAGTGTTACATTTCAAAAACATAACTTTTTCTCAACTGCTGAGTTCAACACCATGTTCAAAGCACTTTTTTTTGTTTTGTAGAAACATGGGCACCAGTTACTTACCCAGAAGATAAACAATGCACTTTAAACAATGGCTACTAATTCAATGCCTAAGTTATACCCATGACTAGCTCAGCTACTTGTAATCAATAACAACTTATTCCTTAGCTAGTGGCAAAAGAAATGACTGACAGATAAAGCTTTAAATTTAAAAGACAATTTATTTTTATGAACATTTATTAAACTAATTTTAAAATACTTTTGAAAATCTTAACTAACATAACACTGGTATTATGATCACAGACATTTTAATTCACACACTATAATATCATATAACAAAGTATTAAGTAATATTTAAAATTTAAAATACAATGAAATCAATATATACTAACACATGAACACACACAACATTTTAAACATGCACATTAATAGTTCATCTATGTATGCTATAGAGTTCATATTTTTTGACTCTCATAGGCTCTAAGAATGTGATGGCTTCTTTATAAATGAGAATAATAAAGTGTTATTACCTAGGATTTTTAAACACGGATTTAGAACATTGTTTTTTTCCAGGCTGCTGCTTCTAGTACAAATTTTTCCAGCTGGCTGAGGCATTTTCTTGAGGAGTTTTGTTATTATTTATTGGCACTATTCTTGGAGACAGTTAAATATGGATGGTGGATTTCAAGTTGTTATGCAAGCATTATTTTCACTGGCAGGTTTTGCTGTTTCACTGGAATCAGGCAAGAGACAGTCATATGTTTCTGATGTTTTTAACACTGCATTATTGACTGATTTAATATCAGCTGCTCAATCTCAACTGCTTTCTCAAACACAACTGTAATCTCAACTGCACATTCTAAACTGTTTTCTAAACTGATTGTCAGAAGAAAAAGTGGACTATTTATACATAAGGCCTGATGTCCTTTTTGATATCTGCCAGCAATATCTGTTGTTGAAATTCCTTTCTTGTTTTTAATTGCATTCCTCATGATAAACTTTTAATCCTGTTGTTGGGGATGTTAATTAGCAGCCATTGCAAACATGTTATTTTTATATTTTTAATTAGTAACCACCACTGTGTTTTAATGATAATTTTCTACATCATTTTCCTTTTTTATTATTATTTATTATGCATACATTTATTATATTTACCATCGCACATATATATTTTACTAACAAACTCATATTAATTCATCATTTACGCACATATATAATTTAATATCAATTCACTATTTAGTTTTTAAGATGACCGTTTTTTCTTTAACTTAAAAAAAAAGAGATTTATATTTTTAATTATTTGAAAATCAACTTCTTTTAATTTTCCCCATAAAACTATGAATTAATAGTTTTTAGCAAAAACTCTTTAAACTTAAAACTTTTAGTTTGACATTTCTAAAGCAAATCCCCCTTCACCCTTTTAATTAATTAATTGAAACTTATTAAAAAAAATCTTTTCGATTTTTAATTTTACGTTTATGAAAACAAACTGCAATAAAACTATTTCTTGTAACAAATAATTTTATTTTAATAATTTTCAGACAAATTATTAAATGAACCACCCACGATATTGGTACAATATATTGTAACGAGCACAGACATTCGTTACATTGTTTTTTTATTTATTAAACATGAAAGTAAATTAAAAAGTTTGCATTTAAAAATTTTCTTTAAGAATTAAAAATTGAAATTAAATATCTTAAACTCGTATCTATATTAAATCGCACAGATAATGAAAAATTATTAAAATAAAACTTTATTAAAGAAAAAGTATTTTAAAACTAAATTTTAAAAAGATTTGGAAATAAAATTATATCTTTAAATTTATCTTTAAATATATCTTTGATTTGGAAAACAGGTTAATTAATCAGAAATGGAAATGATAAATTTAATTAGTCAAATGTAAACCAGCCTTGGGCATTTAAATGTAAAAACATTGGTCAGATAGGAAAACAATAGAAACTTTTAGCAAATAAAATAAATCCATTGGGAAATCGGACCTCAACAAAAAGAATCATCGCATCGATGACGTAATGTAAATGCAATCCTTCAAATGAATATAAAAGGACATGGTTAAAAATTATTAGGGATTGGTAATTGATTATTACGATGTGACTATATGTATTAGTACAAAGTTGGAGGTAAAGGAGTTGACAGATGCACTGTCAATTCTTTCAGCTGTTAAAAAAAAGTGAAATGAACTATCGTTTTCTACATTGAGGACCAACTAAATTCAAAAACCTCCGAATGAATAAATAAAACATCGGCTAAATGTATACCAATATCTTCAGGATGGCATGGGAATTCCCATTCAAACTTACAAACAACAGATAAAGATGAACTGTTTAAAACCGTAAGAACTTTACAATTAATGAACATTACGTTAAAAACTTTTCGTATTTAAAATAATTGCATTAGTTTCCTATCTGACTAAAGTAGTTAAAATGTTATTTGATGTATTTTTTATTTATTTATTTAAAATCATTTCCATTTATTTAATTTTGTTCTTTAAGTTTATTTATGATTTCTGTTTTCCGATAAGTTAAATTATATAAATGTTAAACTTAAGTCGGGCGTGAATGGCTGTATAGATTTGTAAAGTTATATTAGGGGAGGGTAATCTTAGGTTATTTGTTTCATTGTTAAATTGGGTCAATGGATTGGATATATTGGTGTAGTTAGTAGATGTAGTCGGAGATTCGCTACTGGCAGAATCGCTTCATACGCCGCACTCTCCCGTTTTGCCTATGGAAGGAATTATAAGACGCAGAGCGCAGTTCCTTTCTATGGAGTTTTTTTATTGTTCTTTTCGTTAGATAGAAGTAATATTCTTATCTGATGAGAGTCAATATCTTCTCTTAATCTTTTTGGTGCTGCCATATTCCGTATTACATTGAATACATCGATATATCAGATGAATTGATGCCAGTTTGACTACGAATTTTAGCCTAAGGTTAAATAGGGATAGAATGTTTATTTTCAAATGCAAATCTATGTAGTCTATTCATAATCGACACTAAATAAAATTGCATTAAATTTAAATTGTTTATAGATGCTTGCATGGATTGTTTATTGGTTAACTATGTTTTGCATTTCCATATTTGATCAAAATATATAGACATTCGATAAATAATGATACCTTAGGGTGAGTATCGAAAATGTATTTATTCGGATGTCTTTTAAGTCATTGATGACAATGCAAGTATCTTATGGTGAATACTACTGGGTTACTTATAAATTTCCCTCTGCAATTGCCAGTATCAATGATTTTATGTTTTGATCGTTTATGTTTACTTTGAAATGTTTTTGACCGTGTAATCTATGTAACTGATCTATAGCAACATATTAAAACAAGCTTTTATAATCCCATCTGTGCGAACTTAATTAAAATGTAAACTTATAATATAATAGAAATTAAAATGTAAATTAAAATCTAAGGTAAAGTTAAAAATAATGTTAAATGTTAAAATGTAAAACTAATACTAAAATAGTTTTAAATCTTATATATATATGTGCATAAATAAATGTTTGTATGTTAATTACTGGCAGTGGCTTATTTTATTCTTTTTTATATATACTCTTAGATTATACTATTAAATCTCTGCTATTCCACTGAGCTAGTGACATGGGCTAACGACCAGAACCAAAATATTTAAAAAAAAAAGAAAAAAAAATTTTTTTGACTTAAGTATCTGCCTACTTTATAAATTTTTCTAGGTTCAAATGCCTAGATGGCGCCCCATAGTGCAGATTACGTTAAGTACTATTCCCCGGATTGTTACAATATATATATATATATATATTGTACTGCTAATGAAGTGCATTACATATCCATAATTTTTATTAAAAAATTCAGATAAAAAAATTACAAGTGGCTTACAAAAAATTAAAAAATAAAAATACTGCATCATATTTTTCTTTTAGAATTATAGGGGATTGGAATAATACTTCTTAGCAGGAGGGGGGATGTATAATAGAATTAAAGAAAAGTTAAAAGTATTTTTTTTCTCTCCCTCATTGTAAAGAAAGCTTTTATAATGTATAAATAAGCCAATGTGAAATTGGACTATAATTTAGTCTGTAAAAATAAAATGTTTATAAAGCTTTAAAAGATGTAATGATATGATTACTGATTAAACTGTATTATTTTTTTAAAAAAAAACTAAACTATCTTATCAAGATCATTTAGATGAACAGATTAAGATTAAGTCAAACATAAAAATCAATTAATTAAAGAAATGTAAAATGAATTAAAAGACAGATTTCAAGTTAGGATCAAAATTAATACAATGATAAATTAAAACAATAGGAGAGAAAAAATTATATAAAATTGCTCTTTTTATTGTTATACAGTCTGGTTTGTGAGACAGAGTCTGGTTAGCAATTTGTGATCATGTTATTCCAGACATCAATTTGTTATTACTCTGAAGTTCAGGTTCTTTCTAAATAATGTAGAATATTCAGAAATTGAAAATGCAGTAGTAAGCCAATCATTATTGCTGCAGTCAGCATTAATGGGGATACCACATGAGCTCTAGAAGTGTCCAACAGAGTTTCATGTTCCAAATCTTCAGCAATTAACTGTGCTTGTCTGAATAACACCTGAAACAAAATTGTAGATTCTAAGCAAATGTTGTCAAAATTCTCTCTCCCATTGCCAAGACAAAAAATGGAAAACAAAGTCTGGTACCATTAATGGAGACATAAAAGCTAACCAATTGGAAACTGACAATCATGAAATCTTAGGTAAAGATATTCTAAAATACATTCTGATAACAGACTAAACTGTTTATTTTAAATGAATGAACTTTAATTAATTGAGTATTACAACTATAGCCTAAAGTCATTTATATTAAGGTTGTGCCTTAATTATTATTTTGTCTATTTTCTCTTTCTCTTTTGTCACATTGTCACCAGTAAATTAGTGTTCTTATTTAATGTGTTAAGTAAATATGCTTGACCCTGAGACAGTGTGAGTTCGTCATGGAATATTTCAAATGCTGGATTATGGTTGCTACATTTACTGTGAATGTTTAGGTGGTTACTGGTTGGAAACTATATATATATATATATATATATATATATATATATATATATATATTGAATATCATATTATTATTACTATTTAACCTTTCTTATCCTTTTGATTCATCTTTTATATATGGTTGTTCCTTTGCACCTGAAACATACTTAACAATTTGTTTATTAGAAATGGCATTTATTAAATTCATGTTATAATCATCAGCAATACATGTGGTATATAAATTACTAGAAAAAACTATATAACTTGTTAAATCTCAAATCATTGTTTCCAGCATATTCTTTTGTTTTACTCAGTCAACCACCTATTGGAAAAATTTGTAATGGTATTGCAATTGGACACCAGCCAAAAAGATAAGATTGTTACAATATTATCTGACCAGATAAGCTGCTTTTATTTGATTATATACGCTTACAAATATATATTCATTTATGACGGCTGTGCAGCAATTCAGATTTATAATATAAATGTTAAAAAATATAGTCATTATTATTTTGAGCATATATATATATATATATATATATATATATATATATATATATATATCAAAATAATAATACTATATTTATATATATATATATATATATATATATATATATATATATATATGGGTGTGAAAGTATTAAAAGTCTGCCACTACATTTCTTTCATCAATCCGAAAAAATGATACATGTATATGTAAACAGTATTCACTGAAAAAAATACTATGTATATAAAACACAGTCATGATTGTTTGTATCACATATTTCTTTATATGTTCAAAAGATGCCATTACTTTTCTTTCATCAGCCCAAGAAAGTTATACATGTTTATTTAAAACATAATTGGAAAAAAAAATACTATACATATAAAGCATTATTCATGATTATTTGGAGCACATATTTTTTAATATACTATTATGGAGGTAAAAGCATTCAAAAGTTGTCACTACTTTTCCTCTTTCACAAACTCTAGAAAATTATACATATATATTTTTATGTTACTCATGGAAACATTACTACATATATACTGAACTTTTTTCATGAAGAGAAAAAAATCACATATATGCTTGCCATTACTGGGGGAAAATGATATACATATATAGACTAATAATGACTTGTACAATATTGTAATGGGAGAAAGTTTTATGAGATTCACATATACTGACCATGGGGCGCCACTAGTCTGAAAATCGGTACTAGACATTTATTTTAAGGGTGGACAGGTGACGCATATCAAAATGTACCAAACTAAACTCAGGGAGGAACAAGATATCTTAAATATTGTTTAGACAGTTGAGAAATCAAAGCACAAAGACAAACATCAGCCAAATTAAGTTTAAACAAATTTCAAACTTTTATTTAAGGGCAAAACAACTTGGAATAAAAGTTTACATGATAATCAATAGAGTTATCTCAGGCGTGTACTAGAACAACTAAACACAATGCTCTAGCAGACTTACCAACTCTCTAATAACAAGTTCTACAAGGAGGAAGCAATTTCATTCAGCAGAAGAGAAGTCACCTAAATGTTGTTTTTCCTATTTACAGGTATGAAAACACTACGTTCTTGAAATAAATCAACAAAACCAGCGCCAGTGAGCTTTTCTAGACCCCAAAAACAAATGTGGTGAGATCCAAAATGTTATATGCTAATAGAAGATGCACCTTAAATGTACATTCAAAGCAAAAATGATTGATTTACCTCAAGAACCACAACAATGTATGCTTCAAAATGAATGGAAAACAAACAAGTAAAATTGGCAACTCCCCAACCAAAGGATTGGAAAAACTAATCTAAGAATTAAGGGTCTCAATAGGAGACAAGTTATCCATTAGAAAATTGGTTACATCTGCCCCAGCATTTAAAGACATGAATTACCAATAATTATAATAAAAATATATTTATGACACAAGTTCTGAGTACACGCTCTGATAAATTTTAAACTATACATGTAAATACAAAATAAATCTATCGGAGAATGCACATGAGTATGAAAATATGAAAGATATAAATGCTTTAGCAGCAAAAGTCTCTCACACTTGTAATTTACAAAAGAGATACATATTATCTTCCTGCTGGCTATTTATAAAATTATAAAGCAAAAACAATTATAGTTTCCACTTTCAGAGAGATAAGAAACGAAGACTATGAAAATAAAGTCACCAGCCAAAAGATTTGGTGATTTGAAAAAGTGCAAACACAGTATTTAAAATTAATTTGGACTACTAAAACAATTACAGGTAAGCTTGCAAAATATATGTGTCTGCCAAAGCATTTAGTAAAAGAAGGCATAAAATAGAAAGCCTCACATGTCACTCTCCAATAAACAACAACTGAAAGCAAACTTGGAATCTTAAAACTAAGATTCCAAGACACACGGCAAAGTACAACAAAAAAGAATAAATATAGCTAACCAATATGAAGTTAATTATTAAATTTAGATTACAGGCTTATTAGATTGAGTGAAGATTTATCGAAAAGAAATTTACCCTGGAAAGAATAAAAAAAATTTTCATCTTAAGACAAAACACAGTTCCCATGGAGTGCACACATTTATCTTTAGTCCATTTTCAGGTCCCTTGACAGTGGCAAGGTAGAGGCAGTGTTTATTTTAGTGGCTCATAGCATGACTGAAGTAGAGCTGGTAGGCATGGATCCATCCTTTGTTTAAATTAGCAAGACATTCTAATGATGGCAAAACTCATAGCGGTAAACTTTGCCCTTTTGCATAGTAACAAAGTTTGTCGATAATGGTTTAAGTTTTTAGCAGGAATTAAATGTCAGAAGTGCTATCCAAAACACCGTGACTCTTAGAAGGCAATAATCCAAGTGTCTATTTCAATACTGAATCTCCACCTGTCTATCTAAACATTAGTGGTCTATCCTTGCCTCACTACATTTCCCACAAAAACTTTCATTAGTCTCTGAATTCAATATCTCAGGCAGGGCAAATATTAATTTCCTGCTCAATCTAATTTAAGAATTCCATCCAGGGATTATTGAAAAAAAAACAACAACACAATTAAACCTCTGCTTTTTTGGAACTAACTTTAAAAATATGACTAAAATAAAAGCAACAGCAATATTTAATTAGCAAGCTTGCTTGTTTTTAATCAAATTGATTAAAATAGGTGGAGAAAGTAAAGTATTTTTAAATCAATTTTACAAACAAAGTAGTGAAAGTAAACTATTTTAAATATAAATGTGTATGGGTTTACATACACATATGCTTTTTTTAAATAATAATAATAAAACCATTTTAACAACATTTAATGAAAATTAAGTTGTTTTTCCCTTTTTAGATTTTGGTAATAAAACAACTGAATCGGAAATCAATATATATATATATATATATATATATATATATTTCCGATTATTGATTTATATATATATATATATATATATATATATATAATCTTAAGAGCATGCTATATCTCTAAACAAGCTTTCATTTTTTTTATTATGATAAATGCTACTACAAGAGAAGGCATTCAAATCATCTTTATCTTAGATTGTCCCCATCCCAGACCAGTTTTGACTTATTGGTCTTTTCAGTGAGGAGGTGGACACTAGATTAAAAAAAAAACAACTCAAGCTAAGCATTTATCTAAAATATTTTTTTTTTCAAAAAGACGATCTAAACCTTTAGACATCTGCATGTCTTTAAAGTCAGATCTCCAAATGAAAAATTATATAGGCCTGAACTTAAGTTAGATACTCTATATATTAAGAGGCTTAGCCATTTAATTTAGCCAAAACCCCAACAGCAAAATAATAGTAATAATAAAAAGCAGATGTCACATGACTTATATATAGCTTGCATTTTGCTGTTGGGGCTTTGGCTATATTAAATGGCTAAGCCTATTAATATATGGAGTATCTGAATTAAGTTCAAGCCCATATAATTTTTTCAGTTGGAGAGCTGACTTTAAAGACATGCAGATGTCTAAAGGTTTAGATCTTCTTCTTGAGAAATATATTTTAGATATATGTTTACCTTGAGTTGGTTTTTTGAATCTATTGTCCCAACTCCTCACTGAAGAGACCCATAGGTCAAAACCGGTCTGGGAATGGGGACAACTAAGATAAAGATGATTTGAATGTCTTCTCTTGTAGTAGAATTTATCATAATAAAAAAATAAATAAAAGCTTGTTTAGAGTTATCGTATGCTCTTAAGTTTACATATTGGTAAATGCAAGCTATATATAAGTCAACTGACATCTGACTTTATATATATATATATATATATATATATATATAGATATATATATATATATATATATATATATTGTGGATATATCCATGTTAAAAAAATTAAATATTGATATATCAGCATTTTGAGTTGATCACAGAAGTCATGTACTGGGTGATATAAGGTAGAATGACTTGTGTCATCAAGTCAAAAGGTCATTATATCAATATTTAAATTTTTTAACATGGATGAACCTGCAAATATATCTTTTACATATGCAACCCATGAAAATTTCTGTATCAATATATATATATATATATATATATATATATATATATATATATATATATATATAAACTTAAGAGCATGCTAATGCTCTAAACAAGCTTTTTTATATTATGATAAATGCTACTACAAGAGAAGGCATTCAAATCATCTTTATCTTAGATTGTCTCCATCCCCAGACCGGTTTCGACCTATAGGTCAGTGAAGAGACCCATAGGTAGAAACCAGTCTGGGGATGGAGACAATCTAAGATAAAGATGATTTGAATGCCTTCTCTTGTAGTAGCATTTATCATAATACATAAAAAAAGCTTGCTTAGAGTGTTAGCATGCTCTTAAGTTTATATATTGGTAATTGCAAGCTATATATAAATCATGTGACATGTGACTTTATATATAGATATATATATATTCTCATATATTAACGTATATATATATATATATATATATATATATATATATATATTAATGGAACGTTAATATATGAGAAGAACATAATGCTCCAAACATTGGATGACAAATGTAATGGAATATATGTAAGCTAATTTTAAAACAAGTTGACATGGATAAAATTTCCACTAATGGATTTTATTTTACTATTACAAAGTGTAATCTTTTACTTTTAACTAATGAGCTTTTCTGGGTAATTGTTTTTGAAAAACTTCTTAAACAAATTACATCATTTTCTGACTGCTAAATTAAATATAAAAAATAATAAATTTCATATATGACTTAAAATACATGAATGATGTAATTATTAATAAAAGTTATAATCAATCTCCCCACACTGAAAATATACATTTATCCGTTATGCATACATACACATTAAAATAATATATATTATTTTGTGTTAAGATATATAAATATCTATGTCAGTTATATTTAAATGTTTAAGCAAAGAAACATATATGTTAGTGAATATGTATATGCATGGAAGGATGGGTTTAAACCTGGTTTGGTGGTAGGAGACTGCAAGTGGGATGTGAAGCTTGATCTAAGGATCAGATCACCTGCTTCATTTTCTCAAACTTATAATGAAGTAAAAAAAAATGTTTAAAAAAGAAAAAATATCCTTTATTTGATGTCTCGGTGACTAAAGAACAACCAGTGTGGATTAATGACATGTATCTGAAAAATATTTTTAGCTGAACATTACCTTATTAACTTATCTTTACAGGAGTGTTTTTTGTTTCATTTAATTAAAATACAATAAAAAAAACTAAGGGAAAAAAAATATAACTATACTGGTCTAATATTAGAAATTATATATATATATATGTTAAAACAAAGATTTGCACGGGTTAAATATATAAAATACATATTTTGCGGGTTCATCCGTGTTAAAAACTTTTAATATCAATATACTGACGTTTGGCTTGTGTGACCAAGTCGAAACGTCAGTATATTGATATTAAAAGTTTTTAACACGGATGAACCCGCAAAATATGTATTATATATATATATATATACAAACTTTATAGCTGGTGTCCAATGTCTTTTGTCGTTTCTCTGTCCATTTTGTCTAGGTGTTGTCGGTTCAGCTTCACTCCCCTCCCATTCTCAACACTCTCCCCCTTATTTTCATCCCCCACTCACATACCTAATATATATATCTATTTGTATGATGATGGCTATCCTGCCTGACTTTTATTTCTGCAATATTAATTCTAGATCCAGCATTTAAATATAAAAAATATATAATAATTATCATATTTACTATTTAGCCTTCTTTCTATCCTTCTGCGTCATTGTTTGTTTTGGTTGTTCTTCAGCACCTGAAACATCTTAACAAAATTATTTATTAGCAATGTTATTTATTAAAATTTTATTAGTGATACATGTATATTTTATATCTTAAAAAAACTGTATATAACTTGTTACGTGGTGAATCATTGTTTTCAAAATTTCCTTTATTTTAATAACTCTACCACCTATTGGCAAAATTTATATTGGTATTGCTACAGGGTACCAGCCAAAAAGGGTAAGGCAATATGATCTGACAAAGTGATCCACTTTTAATGGATTATACACTTTTATAAAATATATGCTTAACGGTTATACAGCCACAGCTTATAATATGATAACATAAAAAATATTGTCATTATTAACTTTAGCAAGCATTTATATATATATATATATACGAAAATGAAAGTATTAAAAGCTGCCACTACTTTATTACTTTCATTAGCCTGAGGCAGTCATATATGCATATGAACATTATTTATTGAGGAACAAAAATCTGCATAGTTGCGATTATTTGGTATACTTATTTCTTTTTATTCTGACAGTGAACGCATTTTAAAAGATGTCACTATTTTACTTGTTTTGCAAACTCAAAAACATTATATGTGTATTTAAAGCATTTATGGAAAAAAAAACATTATATATCTAAAACATTATTATCTTTTAGTGCACACACTTCTTTATCTTTTACTATAAATGTGGAAGCTCCTTAAAAGCTCCCACTATTTTATTCGCCAGAATCATACATGTTTTTAAAACATTTTTGGAGGAAAACACTATATATAAAATATTATCCATTATTATTTGAAAACACACTTCTTTATATTATTATGAAAATAAAAGCCCCATAAAAGCTGTCACCACTTTACTTCTTTTACAGACTCGACAAAATAATTTGTATTTGAAACATTTATTGGAAAAAAATACTGTGTATATAAAACATTCATGGGAAAAATATATTTTTACATATATATTCAATATTATTACTGGAAAAAAATACTTATATACTAATAATGACTTGCACAGAGTATATACTAATATTTAAAAAAAAAAAATCTAAGCTGGTGTATAAACCAAGAGAAATTTTTTTTACGCATATAAATTCAATATTATTATTTATGAAAAAAATCCATTATATCTATCAATATCTACTACTATATCTCAGGTATGTGAGTTTATATATTTGAAGCCCTACAATGATGTGCCAAACCTGGGGGAAAATACCTGTACAAGTTGGTTTTGTATCTCCATATAACAAGATCTAGCATCTAGGTAAAAGTACCTCAAATCCAATCATGCACAAGATACATAAGTCAGGAAAACAAATAAATTCTTTCATATTTGCCTATTTCCCAGATCTACCAACTTATGTGCAACAATCTCAATGATATCGATCTAATGTCATCTCTCACTGCCGGCATCGCACATCGGAGATTTAAAAAGACTCTAATTGAAGTTTAATGATGAGATATTTAGCATGAACACAATTTAAAAACAATTAAAGATTGTGATTTATCATCATATTTAGATATTAGTGGATATCATCTAGTCAGTAGGAGCATAACTTATTAATAAAATATTAATTTAAATAAAAGAAAATACAATGATTCAGAAATGTTATAATATATATATTTAAGATTTATTATTTTAACAAAACATATGTAAATGCATGTCATCATTGATTGATCATTGGCCTCATTAAGATTACATAACAGTGGGTCATAGAGAAATAATATTACGTTTGGTTGATACATTAAAAGATAAATTTAATAGATGACTTTATTTATAATTGTGGCTATGACAATAGTATGTACTATAATGATGAATATTAATATTTAGTGCTATTATAAATATAATATAGAAGTGCCACTACACCCCAGAAAGAACAAAATAGTATTTAACTGATTTGAAAGTTAATCATAATTTGATAACAAAACATTACTTTTGTACAAGAATATAGTTATTAATTTGGTTTATAAAGTGACAGATGTGTATGGGATAGCTAATGAATATATATATATATATATATATATATATATATATATATATATATATATATATATATATATATATATATATTAATGATATTAGGGTCATTGCAATGACACACATGTAAATAGAGGACATAGACATCTGTTTAACAAAAATCATAATATTATGACTTATGGATGTTCATGGGTTTACTACAAAAAAAAATAAAGAGGTACATGCATGGAAGCATATTTGATGTGATACTGTCACGGATCCAAACATGAGCTTCATGGAATTCATTTTGAAAAGAAAATACCAATGTAACTCTGCATATGTTGGCAGGATTGTTTATAATGAAGAGTGGTCAACTATGCATTATTGGGTTGGTTTTTCCAGAGCGATCCCCATAAAAAGCACATATTAGTGACCAAATGAGTCCCCAGGGGGGTTTAAGCCTGTTTCTTGGACATTGAGAACAATGATGGGGCTTGACTTTGTGATACCTCCATAAGAAAGAGAAGCACAAATATATAATCTAGGAACAAATGTGCCAATATGCACACAATGCTTGGGATAAAAAAATATATAGCTTTAAAGGCTATTTTAATTATTTAATACCCATAAATTATAGAATACCCTGCATAATGGTATGATCTAATTGCTATAAGGCATGGATGATTTAAATTAATTAAATTACATAAGTGTAAAAAATAAAGATTCCCTCTTCCCTTTACTTCAAATTATTAATAACTTCCACACCATTTAATAAATACAAATTTCAGTTAAAATAATGCTATTATTAGAAATAAATATGTTTATATGGAAACAAATGGGGTAGTGGAAATAACTGGGATAATAATTAGATTTTGCATATATAGGATATATTTACGGATGGGATTAGCACATTTAAAAGATAAAAACATTTTAGAAAAACAGATGTTGATCTGTCTTCCTACAATAATTTATAGGATAATTGTTTTGTTGTTCCAAACTCATAAGCATTTGCATAAGTCAAATAGAACTTGTTTTTAATAAAATATGTTCTTAATTACCATGTAAGTGATGGATAGGAAAACTAGAAAGGAATTACATGCTAGCGAGTTTGAAATAATACTGGTATTTTAATACACAAAAATATGTAATAATGAAATAAAATATGATTGCTGCATGGAAATAACAAAAAAGGAAACATATTAAATAGAGGTTCAATGATAGGATAGGTTATGTTATATAGAGTTATACAAATAAAATTACATGAAATACAACATTTACATAAGATATTAACAGTAGAGCATCAGGATTATTGTTATAGATAGCAGAATTTAATAGAATCATACAGTGGCTAAAGTTCTTTTTACCTTTTATAAATAGTAGCAGTCCTTGATATTTGAAGTGTCCATCGGTGTTAGTACACTAGATCTAGTTTAGAAATAAGGCATCACAGATAGCATTTTTAAAGATTAATTATTAGGCATTCGGATATTTATAGGCACAGGATACAGAGCTTTTCTTATGGGAACAAGCATGTTGAAACAGAGAGGAAGGTGAAGATTCCCCTACTCACAGTACATTGGATAAAGATTCAATCTAGCATGGATTATGTTGACGATCATTAATTTTTGGTTGCCTTCTCCTTGTTGGCTTCAAATCCAGCAGTATTTATAATTTTTGGTGACATAGCATAGCAATTAACTGCTGAACCTGAGACAATTTGTGCACTTTAGCAAAGCTAAAATCTTCTGACTGGATCTCTTTTGTTCTGTAAGTCTTTTGAAACAATGTAATTCTGTTACAAAAGTTTTTCGAACGATTGGTTTAAAATGAATCTTATGATTTTAAAACAAGTTGGCGTGGATAAAATTTCCACAAATGGATTTTATTTTACTATTACAAAATGTAATCTTTTACTTTTACCTAATGGGCTTTTCGGCCTAATTGTTTTTGAGAAACGTCTTAAAAGAATTGCATCGTTTTCTGACTGCTAAATTAAATATAAAAAATAATAAATTTCATGTATGACTTAAAATACATGACAAATGTAATTATTAATATAAGTTATAATCAATCTCTCCACACTTAAAATACATATATATATATATATATATATATATATATATATATATATATATATATATATATATATATATATATATATATATATATATATATATATTGTAAAGGAAACCCGGCGATCGAAAGGCTTAAACTTCCCTTTTATATAGATATAATGGGGAATACTTATAATTCAAGATCGCCCACTTTTTGCTACCACAAGCAGAGAGAAAATACAGACATAAACGAGTATATATCCACACTTCACCGAACCTGTATGCTATACGGGTATAGCACCAGCTTATATTTCCCAGTCAACCTTCTCCCGACTGCTGTAAGATTTAACAGAGTAACAGCAGTTGGATAATTATAAATTTAATGGGATCAAATACTGCACTACTAGCTTAATGTGCTAATTAAGTACTCAAATGCATAATAATTATTTCCAAATCCTCAGATTATATTATTTTTGGAAGTGGTGAAGAAAGAGATGAAACAGATTTTACATAAATAAAGGATATTTAATACAATAAATTATAATAAAAGAAACGTTCAAAATTATTAACACTCAATATAAAAAAAACAGATTATGCTATAATACTACAAAAAATAAATAAATACAATAGAAGATTCTATAAATGATAGCAATCTGTGGAAATAACTTATCTCTTTATAGTCATTTCAAATATTCAAAGAGGCTAATTAATATCTATCTCATTATATGTGGGAATGACAATTGCATTAAATTTAAGGTACATGCACATAATTGTATAAAATGTCTTATTCATAATTACCTAGGTCATTAAGTCTATGAGTAAACTTGGCGTCTTACTGACTGTCCTGTGGAATTTTGCCACTTCTTTGGTAGGGAACGGTCCCTCTTCGGTTAGATTTAATTGTTGGAACTCCTCCGTATTGTGGGCATCAAGTCAAGGCAAACACAAACTCTTCAGCAGGTGCTACATCAGCAGTTGTTACATCGAGATGTGAACCATTATAGCATGGAAGTCTAGATCGACCGGTGATCACGACTCACCCTTAGCCACACATCCTCGAAGCTTCCTTTATGTTATAGTTTGTTTTCATGTTCCCAAAATTTAACTTTTCATGTCTGCTTTCTATTATATTTCTCTGCTTGTTGTCAGAGCAGTGTCATCACTGAAGTCTCAAACAATACTGTTTTCCAATTAATTAATTAATGTTCTTTATTTTTCAAATTCTTTCTTTATCTTGATCTCCTGCTTGGTTTTTTTCACACCTTTTTACTTTAAAAATGCTTTCAACAACTTATACAAAATTTCTTATAATTTGACATAATTTTATAATATAATATTTTACATTTATTTCTCAATCATTTTCTTTAAATAAATTATTTCATTTTAACATGAAATAAACCTTACTCTCTTTATTCATACATTCACATATGCATTTTATTTTCGTCAAAATGTGTCATTTTAAGACCAGATCTTTATCTTATCATTGCATTCTAAATTTTACTTATATTTTATTTAAACTTCCCAACTATCGCGTTTGTTTTTATATCATTAAGTTTTTATTTTATTTATATTTCATTTCTCATTTTTTTTAATCTTACATTAAACACATGATATCAATATTTCTAACCTCAATATTTCTATTCTTTTTTTACAATCTGAACTTTGAAGAGTAAAAGATAAGAATCGTTTCGATTCTAATTCCCTCTCTTTTTTACTTAAACATTTCTTTGTTTTATAATTTTTTTTAAACTCACTTTTTTATAACCCAAGCACAATATTTAACATTCTTTAAATGTTGAATATCTATATGTGTGACCGCAGTATGTGCGATCATCACATTACACCATTCCCCTCCTTTAAATTTTTTTCTTAAAACAATTTAATTTACTGCACTTCAAGCTAGATGCTCCTAATTACTGTTAGAACCATTTTATATCTATTTACTTCTAATATAACTTTAGTGATGAGATTATTCCTAGAGAGGTGACCAGGCAAATGACATCCCTATTCTGATGACCCAAACATTATTAGTAAACCGATTTAATCTCACTACAACATTACATTAACTTTTTTTTCTGCCTCCTACTTGTATATACAGGTTCGAGTCCGCAGGATAACTCTGTGACTCAATTAAACCTTTTCATACCTCACACTTTTACAAACAATAATCCTCTGAGTGACAACTCTGGTCACTATTACTGAGGTGGGTAGGGAGGCTGGCAACTTTTTTGTCCAGCTCATCCATGAACTCAGAATATTTTACTGATAACTTGTATTTTTTATAAAAAAAGTTTTTCCCCATAGATTGGTTTCTATACCATTGACTCACGATATTTGTCAAATATCTAACTGGAAATCTTAATCCAGTGAGTCATTATGAGAAGGGGATCTCTGTCCCTGTCTTCTCTATATAATAAGATTTGATGACCACAGAACACACATGAATGCATAACAGAGAAGGCTCACCATATACTGTTAATATCCATCTACAAATATCTAAACCTACACACCTTCAGCCTCAATCTACGATCTCACACTACTATCTATCATATGTTTTTCTCAGTTTATCCTAAAGTCCTTTATCCTTTTTTCATTTACTGGCACACCATTTCTTTATATTATCATGATCACTACTGAAGTCCATTCTCCACTACCCGTGATCCAATTCCATTTCCAATCTTGTTATTAGTGAATCCTTCCTTTATTGGTGATTACAATTAGGTTTTATCTGGTGGTTGTCTTTTTCTATTGACATCACCCCTGCCTCCTCTGGGATGCGGATTTTGATCCCTAAGTTTTTATCCTCTGTCCATTTGTATGGCCACTTCCATTCAGTCTTATATCTAAATCATTTATCTTCCTGCCCTATTGGATTCCCCTCTGTTAAATCTCTTCTGTTTTCTTTCCATCGTCCTTTACTAGGATCCCAACCATTTTTAATTTCAAGTGGTTGCTTAGGAGGTGGTCTATATACAGATCCCTTGTCTGTATCTTCTCCAGTGGCTCTTGACTCGATGTATTCCATCCCAGTATATGTGCTGTTACTGGCTTACTTACTTATCCTCTCTTCAAATTTTAAGTCTAACTTTTCTACTGCCTTCGCTAACTGATTTATATCGTTCTGCATGCTCATCATCATCTTATTATCTTCTAGTCTTATCACTTCCACTTCCTTTTCTTTATCTAACTCTCTTATTCTCTTCTCTGGCCACCCTATGTCTTCTCTCAGATCAAACTCTGCTGACTATCTACCTATACTCTCGGCCCTTTCTAATTCATCATATACACATGGCTCCATACTTTTTTGTTCATCCCACTTAATTTCTCTGTAAAATCCATTTCTTGTGTTTTAGCCTCAGATTGCTGGATGACATCATTTCTAATTTTCCTCATGGCTTCAGCAATTCTTATCTGGTTGTCTATTTCTATCTTTACCCACCATTCTTCCAACCTTCTCTCCTGTCTGTCCACGTAGTCCTTCATAAACTGTTCTTGTTCAACCCTCATTTACATTAGCATATCCGTGATATCACTATAATTTATTTTGCCCTTTACTTTCATCCTTTTATTTTTATTCCCTTCTTTTACTTCCTCTTCTTGAAAGTCCATTTTAGCTTGGGACCTTGTATGCATAAATATAACTTTATGTAACCCTTCTTGATCTCTGTATTAACTATTATTATTATTGAACTCTTCGGGAAAGGTTTATATAAAAAATCTCTTTCTATTGACTCTTTGCTTTCTGATTTGATTAACTTTTAATATATTTGTTATTTGTGAGTTAGCATTTAGATCACTAGCTAACCCAAACAACCGCACTCTGGTTCACCCTCTTGTTTGTCTGCCTTAGATTAGTCTGACTGACTGCCCGACCTTGATGATTGTCTGCATTTTTTTCCAACTTATCCAACTCTGACTCAGCTACTTCAATTAAGAATGCTCTTATATATTGCTTAAATCTAGCTTAACTATTATACTTTATTCCTCTGTTAATGATATTTGTAAATAAACTCATTTCTATTTGACTGTATTTCCAACCGTTCGCACTTATGATATATACTTCTAATATTCCGTTTCTAAATCTCGATCACTTTAAGGTTACGGTTGTTTTTTTAAAACAAAATCATACACATAGATATATTTTTGACAGACTAACCTCCTTAATTACACACACTATGTTTGTAATTTATATTGTCTCTTTACTATTGTAAAATCATAAAGATATGTTTTTTCCTTCCATTTCACAGGTATACTTTGTTGTACAGCTTTATCAGCAATTTATTGATTAAGTTATCCTCACGATTATTTTTTTAAAATCATACACATATATTTCCTCAACTTAATTAATATACTTCGTTATACCTACTACGTTTTGTAATTTATCGATTACTTTCTTTTCTCGAATCTTTAAAATCATACGTATATATTTTTCTTCAACCTAACAAATACACTCGAACATTTTTTATCATTTATCATTATAAATATTTATTTTCAGCTTAACTGGGATATGTTATTATAAATTCACACATATATCTTTTCAACTCCACTTACACATGCGGTTATTCTAAAGTCCAACATATATATTTCTTCACTTCAACTTAACTGAGATACGCGAACATTTTAGAATCTATCATTTATGATTACAACCTTACTAAAACTGTTTTATTCTTTTTAACTTAACTACTTTATTTTCATTACTACAAACATCTAGATAATCTACATTTGATCGCTTTGATTATTGCTGAATACACTTTATCATTACGACTATGAACTCATACACACATTTATTTATTTTTAACTTAACTGGACTATGCGACTATTTTTATTACTTAGCATTAAAACTTTCATGAAACTTTGTTTTATTCTTTTTTCCCTTTTCTGAAACGGTTTATATTTCATTACCAGCAATTATTTGAGATAATCAATTCTTTGTTTGTGGTGATTATATTGAAATACTTCTAGTCTTTTATTAAATATGTCACAATGCATTTCAAAACTTTCTTAATATTAAAATTTTCCCTTCTTTCTATTCTTCGTACACACTTGATGATGAAACACATATATGAAGTATTTTAAAGCAAAAATTTATCCCCTTCATCTTCGCTTCTAACCACTCTGATTTACAACGTGAATTTTATATATTTTAAAAAAAACACATATATTATTTTAGAACATATTTACATTATCTTACAAAATTATTCAACATGTGATCACTAATTGCACAGCAATAGATATCTCGGACTCTGGCCCCCAAAATGTAATGGAAACTCGGCGATCGAAAGGCTTAAACATCCCTTTTATATAGATATAATGGGGAATTCTTATAATTCAAGATCACCCACTTTCCGCTACTGCAAGCAGAGAGAAAATACAGACATAAATGAGTATATATCCGCACTTGATCGAACCTGTATGCTATACGGGTATAGCACCAGGTTATATTTCCTGGTCAACCTTCTCCCGACTGCTGTAAGATTTAAGAGAGTTACAGCGCTTGGATAATTATAAATTTAATGGGATCAAATACTGCACTACTAGCTTCATGTGTTAATTAAGTACTCAAGTGCATAATAATTATTTCCAAACCCTAAGATTATATTATTTTTGGAAGTGGCGAAGAAAGAGAGGAAACGGATTTTACATAAATAAGGGATATTTAATACAATAAATTATAATAAAAGAAACGTTCAAAATTATTAACACTCAATATAAAAAAAAAAAAGATTATGCTATAATACTACAAAAAAAAAATACAATAGAAGATTCTATAAATGATAGCAATCTGTGGAAATAACTTATCTTTTTATAGTCATTTCAAATATTCAAAGAGGCTAATTAATGTCTATCTCATTATATGTGGGATTGGCAATTGCATTAAATTTAAAGGTATGTGCACATAATTGTATAAAATGTCTTATTCATAATTACCTAGGTCATTAAGTCTTTGAATAAACTTCACATCTTGCTGACTGTCCATGGAATTTTTCCACTTCTTTGGTAGGGAATGGTCGCTCTTCGGTTAGATTTGATTGTTGGAACTCCTCCGTATTGTGGGCATCAAGGCAAGGCAAACACAAACTCTTCGGCAGGTGCTACATCAGCAGTTGTTACATCGAGATGCGAACCATTACAGCACGAAAGTCTAGATCGACCGGTGATCGCGACTCGCCCTTAGCCTCACATCCTCGATGCTTTCCTTATGTTATAGTTTGTTTTCATGTTCCCAAAATTTAACTTTTTATGTCTGCTTTCTATCATATTTCTCTGCTTCTTATCAGAGCAGTGTCCTCACTGAAGTCTCGACCAATACTGTTTTCCAATTAATTAATTAATGTTCTTTATTTTTCAAATTCTTTCTTTATCTTGATCTCCTGCTTGGTTTTTTTTTTTCACACCTTTTTACTTTAAAAATGCTTTCAACAACTTATACAAAATTTCTTATAATTTGACATTATTTTATAATATAATATTTTACATTTATTTCTCAATCATTTTCTTTAAATAAATTATTTCATTTTGACATGAAATAAACTTTACTCTCTTTATTCATACATTCACATATGCATTTCATTTTCGTCAAAATGTGTCATTTTAAGACCAGATCTTTATCTTTTCATTGCATTCTAAATTTTACTTATATTTTATTTAAACTTCCCAACTACCACTTTTGTTTTATATCATTAAGTTTTTATTTTATTTATATTTCATTTCTCATTTTTTTAATCTTACATTAAACACAATATATCGATATTTCTAACCTTAATATTTCTATTCTTTTTTTACAATCTGAACTTTGAAGAGTAAAAGATAAGAATCATTTCGATTGTAATTCCCTCTATTTTTTACTTAAACATTTCTTTGTTTTGTAATTTTTTTTTAAACTCACTTTTTTTTATAACTCAAGCACAATATTTAACATTCTTTAAATGTTAAATATCTATATGTGTGACCGCAGTATGTGCGATCATCACTATATATATATATATATATATATATATATATATATATATATATATATATATATAATTAAATTCAGGCTCATATAGTTTATTTGGATAAAGAGCTGAGTTTCAAGACATGTAGGTGTCTGAAAATTTGGATCTTTTTCTTTACATTTAAGAATTAGATAAATGCTTGGCTTGAGTTAATATTTTGAATCTAATATCCTAGGTCCTCACTGATGAGAGCCATAGCTTGAAACTGGTCTGGGGATGGGGACCGTCATAGATAAAGGCTTCAGGTATTTTCTCTTGTAGCATTTATCATAAAAAATAAAATAAATAAGCTTGTTTAGAGCTATTAGCAGGCTCTTTATATATATATATATATATACATTTGTGTCTTTTTGGTTACGTATCAATTTCCATGTATGTAGCTAATGGTATACAGGTGGAATCAATAAATAATTATCTTTAGCTTACTTATATAGTTTAATTTCATGTTGACGTTTAATGAACTATCCACCATACAGTACAAAATACTTGTCATTAAATATTCAGGTACAATGACAAACTCTAGAATTGCAATTGTAGGTTTCAAGTCTACATCAAATTTTCCTTTAATTGATGAATGTGCATATTCACCTTCTGGACCATAGGAGTATAAGACATAGGATATCCATTTATCACTAGCATCACGATAGTACCATTGGATTCTATTCATGGAATGAGATGATTTGCAGATTAAGTCATACAAATACTCAGACGGAAGGTAAATATTTTCTGTAGAAAATAAAAAAATATGTCGTTCAAATTAAAGAAATATTTTCCAATTAAATAGTGTCTAAAATTATACTAGAAATTAGAAATAAAATAAAAATAAGTATAACATTGCAATACTAGCCAAAAAATAAACTATATTTTAATAGCATTATTTCACAACCATGTATGCAAAACAAAATAGTCTTTCTATCACTAACTTGAGAAACCAACTTCCATTAACATCAATGAAGAGTAAAAGAAAGTTGATCTGAAGCTATCATTCTGATGATATTTTATGATGTTAAAGAAAATTGTTTTTAAAGTGTATGATGTGGTTAAAGGCTAGTTTGTTATATATATATATATATATATATATATATATATATATATATATATATATATATATATATATATATATATATATATATATATATATATATATATATATATATATATAAATGGTATTAAACATTAAATCACCCAACATGGTTAAAAAATCTAGTATCACTCTATTGTGAACTAATATATAAATACATTATAACGATCGAAAAGAAAGTGAAGATCGAATCTAACCACAATCTGCCCAATCATGGCACCTTCTAGGTATTTGAGCCTCGAAAAATTTATAAAGTAGGCAGATATGTGCAGTTCATATTCCACTTTTTTAAATATTCAGATCGTTAGCCCATCATCACTAGTTCATGGAGATGTAGAGATAAGAAATAACTTGTTTAGTTTGTATATATAATAACATAAAAGCCACTGCCAGTAATTAACACAGGAACAATATTTATTAATGCATGTATAAATAACTTTGAGGAATACATTTAACATTTTATATTTTAATATTAACCTTTCATTTTAAATAGATTGCAATAATGAGTTTAATATTTATTTAGAGGGTCGAGTATGAATAGACTACATAGATCTGCATTTGAAAAGAAAATATTATTTCCCTTATTTAACCATAGGCCAAAAGTTTGCAGTCAAAATGGCATCAATCCATCTGATACATTAATGTATTCAATGTAGCATGAAAATACAACAGCACTATATATACTATACTGTCAGGAATGTATATCTGAACAGTATAGTGAGAGAAGACATTGTCTCTTAACCAAACAGGAATGCTACATCTGTTGGCGAGAAGAACAATAAACAAAAAACTCCATAGGAAAGGACTGCTTCTTCTGTTTTACTTTCCAATTCCATTAGGCAAACAGGGTGTGTGCGGCACATATATGCAATCCTGCCCATATTGTATCTCCTGCTACATTTACTAATTACATCAATACATCTAATCCATTGACCCAATTTAACTACGAAACAAATAACCTAAGATTACCCTCCCTTGAACTATATATATAAACTTTACAAATCTATATAGCCATTCACGCCTGACTTAAATTTAATAGTGAGATACATTCACACAGATGAATTTTATACAATTTGTTTTATAATGTCGAGTATAGATCGACTGCACAGATTCCATGGTTAAAAACATTTCAAAATAAACACAACCGATCAAAATACAAAATCATCGATAACGTCAATTGCATAGGGAATACACAAAACCCAATACCATTCATCGTAAGATGCCAAAGTGACATCGCTGACTTATATATTCTAATCGAATGTTAAAACCACAACATAATCAACCGCTAATGAATCTATGCAATGTCTATACCCAACCTTAAATTTCCCCATCTAAAATTTAAACAATAAATATTAATACAAATAAAATAATAAATGGAAATGATTTGTTTTTCAAATGCAAACATATAAAATTAAACATTATTAATTGATTTGAAACTTACAAAAATCAGATAAGAGTCCATTCTAAAATTAGGTTAGCTTGTTTATTAAACTTGTCAACTCTTGATGAAAGTTCTTAATTAATTTTATGATTATAACAATTGTTCAGTCCATTTAGCTTACAGTAGAAGAGGTCCCAGTTCCTGGTGTTACTTTCCACGGAGTCTTTATTTGAAACCCGGTCTATTTGAAGGCATCCTTAGCTGGAACAATCCTGGTATCACAGTTTTTTCATTTTTAAAATAAGTGAGAGAATGACAAGTGTGTCTTATAGTTCATCTCACTAAACCAAGCTGGAAAAAAAAACTGTCTGGAACTCAATATTTTTCTTTTTATAGTCCTCCTATGGATTCCACAAACAAAAACATCACTGTTCCATTTTTTTTCGTTATGGTCCAGGTCTTTATTTGCTTCAATTGGTCAAGCTAAAATCTCTTTATTCTCTTATATATTTTTCATCTGACTTTTTAATTACACAGTTTTTGGATAATTAATAAACAATCATTTCCATCTACAAAATATTTTATCTTTAAGTCTTGTACTTTTTTTTATAAAAAAAGTACATTCAAATACTTTTTTGTTATTTATATAAAAAAAATATTTTTAAAGTTTAGCATCTGTGAGAATATATACATTTAACAAACATTTTAATTTTAGCGTTTAGTTTTTTTTTAATAGATTTTATTTTTATTTGGAACTTAAAAGTTTTTATATCAAATTAATGTAACAGCATATTTATATATTGTTACAACATTAAAGTTTGTATTTTAAAATAGCCAGCTCAAAATGATACACTTTGAACTATCCACTGTAAAATGTTATGTATTGAAATACAAACAAAGTCAAACAAAGAACTTCAAATTTAGCAAGCAACAAACTTAACTTTTTTGCTACAAACAAACATGTTTTACTATTTTTATATAAAGGCAAACTAAATGTTAGTAATTTTAATCTTTAAATATACAAATATTAAACATTAAATCACCCCACGTGATTAAGAAATTCAGTACCACCCTCTGTGAACTAATATATAAATACATTAGAGTTCATATTTCAAAATAGCCAGCTCAAAATGATACAGTGAGTTGGCTATTTTGAAATACAAGCTCTAATGCATTTATATATTAGTTCACAGAGGGCGGTACTGGATTTCTTAATGATGTGATGTGATATAATGTTTAATATTTGTATATTTATTTCAGTATAGCGTTATGCACTGGAATTATTTTCTACACATTTTTGTTAGGTGGTTTAAATATTAAAATTACTGTTTAGTTTGTTTTTATATAATTGTAGTAATCATGTTTTTTTGTAACAAAAAATTAATATCGTTGCTTGCTAATTTCAGGTTCTTTGTTTGAGTTTGTTCGTATTTCAATACTTAACATCTTATAGCGGACATTTCAAAGTGTATCATTTTGAGCTGGCTATTTTGAAATATGAACTCTAATGTATTTATATATTAGTTCACAGAGGTCTGTACTGGATTTCATAACCATGTGGAGACATTTAATGTTAATATTTGTATATTTATTTCAGCATAGCGTTATGCACATGGAATTATTTTATATAATATGTTGTATCTTTTGTTGAGTTGAATTTCATTTGAAAAGGTTTATTACATAGTAAAAACAATGACTGTGAAATTTTTTGAACTAGTGTTATAATGTTAAATGGATATTTATTTTTATAATCCAAATATGGCTTTGTATCTTGGTTATGGATAATTTTGAAATATAAATAGCAATACTACTTTAAAAATATAGCAAAAGCAAAAATATTATTCATATAACTAAATTTCCAATAGCAAATAGAAACTTTATATATATATATATTGTAACGTTCTTCATATTTTACTCATTTCTAGTAGGTCTTCTTTTACACACTATAAAGTGAAAGGTAATCAGGTTATGGAGAAAGAAAAATATTGTTCCTATTTCCAAAACATAGCTATATTTTCTGATTAACTGGCCTACCAATTATTGCTACTGGAATTTCCAACAAAGTTAGTTTTAATTTATAAAAGGGTGTTATAGTCAATAGACTCCTAACTTCCTCATATCCCATCATTTTGATGCAAGTAACGAAAAGAATGGAGTAGGTTTTCGGTTAACTTTATTTATTTTTTTAGAGAATATTATCCCTGGAGCTTAGTCAATAACTATTAAATAGAATGGCAAAGTAATTTCTTTAATTACATGTTAATTAACTAACATTTACAATATCTAATATTCAAATTAAGAACGTACAAAGACAGTGTTAAATTAATACAAAATATTTTATTAAAATCTATTTAAAATATTTATGCAAGAATTAGTAAAGAAAAAATTGGGTAAAAAGCATACACTAATCCAAATATTATTAATCAGATGAAAATTCTTGTTCCATTTAAATTCTTCTAGAAAATTCCATTCTTGCATGATGACTCCATTCAACAAGTGAGTAGTGTTCATGTGCATATGCATATCACTGCAACAGGCCACTCTCACGGAAACCTCCAACTCTAAGAACACATGTTACCTGAAACCAGTTTTGAACCTTCTGTGCATATTATTATTATTATCATGACACTTAGGTTTATAATCTTATATACTTATTTTTAACTTTCTGTTAGAAAGTTTTTTTAGTAAATTATTTTCGCCATCCTTAATCAATATCCTCAAGGTTTTCTTGATCATAAACTTCTTACTTTTGGAATTATTTTTGTTTATCTGGATCAGTAATCTGCATGCCTTTCTTTTATTCTTTCCAATTTCAAATTTATTAAACTATGGATAAATAATTCGAACCAAAAAAATCAACTAATTGTACATTCCCCCCCCCCAAAAAAAAAAAAAAATTAACTAACTAAAAAAAATTTAAACTGCGTTAAGTTAAAAGATCTTTAAATTTACTTTTTTTTTAGATTTAAATATTTTAAATGACAATATCTTTGGACCATCTAATTGTAGATGGATATATATATATTGTGCCAGGCACGTTTGATGTGGCCAAGCACAAGTTAACGTTAGACAAATTAATGGCCAAAAATACATAAAAAGCCATTAAATGGGAGGGGTATACTATTTATATAATAAAACTTTGTTATAAATTAAGAGAGAGAACTGTGGCTATAACATAAACTCACACTCATATATAATTAAAGCCAATATTGAAAGGCTTAGAAATATGTATTTGTAATTTTGATTTTTGTTTTTATTTTTTTAAAAAGAAAAGAAACGCCAAAATGTATTTATAATTTTAAATATTTTTGTTTGGTAAAGAAACAGCGTTCATTTGGCAAATTGTGATTCTGTATCTGTATTTTTTTTTTTTTGAGTGTTTACATAATGTAAAAAGGAAAATTTTAAATATTACTATTTAAAAATAAGTTAGAAATAATTTCAAAATCAAAGTTTTAATGGTTGTTTTTCTCTTCAGTTGCATTTGAGAAAGAGAGGGGGGTCATTGTCTTAAATTTAAGAAAAGCCTAAAGGCATTCTTATTTCCTGTCCATTCTAAAATAATTTCAACTGGACAAAAAGAACTTGATTAAACTTGTGATAATGCTGGGAGATAAGAATGCCCAATCTAAGTGAAATATTTTTGTTAAAACTTCGATTGTAATAATGTAATTACTAAAGGAAAAATAAAAAAAAGATATTATCATTCATTAAAATTTTTATTAATGATATTTGTGATCTGAATGGATATATAAAAAAATTCTAATTGGAAATCAAATTCTTAAAACAATTTGTAAAACCAAAAAAAGATTTAATTAATTGATTTTTCTTTCTTGGAGGGAATACTGGAATTGAAGGGGTAGTGAAGAGATAGTTCTGGTCTGAAGTTGGGAGAAGGTAGTTAATTTTTTGTTTTTCAAAAAGACAGATCTTATTAGGATTCTTAAGTTTATCATTAAGCTAATGCTGATAATGGAACCACATAAAGTCTTGCAACCTTTTTAGCAAGCATGCTGACTCTGATTTAACCTAATCCCGGAGAGTTACTCTAATTAAAAATTCATTCAGTCATTCTGAACCAACAGACACAAATTCATGTAGTCATTCAAATAACCATTCGAGCAGTTAACCAGTGAATAGCCAGCAGTTTAAACATCAGACTAATAAGTGGTGTTGAGTAACATTAGTTATCTAGCCAACTATTGGAAGCTAAATAAACAGATAATTATTCGACCATATAGTCAGTTGATACTGATGGAAGTTTAATTGCAACATGCCATTGAAGCCTGAAATTAACCCAGAATTAGTAAAACAAGAAAAGACTGTTTATAGGGTGTAATATCCATTGTCCGGCTTTAAAATGCAAATCAAGCACTTTCCTGTATATAGAATGATTATGGAGTAGAAGCCCACTTCAGCACATTTGTCCAGCTCCACTCCTGCCATCTCAACAGAATGTAAATGCTGAGAGTTAAACACCAAAGTGATATTGATCAATTCTATGAACTTGTACTGCAGTCAAGTCCAGCCCTTGCCGCAATTGATGTATAGTCCACTCAGAACCCATAGAAGGGTGATACTTAGAGACTATAACTGGTATATTATTTTTGTGTTTATTTTATTTAAATTCAATACACATTTCGTAAACATATGTCTCATGTACATACATACACAAATACATCTTTTAAAGTAACTTGTTAATTTTTTCTTATTTGCTTAATGCACGTGTGTGAGTTTATAATCCACAGATCACTATCTCTCATGTATAATTATTTAATTCATTTTTCTTTTTAAAAAAGAAATTTTCCTTTATTTAGTTTAATGATTGCTTTGACGAGTATTTCTGTACGATTATAGTTTTGTTGTTAAAATGATTATATAGTGTGCAATATTTGTTTCGTATATTTAATCAATCTGGGAATATTAATATTGTATTCATATTATAAATGGTATGAGGTAATGGGTTAATAAAAGATTTATATTATAATTCTAAAGTGAATACTGTCATATATATATTTTTTATTTTCTTTGTCATTTACTTTCTCTAACTATAGTATTAATTAATTTTGCATGTTTTCCGATTCCCATTCTTTTAACTGAGAATAGAGTATGCTGAGCTAGCAAATGGGAAATCATCTTACTGGGTCTTAGATCTTTATTTATCATGAGGATACTTGTTTATTAATTGTATTTGAATAATTATTTATTTTCATATACGCCAAATATTAACTCAACTTGCATATCCTTTCAGGTAGAGAATTAATTTTTCTTCTGGGAGTGGCATGAAGGGTTGGTTTAGAGTCATACCCCAAAGATATGTAAAAATCAATCTTTGTATAATTATCTTCTATGTCCGTAATAATATTACGGTAAAGTATTTCAATTTCTCCTTATTCCGGCATGTCACCATATTTCTTTTCATGTTCGTCTTATATGCATGCTTATATTAATGGAGTAAGTGGTTGACCGGTACAATATACATGTATATAATTATTCAAAACAATACAATAATTAAAATTAATACAGTAAACAATATTTTAAAAACAAATATATACTATAGTTTAATAAAAGTATTTTCAGCTATTTAAGTAGTCATTATCAACTAAATTCAAACTCTATTACAAAAAACACCATTACAAAAGTATACAAAAACAATTACATCACACATCAATTTTCCCACAATTCATTAATTTTTATATTCGCAGCCTATCTATCTATTAAAATGTTGCTTTCCATTTTTTATTAACATAGCTTCTTTAGTTTTATGTTTATTATTATTTCTTTCAATACACAAAATCTTAACTTTATTAAAATCAAAACCAAAACCATAACTAAATGTTACATTATCATCAAAAAATACTGAAGGTGATACATCATCATTTTTAACATTCTCTTGTCTTGATATTTGCACTCATTTATATAACAACCAATGCTCTTTTGATCTTTTTTCCAATGTACACCGAGATTCACCTATATATGCCTTTCCACAAATACACAGACATTTATATATTGCACAATTTTTATTTAAAATATTACATATATTTCATGAATTATTTATTAATCTATTTAAATTAGGAGTAGTATAAAATGTGACTCTACATACATTTAATATATTTGTTTTATACATTTCAATGGCTCATTACAAATAAATGGTATTGATATCCAACTATATTTCATTTTATCAATATCTATAGTATTTAAAATATTACTATTATTATTAAACTTACTAACAATATTATATATTAATTTATGATTATATCTAATATTTAATAAATCCATAGTAAAACATTTATATTACTTATTTTATCAGAATTATATTTACATAACTTATTATTCCTAAATAAAAATGATTTTAAACCAGATAATGTATGTACTGTAGACATTTGAGTCCCAAGGAATATATCCTCTTTTGTCAATATCTTTTATTACCATACAATAATCTAATTTATTTTTATTATGACTAACTTTAATATCCAAATATTGAATTGAATTTTTTTCTTTAAAAGATTTACTCCATTTTAAACCTTCTAAACTATTTAGTTCATTAAGTAACAAACTTATAACATCTAAGTTTCCACAAACTAAACATCATCAACATATCTGTAATAAATTTTTATACCTTGGTAATATATATTATTATTAAGAAATATATCTTTATATCTTGATTTTACAAAACTATATATTTGTGAAATTACAGGAAGACCCATAGGCCAAGCAATATCCATTTTATAATAATCTTCATTAAACATAGCATATATATTTTTATCCATAAAATATTACACATCATTTATAAATTTTACTTTCTTAACATCACCTTTTTAAACATCAAAGCATCTAAAATAATTTTACAAATGTTAATCTATCTATTGAGTCATACATCTCACATGTTTCAAATGTACAAATACTATCATATTCATTAATATTAATATTATGAATTGTCTTTACAAAATCAAACAATGACCTAATAATATATATATTTTCCAAATCCAAGAACGTCTTTTAACAATGTTTCTATAAATCTACAAGTTTCATAATAAAATGATACACCATAGTCAGTCATTAATCTTAAAGACCTATCTTGTTTATGTAGTTTAATATTCGAAAAAATCCTAGAACAAATTGAAGCAGATGGATAAAGAAGATAATATGTATGAGAATCTATACATTTATGATTTTTATCTTTTTTAAAAATATCAATAAACTTTACATGTAAATTTTGAATGTTTATTTTTCCTACCTTTTTAAATTTGTGCTTATCCAGTTGAATTAAAAGTTTATTGTAGTAATCAAGTTATAATATAATACACATTCTCAAACATTTGTCTTTTTTTAAACAAACAAGATCATTATCATGAATAAACATTTTACATCTAAATATATGTGAATTCCAATAGCAATTAACTCTGTTTTTAAATTTCTTAACATTAACTTTTTGTATTAAGATATCAACTTTTTGCATTAATTTATTTTATATTTCAGAAGAACATTTAATTACACTAAAAGAATGTTCAACAACAACTTTTAACTCCAGATCATTATAAGCCCACATACACCAACGTATTTAGAACCATAATTTTAAATATACTCTTGTTGAAAATCAATATCCACGCTAGATAAATTGATGTAGTTACTATTTTTAATCTTAGTTAAATTTTTGTTATATAGAAAAGTAATTTTTCGATCAAATTTTTTATAAACTTTTATATAGTAATTATTAAAATAATATTAACAATGACCTTTATAAACCATTGGTCAACATCATGAAGATTAATAAAATAATTTAAGCACTTTAAATATTTATGTTAATTAAATAAAAAGTATTTGCACTGATAAATTATATTACATAAAATAATCACTTTAATCTCTTATGTTTTAGCACTTTGAAAACTGCATTCCTTATTAATTTTAATTGTACAACAATCTGGGAAAATATGGCACATTTTACAATTATATAAAAATTGCAATCTACCTTTAAGACATATTATTCTCATAAATACTCCTTTTCATTCTTGCAAAATCCAAACTTGATTGACCATATTAAAAAAATTATATTCCAAAGTAAATAATTAAATAGCAGTATTATATGTAAATTATTAATCAATGTCTGTATTCCAATTCTAATAAAATATATATAATTATTCAAAACAATACAATAATTAATACAGTAAACAATATTTTTAAAACAAATATATACTATAGTTTAATAGAAGTACTTTCGACTATCTAAGTAGTCATTATCAACTAAATTCAACTTCTATTACAAAAAAAAAATTGTTACACCCAAATGTATACAAAAACAATTACATCATGCATCAATTTGCCCACAATTCATAAATTTTTATATTAGTTGCCTGTTTATTTATTAAATGTTGCTTTCCATTTTTGATTTACATAACTTCTTTAATTTTACCTTTATTATTATTTCTTTCAATACACAAAATCTTAACTTTATTAAAATCAAAAACATAATTACATATTACATTATGATCAAAAATACTGAAGGTGATACATCACCATTTATAACATTCTCTTATCTTAATTTTTGCACTTGTTTATATAACAACCAATGCTCTTTTGGTCTTCTCTCCAATGTACACTGAGATTCACAGACATATGTCTTTCCACAAACACACATCCACTTATATATTGCACAACTTTAATTTAAAATACTACATCTATTTTTGGAATTATTTATTAATCTATTTAAGTTAGGAGTAGTATAAAATTGTTGTAACATTAAAATAAATAAGGAGTGCAATTTGCCAAGTACTAAAATAAAAGAGATTAAAATGATTATTTTAAGGAATATAATTTATCAGTGCAAATACTTTTTTATTTAATCAGTGTAAATATTTAAAGCGCTTAAATTATTTTAATAATCTTCATGATGTTGATGGATGGTTTAATTATAAAAGTCATTATCAGTATTATTTTAATAATTATTATATAAAAATTTAAAAAATTTGATCAAAAATTACTTTTCTATATAATAAAAAATATTGATTTTCAACAAGAGTATATTTTAAATTATGGTTCTAAATATGTTGGTGGTATGTGGACTGATAGTGATCTGGAGTTAAAAGGTGCTGTTAAACATTCTTTTAGTGTGATTAAATGTTTTTTTTTTCTGAATTATCAAATGAATTAATACAATAAGTTAATGTTAAAAATGTTAAAACAGAGTTAATTGCTATTGAATTCGCATATCTTTAGATTTTAAAAGTTTATTCATGATAACAATCTTGTTTGTTTAAAAGAAAACAAATGTTTGAGAATGTCTATTATGTCAAAACTTGGTTACTACAATAAAGTTTTACTCCAAATGCATAAGCTTAAATTTAAAATGGTTGGAAAAATAAACATTGAAAATTTACGTGTAAAGTTTATTGATGATATTTTAAAAAAAGCTAAAAAGAATAAATATATAGATGCTCATGCATATTATCATCTTTATCCATCTACTTCAATTTGTCCTAGGATTTTTTCAAATATTAAACTACTTAAACAAGATAAAGCTTTAAGATTGATGACTGACCTTGATGAATCATTTTATTATGAAACTTGTAGATTTATAGAAACATTGTTAAAATATGTTCTTGGATTTGGAAAATATATTATTAGTTCAGCGTTTGATTTTGTAAAGAAAATTCATAATATTAATATTGATGAAAATGATTGTATTTGTTAATTTGATATATGTGAGATGTATGGTTCAATACATAGATTAACATCTATAAATATTATTTTAGATGCTTTTATGTTAAAAAAGTTGATGTTAAGAAAGTAAAGATTATAAATGATGTGTTATATTTTATTGATAAAAATATATATGCTATGTTTAATGAAGATTGTTATAAAATGAATAATGGTTGGCCTTTGAGTCTTCCTGTAGTTTCACAAATATGTAGTTTTGTAATATCAAGTTATGAAGATATAATTTTAATAATAATATATATTACCAAGGTATTAAAATTTATTACAGGTTTGTTGATAATGTTTTTGTTTGTGGATGTTTAGATTTTATAAGTTTGTGATTTAATGATTTAAATGGTCTAGATTTAAAATGGAGTAAATCTTTTTAAGAAAAAATGTCAATTCAATATTTGGATATTAAAGTTAGTCATAATAAAAATAAATTAGATTATTGTAAACAAAGGCAAAACTCTTCATACAGTAGGGTCACCCTGTGCTAACCAGAGTAATCAATAGATGCATAAAATCCCTGTCTAGTGCACAAGCCTTCTGGTATATATTGATTACTCTGGTTAGCACAGGGTGGCACTACTGTATGGAGAGTTTTGCCTTTGTTTACAACAATTATGTGCTAGTATGAGATGGTGATCATGTGAAATTAGATTATTGTATGACAGTAAAAATATTGAAAAAAGAAGAAAATATATTTTGGGACTCAATTGTGCCAATGGTACTTATATTATCTGGTTTAAAATCATTTTTATTTAGGATCAATAAGTTATATAATTCTGATAAAATAAGTAATATAAATGTATTTACTACGGATTTATTAAATATTGGATATAATCATAAATTAATTTATAATATTGTTAGTAAGTTTAATAATAATAGTAATATTTTATGTACTATAGATATTGGTAAAATGAAATATAGTTGGATATTAATATCATCTATTTGTAATGAGCAAGTGGAATTTATAAAACAGATACATAAAAATATAAGTAGAGTTGCGTTTTATAATACTTCTAATTTAAATACATTAATAAATAATTCAAAAAATAAATGTAGTATTTTAAATCAAAGTTGTGCAGTATATATATGGCTGTGTATTTGTGGAAAGAGCATATATAGGTCAATCTCAGTGTACATTGGAGAAAAGATCAAAAGAGCATTGGTTGTTATATAAACTAATGCAAAAATTAAAACAAGAGAATGTTAGAAATGATATATCACCTTCAGTATTTTTTGATCATAATGTAACATGTAATTATGGTTTTGATTTTGATTTTAATAAAGCTAAGATTCTGTGTATTGAAAGAAAAAATAATAAATGTACAATTAAAAAAGCTATGTTAATAAAAAATGGAAAGCAACATTTAATAAATAGACAGGTTGCTAATATAAAAATTAATGAATTGTGGGAAAATTGATGTATGACATAATTGTTTTTGTATACATTTGTAACTTTTTTTTTTATAATAGAGTTTGAATTTAGTTGATAATGACTACTTAGATAGTTGAAAGTACTTCTATTAAACTATAGTATATATTTGTCTTTAAAATATTGTTTATTCTGTTAATTATTGTATTGTTTTGAATAATTATATATATTTTATTAGAATTAGAATACAGACATTGATTAATAATTTATATATATATATATATATTGAAACAGTACTATTTTTTTACAAATTCTTGTTTCACCTTCACTCACTTTTTTCCTACCGTGAATCCCTAGTTTAAATCCCAATTTATCATAATGTCTCTGCACTGCCACTTATATGCTGAAATCCTGTTTAAATTACTTCACCATGCTTGTGATATATACAATTAATATTAATAATTTATAAATTGTATGTGCATGTATACTTATTCATTATAAAATTTAGGTCATATAAGTAAATTTACACATGGACGGTGATAATATATTTTAAAACTTAAATAAAAATAATAGTTTCATTATTTAAAGTCATTTCCGTTTAAATCTATTTATTTTAGAAATATTACATTCACAATATTTGTTTTCATTTAGTAAAATAATATTTAACCGTAAATACATTTGATCATTTAAAAGTTGAAAATAAAATATTTTGTTGTTTAGAATTATAAAAATCACACCACAAATTTCATTTAAAAAGTAAATGAGGGTTGGGAAGAGAACAATAGGCTTAATTAGTTAAACTTTGTAAAATTCATTAATTAGTGGCTTAAATATTTTGCCATCAGATAAACAACAGATGTCCACTCTGGTATTTTTTTTAATTAAAATATTGTTAAAACAAAATTAAAATTCTAATCCGAATATTTTAAAAGTAAAATTAATTACTAATCCCTGTTTTCAGGTATTTGGATAAAATAAGCTTTTATTTTTGCATCTATTTTTGTTTCTACATTGACCGCCTTGGAGTAATTCCATTGTATGTTGTGTTAGTATATATAGAGTCGATTTTATTAATTGCCAGGATTGTTGTGTGATGCTTAGACTATACTTGTGTTTTCCTAAGTAAAGACATATCATATGCTATGCTTATGCATTTCTAAACAGAGATATTATTTAAATATATTGTGATTAATACAACTGAATTTAGTGAAGCCATACCATTTATAAAATTTATAAATACCAGCCTTTGGCTATTGAACGAGGAATGTCTAAGTAGGGATCAGTGGGAAGGCTTTCTTCCTGCTCAGGGAAAATGGCAAACCTGTGGCATATACCATCAGTTGCTCCATACTTATAGTAAACTGCCACTGCCACTGAAAATGTGTCAAAATTGATCATGGACCAAAGAAGCTGTCACCTCAAGAAAATACTTAATTTCCATATAAGCTTCCAGTTAAAACCAGAGAAGACAACATGTGAATGGACTGCCCAAGTTATATGAGGTAATCTCAGTTAACACAAGAGCTCTTGTGTTGTATTTTTTTTAATGCCAGCTAAATTTAAATGCATTTTGTATTATATAACTACATCAATCTATATAATATTTTGTAATCTAACTTGGGCAATTTTCAGTCTATCCTTGGGTTGATATTTTTATTTATATATTTGCTAATTTATTTTATGTCTTTTATTTTAGTAGTAGTGTGCATAGATAGTCATCGAATGAGCGATTTATTTATTTCCCTTTTATTAGAGAGCTGCCATGTTATTGTGGATAAATTATTTAACTGACCCCTTAGTAAATGTCTTATGAAATCACTTGTTTGAGGGCTACTTTATTTTACTTTATTTTATCTTTTAAATAATTATGTTATGCAAGAAAGGGGTGTTTCACATTTTTTTCTAACACAAGTATATTCACAAAATTAATAGATAGACTATATAATACAGAAATGCATGACTACATGTAATCTTATGAATACCTTTTTAAATCATGCATTCCAGTCCATTTTGTTATTTTAAAATAACTTGATGTATTGGATTTATCATGTAATTTATGAACTGTAAAAGTTGAGGTCGAGAGTGTGTGGACAATCTTAAAATTATTTAGGAATTGGTTAAGCATCTTGACTTATTTAGTTATTCCTTCTATGTATTTGTTTATGCTTTATATTGTATATTACTGGTGTAGGTGTATGATTGCTGAGACTTTGTTTCTCTAGGGATTTATGGTTCAGACCTTTCCCTTTCCTTCTCACAGTTTTCAGATAGTGTATGCGCTAGAAAGCCATACCTGGGAATTTACACCTAAGTCGCCCAGCCACAGAGTTTTATAGTACAATGCTGGACTTGGACTATTTGTGACAAAGTCTTCTATGGGTCCATTGTGAGTCACCATCCTGTCTGCTTTAATTTTGTTATTTATTATTTTATTTTAATTTGCAAAGTCATGCAGGTTTAATGTATAGCTCTCCATCCTGTACATTGATTATCCACTGGTACCATCAATCTCTTTTAATATTAAAGTTGATATTTTATTCAATTGCTCTCATCTTAACCTCTTCTATGCATCTAGCTCAGCGAGATTTTGCCTGCACTATTCTTGAATTCAATACAAGTTCTTTTCTCAAATCTTAAATGTGAAATTGAATTAAGCAAACATTCACTGTATGTTTTGTATATTTTGAAATCAAACTTTCTTTATGTAACTGTACTTTTGCTTAAGCACATTATTATGATATTTTCTTGCATTAACCCAAGGTATAGAGAGTATAAATAAATTAACAAAACATTAATGTAAATTTAAATGGCACTTCATTAAATATATTTCAAATATATATTTTAATGAGTTGACGGCCTGGTCTGGTTTAAACAGACAATGCTATCTTTATAACGTTTAATCAATAAACTATAGTTAAATTTTAATCATTTTGATCTTATTTATTTTCTGTGATACACACCATTACTTCAGTCTATTTTACATTCTGTATATATATATATATATATATATATATATATATATATATATATATATATATATATATATATATATATATATATATATATATATATATATATATATATTGTACCATCCATAGTCATTAGTTAGCAAACCTAATGATATATTTTAATATAGAGTCTCTTGCTTCTGCCTGACGACCAACACCAGCAAAAAACAATACTATTAGTAGCATCAGATGTGTTATCTAGTAGGTGGTGCTGTGGAGCATAACCTTTAGATTCAATCTTAAAATTTCTAGAAGGCAACCTTTCCTAGAATGTTGAGTTTCATGTCCAGGGTTGGAAATCTGCAGCGTGTTAATGAGATACATGATTGTGACCATTACAATATATATATATATATATATATATATATATATATATATATATATATATATATATATATTGAAACAGATACATTGTTTTATACATCCTGAAGTTACACCCCCTTTCCCAGATTAAAATAGTTTGATTTTAAAGAAAGAAAGCTGACACAGTTACAAAAACAAAATGTGTAAATTTATGTTCTCTGAAAAAACCAAGAGAAAAATCAATATTTAAAATGTAAAATTACAAATTAATGATCCATTTAATTAACAAATTCTTATCATTAGAAATCTGTGGTTTCAAATGTTACCAATAAAATATTTTTGTTAGAGCTGAATGTTTATGAATTACAACATAGAAATGTTGTAATTAGTTTATTAAAAAGATAGCATCTTTTTCTTGCCTTACGCAAAAGAAATCAACATGCACAGTTGATTGATTGTAACAATTGCTTTGCTGTAAATAGGAGTTCACTATTAGTCAATCTACAGTGAAGAGTTTAAATAATTAGACCAACTAAGTTTGGAGTCACCATGTCATTAATTGAAGAAATACAACAGTTAGTAGAAGAAGCCCAAGGTTACTATAAAGCTGTAATATGAAGCAGCAAATTATCAACATGGAAAACACTAGAATGTTTGGCTAGAAAAAATAACTGACTCTCCTTTCACACATTATGAAGAACCTTAGGGATCATGAAAATAAAATATACACCATTCAGCTCTCAGACAAATTCTCTATTTAATGTGAAGATTTAACAGTGGTAAATCCTCAACAGATAAATTTAAAAGTAAAAAAACTCCAGATAACATTTGAAATATTTAAAGGTATTTACGAAAATGCTGCAAGAAAAACATTTCAGGAAGATAAAATGAAACATATTTATTTAAAATTATTATTTCAACAAAATGATAAAATGTTATGTACCAAAATATTTTTTATAGAATAATATAATTGCCATTATTGTTATAAAAATTAATAAGGAAAAAAGATAAATCAAAATACATTGACAAAAATGGTAAAACAATAATGAATTCAATAAAATACTAGTTTTCTAGTTCACCTTTGATTAGTAAGTAATTTAGATTGTGCTTTATGCAAAAAAGTGAAGCTTGTCTCAATCTTATTAAAAAGTTATGTGGCTTAGCACATTCAGAGACCTTGAGTCTCCATACTCATAGCCTACTTTTAACTGAAGATTAGCTGTGGTTTTTGTAAATTTTATGCAAATTTTATAATGACCATTTTCTGGAGATTGCAAAGCATGATTCTCTCCAGTTAAAGGCCCAATTATCATTTCCATTAAAGCATGCCTTTTTAATTTTTCACTTCATATCATTGCATTCAGTGCATAGTGCCCTTGCCATAGTGAGTTCAAATATATGGCCTGTTGTTTTTTGGTGATCAAAGAATATGGATCAGTTTTCATCATTATTTATAGCTTTCCTGTACAAATAATGATGTTGAGATGTTCTTGTTGTTCTATTGTTGAAGCCAAGAACACATGGGAGTGCAGTAGGAGTGTTGATCTTGAGTTTGTACACATCACAATATGACTTTTTTGCTATGAATTGTGTTTTGTGTTGGGCTAATGCAGTTGTTGACATGATTCCATATTTGTGTCATCCTTATGCTACTTTTAGGTGGTGGAGTGTCTGTGGGTGGAATAGTTAGTGTTATATTCAGGGGGTCAGATTTCAGGGAGAATACACACAGTGCTGTTAATGATTTTTGCAAGTATAATGTGGCAACTGAGTGAAGGCCAAGGCCATTAAGTTCTTTGGGCTTTTGTGTTTTGCAATGCATTTGGTGACAACCTTTTTTTTCCATAGTAATTTAGAACATAGTGAGTTGACTGACTTTTCAAAGGTTTTGGTGGGTTTAATAATTGGTAGATAATAGTTTAGTCTGGAGAACATTAGCATATTGAGCAATGTAGCTTTTCCTTAAAGTGACAGTGTGATCCCAGAAAGTTATTTCATTATTTTTTTGGTTTTTTCGAGGATTGTGATTTGGATTTCTTTGGTCATGGTGAATTTAGTTTTGGCTATAGGAAAATCTTAGAAATATTGACATTTTGATGTGAATATTGATTGAATTATAGTTCCAGATGTAAATTTTTCATATTGATTATTTACTGTTGTTGATTTGAAGGTTTAATTTTTTTGTATGTTTATTGATGATTTTCAGTAGTGTTTGCAAATATGATTTAATAGGAAGGAAGATAATGACATCATCAATGTATGAGATGTGATTGATTTGTTGTTTTAATGCTGTCATGTATATTCCAGGCATGTTGTGTTCAATATCCTTTAGCATTGGATTTATATATGTTATAAAACAGAGTGTAGCCAGAGGCAAGCCCTGGGGTATTGAAAGATGTGGTCTGAACCCAGTAGACAACTTTCCATCTAGAGAGGTAAATATTGATCTATTTAAAAACAAATTGGCAATTATTCTGATAAACACTTGAAGCACTTGGTACTCTTGCAGTATATAAAAGAGGACTGAAGAAATTACTGTGTCAAATGCTGAAGAGACATCTAATTGGATAGCTAGGGGCCTTGACTTTCTGCTTTGTCTAACATGTTCAGTTATCAGGAGGAAGCATTGCATGGCTTTGATGGTTGATGAGCTTTTGTGTGCATATTGATGTGTTGATATGTATGTGTAAAGCTGGTCTTGTATTTGATTCTTGACTAAGGATTCGATTGTTTTTATAAGCAGAGGTATCATTGAAATGGGACATAGGTTAGTAAGAAAGGATGGTTTTGCTTGTTTTTACAAAAATGGAACCAATGCTACTGGATACAAATCTGGAATATTTTGGAAGTCACCAGCAAGCATGTCAATCATCATCCTCAGAATTTGTATGGTGAAGTGGCTGAGATGGAGAAGTACAAATCTGGGTATTCCATAAAGTCTGGAATGTGTGCTTTCTGGGTATGCAAGTAGCTTTTGGAGTATTTGATTTTCTGTAATGTTGTGGTTGGAAAAGTTGCCTGTATCTTTCCAGATGTTACCTGTTTTAAAGTTATGATTTGTAATTTTTGTTTAAAGTGATTATGGATTTTGGAGAGCATCGCTGGACCACTGTAACAGTTTTTATCTACTGAGATCATCAGTGTTGTAGGCTGCCTCGTTGCTCCCAGTGCCCATCTGACATAACTGCAAGTCCAATTGTGCTTGTTTTCTAAAAAAATCTTGGATAATTTTGTGGCTATATATTGAGGAAGTATCTTTTGAGTGTTGTGGAAATGGATTTTGAGATCCAAGATGTCTTGTATATTGGTGTCTGTGGGGGAGAGTATACTCAACGTATGATGTCCAATTTTTTTTATTTGCTGATTAGGACCTTTAGTCTTCTTAGCATGGTGATCGATGAGTGATCTCAATATTCCTACAAATGTTGACCATGCTTGAAGAGGTGGAAGTGAGGTAATTTTGATTTTATTGAAAAGAATGTAAGCCTCAGAGAAAATTCATTCTGGAGTTGCTACTTTATTTAAGAGTGTTATGGTGCTATTATGATTTGATTGTGTTATGGTAGAGGAGTCTAAGTGTAGTGAGATTAACATGGACAGGTGGTCAGAGAAAGATACTAGTTGAAGTTTTGCATTTAGATTAAAGTGGACTTCAGATGAGTAGTAGAGCAGATCTATCAAGAATTTTTTATGTTTTGTATAGAAGGAGAAAGATTCAGGTGGAAAGCAATTCTCCCCACAAAGCAAGATTCTGCTAAAGAGTTGAAGGTGTTTCATTGTAAATTGGTGATATGATATATTAAAATCACCAAAGCAAATGATTAGGTGAAGAATCAGACGAAAGTATAGAATTGATTTTGGTTATTACTGAGTATATTAAGTTATTGTCTTTCCTGAGGTAGAGATAGATGATGTTAATTGTGTTATTGGCAATGTGTATATTGATTATTAGTAGCTCTTTACAGAGGTACAGAATTCTAAGTTTTTGATAAGACAATTTTTTGTTGATTAATATAGCAACTCCAGATGAGGCTGTAGTCAAATGCAGATTTGCAACAGGCCATATTTTTGCATGATTTGTTGAATTCAGTAATCAGATTGTAAGTGTAATTTTGGCTTGGATAGACATACTATGTGGAGGTTTGTTTTTCCAAGCCATATTTTTATTGCATGGACACGCTCAAGGGAGTTGATCCCATTTACATTAATTCTCCCTATTTTAGCTGCATATTTGAGTGATAAATGATGTGATATGAGTTGAGGTTATTCATCCTTAAGAAGCTTATCCTTTAGGATAGGTTGTTCCTTCCCTCTTGAGTTTGTTGAGGAAAGCTATCAGAGGCCAGAAATTTTGTATTTGACTGTTTTGGTCTGGTGAACTGGTTGTTTTGCTTTGTTTTGATGTAGTGGTTTTTTGAAATTGGCATTTTGTGAATAATGTATCCTCTGGTGTGTTTTGTTCTCGGTTGATTTGAGTTTCAGTTGGTTTGGATCTTTTCTCTTTTTTCCTTCACTGAATGGATGCTTTGTTTGTGGTATGTTGAAAGTAATTTGATTCGTAATCTGAAATGTTAATCAAATGAATATTCAATAAATATTTTGTCATATCATCAAATATAATTTTTCCAATATATTTTATTTATTTTCAGAACTGCAATGGTGTGAAATAGTTTTTTCTTATATATGTAATAAATCTTGGAGTGGTCCCCAAAATTATATGTTAGTCACCATGTTTCAGAACTGTAAACCAGAGTGTTAATAGCAATTTTATGTAATCTTTTTAATAATTGTTTGGCATCTTAATACCGTACCCATCAAAGATGTGTGTTAATATATATATATATATATATATATATATATATATATATATATATATATATACTATTTAATTGATAAAAGAGCATATGGGAACCCTTACTGTGATTTTCACTATGTAATTATCTATCATTTGGTAGACTGCTTACTCATTCTCCCACACATAAATGTATATGAATAATGTTTCAATAAAACTATTTTTATTATTGTCTAAACTTATTTGTGTTGTTTGAATTCCTTTTTTCTCCATTTCCACATGTACAACGATGGGTATACCTATTTTATTTAACTTTTAATGTAGATAATATTAAGTCTTATTTTTTTCTCCTCTCTGCTAGTGGGCCAGACTTAAGAATTAATTCCTGTGTGCTTTCATTATATGTTATTCATTAGGTGTTTGATCTGGAGCTTGGGGAATGGGTTAGAATCCAGGATGTTACTGGATTTAAATCTCGGGCTTGACTGAGTTTGAAGTACATTTTTTTGAGTTCCAGCTCATGTTAGATGGATCAACATGTTTTTTTACTGGTACAATACATAAATTGAGTATGCATTTATATACATGACTTAACTATGCATCTATATAAAAAAATTAAATATGCATCTACATACAGAAATTAAATATGTGTTTATATGCATGAATTAAATATGCATCTATATACATGAATTAAATATGTTCAAATATAATTATTGACTACTGAATGATTAAATGAAAAGGATTAATCCAAATATAAATCAATCTTACCTAAGAGTATATTACAATAGGGAATTAATAGACATGTCTATGAATGTGCACATATGAGAAGAATATAAACTCACAACAGGAGAATTTAAACTTGAGAAATGATAAGGGAAGTATCTGTGATGTATGGATGCTTATTGTAATGGTCAGAATCATGTGATCAGCCAACAAGATTCAGAGACCTAGAAAAAGTACTTCAAACCCAGCATGTTCGAGATATGATAGTTGCGGAACAGTACTAATCTTTAACCTATTTGCCAGTGCTCCAAAATCTTCACTATCCAACCAATGCTCCTGATGCTACTAATAGTCATTGTTTTTCTTCAGTCTTAGTGGTCAGGGTAAACAAGGACTCTATCGATTCAAACTTAGCCTATCATGCACTAGAATTATTAACTTAAGCTAAGATACTCACCAAATACTTTGATACAGCTCAGAATATTATTTCAAATATTTTATAGATTTTAGCTATTTACATATATGACTTAATTAAGTGTGGACGTAGTTGGGTGGATATGATGAACCAGAGAATGACATGACAACTGTACAGATATATATGATTTATTAACACAATTCATTAGAAGATAGAAATAATAATAACAATGTTTGGATCTCATTATGATACATGTTTGGGCACTTCATTTAAACCAAAAATAATAATTACAATATTTAATTATCAGTTATTGATAATGGTACAGTATTTAGACATCATTAGGATAAGAATTACAATATTTAACTATCAGTTATTTATAAAGGTACAATATTTACATATCACTAGGGTAAATATATTATTTTTTTACGAAGAATTCACCTATCAATAATGACAACCAAGGTTATGAACTAAAAGTAACAATTACAATAATAAACATCAATATTAGATGTTTGTGAACATTACAATGAAGGTATACTATCAATAATGACAACAGAAGTTATGGACAAGAAATAATAATTTCAATAGTATTTAAACATTAGTGTTAGATGTGTGCATGCATTACAATGAAGTCATAGTGAAATTCATGATAATAACAATTATGAATCAAAAACAATAATTATAAATTAACCAGAAATAATAATTACAACACAAAGTAAATATCAGTATTATACATGTGTAAGCATAAAACAAATCTTTATGTTGATAATGATAATATTTGATCAAGAAATATGCCACTATAAAAATTAATATGACAATTGTCAAGAGTAAACATAATACATGGTTAAGTTAAGTTAGAGGTTAGAAATATATATATATAATCAATTTATGTGTATGTTCACATACATAGGGAAAGTTAAGTATATTTATTATTATTATATTTACTTTTAGTATTCCCAGCAGGAGTTATAGACAAAAGCATAATTCTAGTTCCCCCTTCATAATCAATAGTTATATGGTAAATATGGTTTATCTAGCCCACCCAGCATTACCAACAGGCATGATCAAAAATATAATTACAGTGTACAGTGGTGTCTGGGTTCGAATCCTGCACCATATATATTATTGACATTGGCAAACATGGGCCAATCTCCTTTGTTGAGCAATAAAATATATATAGAAGTTCCTATGAAAACACATTCGCAATCAGCATGGCATGTGTTGGAAATAATAGAGCATAGGCTTTGAAACCCTATTGTCATAGAAGACCCATTTATCAGCTCAAAAACGTGGCTATCTCCAGACCGGTAAAATACCTGTCTGGGAGTGCACATATTATTACTCGACATATATTCATTATTAAAAGTCATATAGGAACAGATCATTCTATTAAGCAACACTGATATATTTGTCCATAAAAAGCATTAACTTATATGTGTATAGATATTTTTTTAAGCCTGTGTTTCATAAGTAATAATGGGAAATTTTAAGATAACCACCATATTTGATAGGATATAAATACCCAAGTGTTTCAATATAAAGCTTCACCATAAAATGCTAAAGAGGCAAAACACTACTGCTGCGATTGCACTTTATATATATATATATATATATATATATATATATATATATATATATATATATATATATATATATATATATATATATATATATATATATATATATATATATAGTGAGATGAACACATACCTTTACAACAAGTATTATTGCCCGTTATATTTAAGAAAAAGAAGCATCATAATTATTTCTTATAACACATAAACAAACGCATATATATATATATATATATATATATATTTATAACAATTGAATATTATATATATATATATATATATATATATAATTTCAATTGTTATAAAGAACTTTAATCAAAATCAAATAAATAATAATTTTAACACTCATTTATATTCTTAATTTCTATTAACAAGGTATATAGAAGTAAATGGCGAATTTTAATCCAGATATTTGATTTTTTTCTCTCTTTTTTTTAACAAATTGTAATGACACTTTTAACTAATAAGAAGGAGGCAAACGAATTTAAGAAATTCAAATTTGTCTGTCTGTTACTTTACAATTATAAAAAATATAGTTACCCTTCTCCCACTTAAGATTGGAGATAAAGCAAACAAACATATACATAAATTGGTTAAATAGTAAAAATATCATTTGTCCCCATACTTGGCTGGGTTGGCATAAATAAATTAATCAATAAAATACATATTTCTATAATTAAAGAGAACATACAGGCATATTTCAAAATAAATATTAAAAGTTGTATTTATAAACTCTATTGTAATCTTTTGTGAAGCAGTCAATCTTAGCTTTAGATTGTGCTTCATGTTTCGACCTACTAACCTATGTTTAAATCCCTATTTCCCATCCTGCTCCTTTTGTCATATATTACGTATACATTTGAGATGCGTTCCTAAATTATAAAATGTAATGTTTCAATAACATGTTTTAAAATTATTATTAAATCTTTTTATTAAAATACATAGGTGCGACTCAAATATATATATATATATAGGAGCAAAACTTATTAACAAAATATTGATTTTTTAAAAATATTTTATTATATGTCATTTTTTAACTTTTTCTTTTTCAATTGCATGCTTTTTTTATTAAACTATTATAAAATCCAATATGGAAAGTGTGACTGTTGTTAATTGTCCAAAAATAATTAAAGGAAAATATTTTTTTTAAATTAAAGTTTTACTTAAACTAAATGGGATTAAGTAGATTAAAGATTTTCTTTTGTATAAACATGTTGTCAAATTTATTTCTAATCTGGAAATAGATTTGAATTTATTTTTGAACGTTATCTTATTGTTGCATCTTCAAAAACAATCGAGAAAGAAAAATTATAAAATGGATGAATGTTGAGAGACAGATTAGATTAGCTACTGTTGAGAGAACTGATTGTAAACATATTACATGTCGCTGGAAACTTAAATAATATAGCAGTAAGTCCATCACTTCTCGGCCTGGTTGGGTCATCATCTTCTGCTGCCATACCATTCTGCTGCCCAAGAGTGAAAAGCCTGACCTAAAAACTTCAGTGTGCTAATTGAAGCTTGCTGCCACAGGAGAACTTGCATTTCAATTGCCATGCACATGTAACCACTAAATTGGACTCTTAAAATTGCAAGGTAAATTATTTCAAATCACCACCATTGAAACTAAATCTAGTCTAATTCATCTATCAAGATTTCTTCTAATATGTGATTTAATTTTATTTTGTAACTTTATGTAAAATGTAATTTGCTCTTAAATAAATTCTGTAAATCTAATTTTCTCTCATATGCTCTAACTTTCTTTAAACTTGGTGTGGTCATTTATTTATTACTTGATTTTATATACATATATGCTATTCTAATTAATATGCCAATGTTAAACAATCTGACGAGTCAAATTTTGTAAAATCATTTCTTCTTTTTAATGAAACCTTCATTAATTAAGTTTATTAACATCCCTTAAAATATAATGTATTGTTAATTAATATGTTCGCCAGATTATTTTTCGAATCAACATTTTATTTATGTTTTAATATATATATATATATATATATATATATATATATATATATATATATAAAAATATAGAGGATATATATTAAAACATAATATATATATATATATATATATTTGTTTAACTCTCGATTTTCTACCCTGGGTAAATCCAGAACTTAAGCTAATTAATGCTTTGAAACCTTTTAAAATGTTTTTTTTTTTTTTTTATATTAAATTCTGAAAGAGTGACCCATTAATTATTTTCTATATAACTGTTTTTTTATTTACTCTTAAAATATAAGCTTAAATATTCCAGTTACTATTAAAATCAACAAGGTGGAATTGATTTATTTTAAATAGCAGAAAAAGTAATGGGGGACAAGCTTAATGTTTCTTTTACTAAATCAAATCTTAACATATATTTTATTAATTTGAAATGTAAATCTTAATGTTTCTTTTGCTAAATAAAATCTTGAAGTATATTTTAGCAAATGAAATCTAAATCTCTCTCTCTCTCTTTCTCTCTCTCTCTCTCTCTCTCTCTCTCTCTCTCTATATATATATATATATATATATATATATATATATATATATATATATATATATATATATATATATATATATATATATATATATATATATATATATTATAACTGCATAGTGTATTATTTGTGTAAATTATAGTATTCAAACAAGAGTCATTTATTTTAAAGCAGTAAAATTTATTCAATGTTGTAAGCGACAGGTATCATTACTGCATTTCTGACATTTGGCCAATCATTGTGTTCTATATATATATATATATATATATATATATATAAGAAGCATGCATATATATGTATATATATATGCATGCTTCTTAATCTAGGGGTTGCAACAAGATCGAACCCATAGATTTCTCATTATTTATTCTGTATAAAATGCCTGTGGTGGTGATCCTGTAAGTTTGGCACACACTATGCATATCACTTCTTCATATAAAAGGCCCCTGGCAGGGACTTCTAAGTCTGGCACATGCTATGCCCTTCCATTTCTTCGTAGAAAAAGGCCTCTGGTGGTGATCCCTAAGTATGGAACACACTATGCTCATCCACATCCTCTTTCATCCAGAAGCATGACTTTTCCTATTATTTCTTGGCTATAATGTCAGCACCACAAACTTCTCGTATATTTATTTCTTTAGCTTCATGGCCCAGTTTTAATGCTCTAATATCAAAATTGTGCTTTGCTTAAAATATATATATATATAAATGCCAATTACATCTATTTTATTAATTAAGTTTATTTCAATCATATACAATCCCACTGTTGTAAGTTATATATCTATATTTAAGAGTATCTATATACTTTGGGGAAAAGAAAGCATTCGTCTTACTATCGTTAAAATAATTTTTCATTAAAAATGTTGTCATAGTTTCAAATATAATCTTTCAACTGTCTTTTGTTTATTTTCGTGACCTCAATGACATCAAAATAATATATATCATCTGTATAATGAATTTCAGAATGCTCCCCTAAATTATATGTTAGTCACCACATTTCAGAAGCATAAATCAAAGCATTAATGACATTATTATGTATTTTTTTCATATTCGATTGGAATTTTAATATTGGACCCACCAAAAATGTGTATTTATTTGTAATATGTTTTTTTTTAGCTAATAAGGAGCATATGAACAATAATAGCATGAATGACACTATGAAATCCTCTATCGCTTGGTAGACCGCTTGCTCATTCACGCACACTCTAATGTATATAATTAATTTATAAATGTATAATAATTTGTCAGTATATTAAACTATATTTTTATTGTCTAACTTATTTGAGTAGTTCAAATTCCTTTTTCTCCACTTCCACATATTACAGCCATGCTTGTGTATATTTTAATTTAATCATAGTTAATAGATATCTCATTGTTTTGCTCAGCATTGCTAGTGGGCTGGATTTAAAATTAATTCTCTTGTGCCAGCACTACTATGTTATTCAGTAGGTGTTAGATATCGGGCTTAGAGAGTGTGTTCGAATTCATGCTGGTCCCTGATCTAAATATTGTGCTGGACTGGGTTTGAAATACATTTTGTGAGTTCTAGCTCATGTTAGATGGATAAACATGTTTTGACCAGTACATTTGTTCCATTTATAATTAGACATTACACTCTCTTTTTTACCATTAATAATTGAAATCTAGTTATAACACAAATTGACTTGTTAAAAATAATAATAATAAAAGAAATTAAAACAATCATATATATCCCTATCCTTTTGAAACACATATTTTTTTAAGATAGAGTCTTTTACTGATCAGTTATAAATCTGAGGAAACTAAATATTCTAGAGTTTTTATAGAAGGCATTTGTAATATATAAATATTTTTTTTAAAAATTGAAAGTACATACTTGCAATTATTACTGTCATGTTGATGAGGCAGTTATTTTTTTACTGGTTCACTTATTTCAGGATTGATCTTTGGCTTTACTGGACTCAAGGCAGGCTGTATTCAAAGTTGGTTCTTCATTTTCTCAGCAGGAGTATAAAATCAATTAGATTTCTTTTCTCCTACACATGCATTTTCTGGAGAATTTTCTGAGAGTGGAATGGCAAATTTTATCTACTCACAGATCATAATGATTACCTATCATCAGTTTAATTTCAATGTTTATTAAAAAGTCTTTCACTTTCACTTTAACTCTTGAAACTTTTTTCTTTTGTCTTTTTTTTTACTTTTGACTGCCAACAACTCTCTCTTTTAAAACTCTTTTTACTTTTGAAACTATTTTAATCTCTTGAATAAAAAATAACCAAGTATTTATAATCCTGCTACTTTAAACAAAAACTTTACTGCTTAATTTTCTTTTTTAACACAGATATTATAACTGCCTTCAGATTCAATCTTTGTTAGAAATGAAAATAGACTGGTTGATTGATCTTTAATTTAAAACTAGTTAGCAAATATCCTATTAAGATTAAATTAAGGTACAAAAATTTTGATTGCATTTTTAACTGCCATTTAAAGATGAGAAATAATTAACATTTCCATGCAACTATATCTTTCCTGAATGTTTCAAAAAAATAAACTCATAAAAAATGTTATTTGCAAAGAAAGATTGAGTCAACTTATATTTTCCATTTTTTTGTCCTTTTTTAAAGACAAAAGAAATATATATTTTCTTTTCCAAATATATAACAAAAATGCATTTCAATGAAACAATATATATATATATGCCCTCTCATTCAATAACATACACACATGCATCTGTATATTATTTTTTTAACAAAAAAATGAAAATAACATATATATATATTATAATGATACAGATTTTAGGGACTTAACGTAATCTGCACTACAGGGTGCCATCTAGGCATTTGAACCTAGAAAAATTTATATAGTAGGCAGATACATAAGTTTAAAAAAAATTATATTAGTTGATTCCGTTCGTTAGCCCATTGTCACTAGCTCAGTGAAACAGCAGAGATTTATATTTTATAAATTCTTATCTAAGAATAATTTTTAAAAAAGAATAAAATAAGCCAATGCCAGTAATTATACACACAAACATTTTTTAACACACATATAAATTTTGAATCATTTTAACATTACTTTTACTTTATAATTTTAACTTGAGTTTAGAATTTGATTTTACATTTTAATTTTTATAATATTATAAGTTTACATTTTAATTCTGATAAGTTTGCACAGATGGATTTATGAAAGTTTGTTTTAGAATGTTGAGTATAGATCAGTTACACAGATTACGTGGTCAAAAACATTTCAGTAATAAACATTAATGATCAATATACAAAGTCATTGATACCGTCAATTGCATAGTGAATACAAGAAACCCAATGGTATTTATCATAAGATACCACAGAGACACCAATAACTTAAAAGACATCCGAATAAATACATTTTAGATACTCACCGTAAGGTATCATTATTTACTGAATGTCTATATATTTTGATCAAATATGAAAACCAAAAACATAATTAACCGATAACGAATCCATGCAAACTCCATACCCAACTTAAATTTAATGCATTTTTATTTAGAGTGTCGAGTATGAATAGACTACATAGATTTGCATTTGAAAATAAAATATTCTATCCCTGTTTAACCTTAGGCCCAAAAGTTCGCAGTCAAATCAACTTCAATCCAACTGATATATTGATGTATTCAATGTAATATGACTACGACAGCTAAAATAGGTTAAGAAAAGAAATTGCCCTTCATCAGATAGGAATACTACATCTATTTAATGATAAGTGCAATAAAAAAAACTCCATAGGAAGGAACTGTGGTCTCCATCTTATAATTCCCTCCCGTAGGCAAAATTAGAGTGTGTGGCATATAAAGCGATTCTGCCCGTAGCAAACCTCATACTACATCTACTAATTACACCAATATATCCAATCCAATGACCTAATTCAATTATGAAACAAATAACCTAAGATAACCCTCCCCTAATATAACTTTACAAATCTATATAGCCATTCACACGTGACTTAAGTTTAACATTTATATAATTTAATCCATCGCAAAACAAAAATTATAAATAAAACTTAAAGAACAAAAAAAAAATAAATGGAAATGATTTTTTTTATAAAAAAAATACATCAAATAAAAAGTATTAATAAAGAATTTACTTTGGTCAGATAGGATTCTATATCTATTTTTTAAATACTGGAAAAGTTTATATTTTAAAGATCTTAGTGTTTCCAAATTAATATTCATTTAAGTTCATAACATGCTTACTGTTTTAGAAATGTTCATTAGTTATCCATTACTTGCTGTTTGGAGTTAGCATTAAAATCCCCTGATGATCCTCAATATAAGAAAAGCGATGTTTTATTTTCCTTTTTTTTATAACAACTGAAGGAATTGAATGTGTGTCTTTCAATCCCTTCATCTCTAACTCTCTGACTTAATACATCTCTGTCTTCTCTTAATAAATTAATAATTTCCAAACTTTTCTTTTTATATTAACTTTAGGATCCAATGGACATTATGTCATCGATGTGATGGTTCTTTTGCCAAGGTCCGATTCCATTATTTTTCTCTCTTATCTGACCATTGCTTAGACATTTAAATGTCCAAGGCTAGTTTACATTGACTAAATAAAATAATCATTTCCATTTTTCAGTAACATTAATTAATTTGTTTTCAAACTTAAAGATATATTTTATTTTTATCTCTAAATCTTTTTTAAGTTTTTGCTTTTAAAATACTTTTTCTATTTTTAATAAAGTTTTATTTTAATATTTTTTTTTCATCTGTGCAATATATATATATATATATATATATATATATATATATATATATATATATATATATATATATATATATATATATATATATATATATATATATAGAGTTTAGTATAGAATTTTAATTTTCAATTTTTAATTATTAAAAAGGAAGTTTTATTTGTGAACTTTTATTCTTTTCATGTTTACTAATAAAAAAAATAATGTAATGTCGTCTGTGTCCGTTATAATATATATATATATATATATATATATATATGTTATACAGGTTCAATTATATATATATATATATATATATATATAATTTTTAAACAACTAATATGAAGTTCTGTGTGTGCAGGCAAACTGATCACTTCAATATATTCCTACTTTGTGAATGATGTCAGAACAGGATTATGGCATATAAATGATGGTCATTCTCTGGTCATCAATGATAAAACCAAGCATCATAGATGTTACCAATGAAATAAACTAACTAATCTATAGAACTTGAACTGCAACAAACTATTTGAAGGAGTGTTATCAAAATACTGTTACTTAAATAAATTGTTGTCATATAAAGCTAATATATCTTTTCAGCTTCATTTCACATCATCTATTTTCAAGTGTACTTGTTCATAGGATTCTCATATTTCCTGAGCTATGTTCAGCATAACTTTATCTGGATGGGTAATGTTATAATAAGATGGAACATGATTGGTGTCATTTGGGAAACCAAACAGATAAATTTCTTGATGGTCTCTGTATATTTAATGCTACAACATCTGATGAGCAAGATATATTGTTGTAGGGGGTGACATCAACATTAGGTAATGCCAATAATTATTTCCTTCTTGCAATATGTTCATCAAGATATAAATTAACCACCAAAACGAGTGTTAATGCCAGTCCAGTATTAATATATATTGTAATGGTCATGTTTTGTACATTCACATAACATAATCTTAAATCCAGACAAAGAGATCAAACCTGATTATATTAGGATTGTGACATTCCGAATCTGACCACACTTCAATTTATCTGTGAGTAATCTAAGACTCAAGACTGTAAGAATGACCACACTTGAATTTACACATAGTATAACCACCTTTCATGGCTGACATAAGTCAGGGATACACATACAACTCAGGTGGTTATATATATATATATATATATATATATATATATATATATATATATATATATATATATATATATATATATATATATATATATATATATATATATATATAGAGAGAGAGAGAGAGAGAGAGAGAGAGAGAGAGACTAATTTAAACACTGCCAGCATAAAATTAAAGATAATATTTTTGATCAATGCATTGATGGTTGTATATAATTTAGTTAGATTGAAATGGGAATGAGAAATCACATGAAATAGAATAAATTTAACATATATTTATTGATTGGTGATATATTTAAGTATAATGAAAATATAATTAATGCTTTATAAAATGAGGATTTAACATGCCTCCTCATTAGAGCTTTTAATTATGGATGTGTATATACATATATAAAGAATCACTAAGCTGTGCCTAAATCAGATTATGCCAATTCCTATTGAAATGTGGCTGCTAGTCTAAATACAGCACTATTCTTTAGAACATTATTCTTTTTTTTTAAAAATATATATATATCAAACACGTTATCCATTATTACATTCAAATTACATATATCCATTAATAAAGATTTGGGAGCATAAAAACTTGCTCTATGTTATAGATTGAACCTTAGAACAAAAATATATTTCAGGTTAATAATACTGAACAATTTAATTCAGGGAATAGAATTGGTTGCATTAGTTTACCATCAGCTATAGTATGGGCAAATAACAATACTGAAGTTACCCTGCTGATAGATTAGAATCAAGGGTTTTTGTGATCAACACCAGTACTCAGGGACCAAGCATTCTGCTCATGATCCCATCATAAGGAGAAGATGCACCATATCTAATCCACCAAGCAAAAAAAAAATACGACATATTTAATATCATATATATACCAGAATGATAGCTTGACCAGACTCCCTACTAGAAAACAATTCTAATTAAAGCTCAATAGTTAAGCTTTTTTAAAAAAAAACAACATAAAATTATATAAATCAGCATTTATTTTTATAGCGTCTGTATACAATTGTAATTACATTCATATCGGCCTTTCAAGCCAAATTGTGCAAACACTTTTGCGAGTGTTAAATAATAAATGAATACCATCTGACCAATACAAGATATAGAATTTATGCAGGAATAAAAGGAATCCTCTTATTCCTACGACTCAAATATTTATATATGAGCAAATCTGAAGTACTGGCACAGAAGGTGTGACTATAGAACAGTCACTTTAAATTACTATATATAACATATGAATGAATGACGCCGATGAAATTTACTAGAATTTACTGAACGTCATTCCACTGAAACTTAATCATATATATATATAAATCAGCATTTATTTTTATAGTGTCTGTATACAATTGTAATTACATTCATATCGGCCTTTCAAGTCAAATTGTGCAAATGCTTTTGCGAGTGTTAAATAATAAATTAACACTCGCAAAAGCATTTGCACAATTTGGCTTGAAAGGCCGATATGAATGTAATTACAATTGTATATAGATGCTATAAAAATAAATGCTGATTTATATATATGATTAAGTTTCAGTGGAATGACGTTCAGTAAATTCTAGTAAATTTCATCGGCGTCATTCATTCATACGTTATATATAGTAATTTAAAGTGACTGTTCTATAGTCACACTTTCTGTGCCAGTACTTCAGATTTGCTCATATATAAATATTTGAGTCATAGGAATAAGAGGATTCCTTTTATTCCTGCATAAATTCTATATCTTGTATTGGTCAGACGGTATTCATTTATTATTTAACACTCGCAAAAGCGTTTGCACAATTTGGCTTGAAAGGCCGATATGAATGTAATAAAATTATATAGTAAATCTTGTTTTTTTATTTATTAGTATTCTACACAAAAAAGAAGGTAAAATATATTTGATGGGCTGCTTATATATAACTAAATAACTAATATACTTTCATAATCACAATGACCATGCATATAAAATTGTAGATGAGTTTTAAGAGCAAGCCACCATGTATATTTATTTTAAATAATAAATAATAATGATGGATGCAGAGTGATTGGTGATTATTTTAAATATAGGATTTTCAAAACAGCATGCTTGATTTAATGACATTTAGATAATAATTTCATGAAGATAATTTAAACTATATATTTTTTTAAAATTTAAAGTAAATTTCACGTTGTTTCAAAATATTGGCATATGAACTACATAAGAATAAAATAATATGAGTATATCGTCAAAATGACAGTTATATATATATATATATATATATATATATATATATATATATATATATATATATATATATATATATATATATATATATATATATATATATATATATATATATATATATATTAGGTTAAGTTATAATTAATTTACAAGAGTGAAGTTTTACAATTTAAGTAGAATTTAGGTAGGAATCATTCATTTGAAGAGTGATTTATAATTGAATTACATTTGATTATTTAGGCTTTAAGATTTTAGCATTACAATTTTAGTTAAAGGATAGTAAGTTACATTCTGATAATTTATATAAGCAATAAACACCAAAGGTGAATTTAGATAGTTTAAATACTGATTTACGCAGAGCCCTGTGGTTTTTAGGTTTTATATTACCGGTTTATTTGCTGGACAGATAGGTGCTGGATATTCAGGCATTAGGTAGTTTATTCTTGAGTTGGGCATAGTGTGTTCATTATGGTAGTAGGCTGCTGGTGGATGGTCTATATTTCTGGCTTCCATTGTTGGGGGTATCTTGCAGTCTGCATACCATTCTTCTGTGGAGTAAAAGCCATTGTCACCTTTGTAGAGTCAGACCTTTCAAAGATCACCCTGGCATGGATTAGGTGTAGCAATGCTCTTTTAAATACAGTATTCCATAACCCAAGCATAATAATAATGATCAATAATCTTAAAATGAATATTTTTTACCTTTTACACTGTCTATATTTCTTATCACTAAAATGTTTGGATCAATCGCACTTGACATATGAGTATTGACATTTTACTTTCTAGTCTGTGCCTGGTTTGATCAAACTTTTCCAGGGCAGGAAAACACATAATCTTTAACTTAATTTCTTATTGAACAGTCTTCATACCTTGGGTGACTTAATCCAGTAGTAAAATGAAATTATTTAACACCTAATTAATTCTGAATACTGTGAATGTATCATTGGATGAGTTTCCACTGAAATGCTATTTTTAGCACATGTTTGCCCTGATTATAACATTTATAACATCTAATTTATTTTGATTCATTATTTTATTTTTAATTAATATAACTACAACCTTTTTGCTTTTTTTTCAAAACTAAATTACACCACACACACACACACATACACACACACACACAACCTTTTTTGCTTTTTTTTTCAAAACTAAATTACACCACACACACACATACACACACACACACACACACACACATATATATATATATATATATATATATATATATATATATATATATATATATATATATATATATATATATATATATATATATATATATATATATATAAAAGCAATACAGAGAATGTACCAATAGCTCAAACAAGCTCTTAATAAATAAGTGTGGCAAAGAAAATATTTAAAATTTCTATTCAGAACACTCTCATCTCCAGACCATCTGGTTTCAATCTTATGGCTCACATCAGTGGAGAGCTACAATATTTGGACACTAGACCCAGAATATCAACTCAAAAAACAAAACACCAGCACTTATTTCATACGTATATTTAAGTAGAAACTCTGAAATTTTCAGACATGAAAATGTCTTAAAATCCATCTATCTAACATAAATAGCTATATGGGATGGAAGTAAATTCAAATCTACCATATTTGAATAACCTCAGCATAGCCAAAACCTTAAAGGTAAAGTTATAATAATTAAAAAAGCAAGTCATATATAACATGTAATGTCACATTATATATGAATTTGCTTTTTTAATTATTATAATTTTACCTTTAAGGCTTTGGCTATGCTGAGGCTAGTAAATATGGTAGATCTGAATTTAGTTCAGTCCCATATAGCTATTTAAGTTAGATAGCAGGATTTAAAGACATTTTATGTCCGAAAATGTCAGTTTCTACTTAAATATACGTACGAAATAAGTGCTAGTTTTTTGAGATAGTATTTTGGGTCTAATGTCTGAATATTCTAGCTCTCCACTTAAGATTTAAAAGTTAGACTTCAGGTATGGATATGATAATGACTATAGGCTTGTTACCTCATGATTTTATGGGTTGAAGTTTGGATGAATCTTTTGTGGAAGGTGGCATTCTTTTATTGGAAGGATCTACATCTCTGCATGGCAAACAGTCAATCTTTTGATGGAGATAAAGGCAGTTTAGGTCACTCTACCTTAAAACCATTTTAAAAACTAAATAAAAAACATGAAGTCGGTTTAGAAGCAATTGGTCAAACTCTCCCACAATAGATTTTAGCCCTATTTATACAAGTTTTGAGTTATTCAAAGAATGTTTTTAATTAAACTTTTTAACTCAAATGTAATCCTGAATCTATAAAAATATTTTCTCTTTGTTATTGGAGATGCAATCACCAGTTAACTGTTCAAAAATAAATTGAAGTCAATTTTCATATTGGAAATAGATATGATAAAAAATGTTTAACAGCTAACTTAAAATCACATAGCTTTGTTTTAAATTTTACTTTCTTTAACTTTAATTTAAAAATTCTTTTTTAAAATCATGAAACAAACTAATGTTTCCTCCCTTTAATTACACTTGCACACTCAACGATTGCATCTTCCATCTTGAGTTTTTGTGTAAGCATATGAAGAAAAATAATTACAAATTATTAAAAATATAATTAAGAAAAAAATACAAAATTATTTACAATAATTGTTTGTCCTTTATATATATATATATATATATATATATATATATATATATATATATATATATATATATATATATATATATATATATATATATATATATATATATATATATATATATATATATATATATATATATATATATATATATATATATATATATATGACAAAAAAGAAGCAGGATAAAACATGAGTTGTGGTAGAACAGTGAAACTCAATCTTGAACTAAGGTAGAATGTTTCAATATGTTGATACAAAGATTTTCACAGGTTGGGTATATAAAAGACATATTTTGTGGGTTTATCCATGTTAAAAAATTTAAATATTAATTTACTGACAATTCAATTTGATCACAGAAGTCATCTACAGGGTGATAAAAGGTAGAAAGACTGTTGTAGAGGTGCTACAATCACTGATTTGAAAAAAATGTTAAAGTTCATCCAATAGAAATAATGTTAAATTAAGAATGTTTTTTTTTTTTAAAAGATCATATCCAGATGTGATAATCTCTAACAGTGTAAAATTAGAGAAGCTATTAAGATACTTGAAAGGCCAGATTGTATCAATAAGTGAGATGATACATGCAAACTTTTTTCTATGTGGAAAGATTTTTTTTAAAAAAAACAACCTTAATTTAAAATTTTTGCTACTGGTGGAACTTTAATGTTTTTTTGTTTTTTTCAAATTGGTGATTGTAACAGATCTACAACAATCTTTCTACCTTTTATCACCCAGTAGAAGATGTGTGTGATCAAGTTGAAACATCGTTATATCAATATTCAAATTTTTAACATGGATGTTGTGTAGCTATTAATGATTAGTCTGTTTATTTATTAATATGAATGTAATAGGATAATAATTAAGTAGATATCAGATTAATAACTCAATAAAATTTAATAAACAATGAAAATGTAATATAACAAGATAAATAAAATAATAATGAAAGACAAGAATGACTTTTTACCATTTCAAAAGATTAATAATTAATATTACCATTGCAAATCCTATAATAAAATTTTATAACTTGACAATCTTTTTTAAAGAAGAAATATATATATATATATATATATATATATATATTTCTAAGATTATATATATATATATATATATATATATATATATATAATCACTAGATGGAGCTTACCAATATCTCTAATCAAGCGTTATTTTCTAAGTTCCAAAAGAGAAAGAATTCAAAATCTCTATCGGAAATTCCTTATCTCCAGACCAATTGTTTTCAAGCTTATGGCTCACCTCAGTAGAGCATTGGGACTCTAGAAACTAGATATAAAATAGTACCTCAAAAGTCAGCACTTATAAAACATGTTTTTTATCAATTTGAGAACCTGAACTATTCAAACACATAAATATCTTCAAATCCAGCTTTACAAACTGGATAGCTATATGGGTCTGAATTCAGCTCACTTTCACCATATAGTAATAGCCTCTGCAATATAGCATCACAAAAGACTTCAAAGATACACTTATAATAATTAATAAAACAAGTCATAAATTTTGTTACTTACTTTTAAGCTTGCATTTAAATGATCACTAGACTGAGCTTACCAATAGCTCTAATCAAGCTATATTTTATAAGTGCCAAAAGAGAAAGAGTTCAAAATCTTCATCGGAAAGTCTCTATCTCCAGATCAATTGAATTTGAGTTTATGGCTCACCTCAGTGGAATGCTGGGACTCAAGAAACTAGATCTAAAATACTAACTTTGGAGAAAAGACTTAATTTATTACAAAAAGATTTAAAAATTACTCCCTTTTTTCCATGCTACTTAATATAATTAAATCTGACCCTTGGAAATTTCACAACCTGAGAATGTTCAAGTATTTGAAATATTAGGAGTATAAAAGAATAAAACTGATATTATAGTGAAAAAAAAACAAAATAATAAATCATAGTTTTAGAATTAAATGAATAACATTATAACATATTGGACAGCCTTAATTTTTTAATTATTGAGTTACTCCAATTTACATAAATAACATTTTTATACTAATAAAATATGAAAATAGTTCAATTCAAAAAATAATCTGGTGAGCGTATTTACTTAAGAATACATTTAGATCTAACTAAAAAGAAGATGGAGTAATAACCTCAATCCAAGGAGGTTTAATTAAATAGGGAAAATAAATATATGTTAAGCATGAAAGGTTGTTTTAGATTAGCATATTAAAGATAATAAAATAAATCATAACTTAAGATAATGAAGGAACTTGACCAAAATTAAGAAAAATGAGAGCATATGATAGACTTAAATACAAAAACAATTAGTATGAGAGAAAATTTATATTTACATATAAAATAAATACAGAATTAAATAATTTATCAAAGAAATCTGGATAGCACAGATCAAAATTAGTTGAGTAAATTAAATTTAGTTTCACAGCATGTTCTTAAATTCATTACCTTGAACACATTCAAGAGTCTATTTTCAAAGTTTGATTTATGCATGGCAAATTAAAAGAATCAAAATGAGTTCAAAGGTGATAGTAAATTTTTATTAGGCATTCCAACATTTTCATTTCATGCTTTTCTACATTTCAAGGCAGAAGCAAGGTGGTTATTAGTCGTCAGAGAATGACTGACAAATGTCAGGGAAGGTGATTTATTTTCTACTCATTCAGCATGAAGAAAATCAGAGCAGTGTGTAATATGATGACAAAGAAAATTTCTCAAACATAGTTCTCCTCTTGGCAGTCAAAATTAGCCCATTTTATAATTCTCTCAGATATTTAAAAAAATACTGTCAATTTGTTATTTGTAACTCAAATCTCAACTTGAGTCTAACATAAATTTTGTTACATGTGAATTATCCATTGTTATTGAAGATACAATCATTGGATAATGTTCCAAAAATATATTCAAATCTATTTCCAATCTGGAAATAGATTTGACAAAAATGTTTATAACAAATGTACAAACCCTGAATCTGATTCCCCTTTTTATTTTTACTAAATTTTAATCAAAAATTATTTCCCAAAACTGAAAAACAATGTTAAATTTCCATCCCTTTAATAGTTTTGGACAATTAACAATTGCATTCTCCATCTTGGATTTTTTTAAATATATATACAGTTTAATAAAAAAAAATGATTTAAAAGAACAAAGTTTTACAAACTTTGTATAATAATTTTTTTAGAAAGATAACATTTGATTAATATTTGCTCCCACCATATATACTTTAAAAAGAATTATTATTAATAATAAAAAAAAATGTAATTGACAAATTATACTTTATAATTTTAGCCACATTTTTTAGAAACATATATGAACTATAAAAGAGCAGAATGGAATATAAACAACTGCAATTAATCAATCTAGACTCATGTTTTAGGGCAAACTATCCTCCTTTGTTACCTTCTATAGTTGACAATCAATCTAATCTAATGTTTAGTTTTAGGGTGTCTAATTCCTCTTATGTAACCTTCGTAGCTACAACTAATCTAGAATATATGCCTAAAAACAAATGTTAACTAAAGAGATGACTTCTTTATTGACTAAGCTGGCATGAAACTATAAACTTAAAAAAGATTACAAGGTGATTAATGAAGATAATAACTTTTGGTCAAACTAGCTTTAAAATCCACAAACAAACAAAAGGTTATGAAATAAATTTAATATTCATCAAACCAATAAATAAATAATAATTAGATTGATGGAATAAATATGAAATTAAAATTATAAATTAAGCAATAGGTAAATTAGGATGTAGATGACTAAATGGATGATGGAAGTAAGTCATAATTAAATAATAAAATGAAATGAGTCTGAGAATAAAAAGAAAAGAATGAAGATATATCAGAATAATGAATGATTAAGATGATGGTAGAATATGAGTCAATGGATGATTAAGATGATAATGAATTTAAGAGCTAGTGAATGGTGAGTTAATTAGGATAATGAAGTAAAATAAAAGAAGAGTAAAGAAATAAAGAAAGATTGAAATGACAGATGAGAAGAATGATGATGATGTCCAGAACTCTAAATTGATATTGAATTAAATGAGGATAAGATAACTAAATACAATAGGGATTGCAAGCTTAACAAAACCAGAATATTCACCATCAAGTCAAAACTTGCTATACATTTAAGACAAAAGAAGCAATTTACACCTTAAAGTTTGGTAAACTTTTATAAAACAGTGAATAATATAACTCAAATCCAACTACAATAAGTAACTAGATATAAAATTTACCATAAATTTAAATTCTACATTGCAAATTACTAACTTATTCTTCTCAGGGTTCAAACAACTTACAGATTGTTATACAAGATATACTTAGGTCAGTGAGAGGTATTTTGCAACCACCCAAATATAGTGCACAAAATGGCTCTTAAGACAAAATCAAATTAACAAACAATATTTAGTAATTTCAAAGAAACTTTTTAAACTCCTTAACTATTATAAACGATAAGCTTCAAGAGATAGGATTAACGTTTCAATAGCTGAACACAGTAACCTGCCAACTCACTTATCTCAATTAATTATAAACAATGTGATCACGATCAATGAATGATAGATCTGCAGGTTCAAATAAACTGATTAAACCAATATTAATTGTTTATCTTTTAGTAGACCACTTAAAATAATATGCACTCTAGGTTAATAATATTTTGATTAGTAAGTCATGATGCCTTAAATGTACTGATAAATTATAAAGTTTAACAGAATTATTATGATATACCAACATATAGTTAATTGTATTATATTGATCAATGATGATTTCAATATATAATCAGATGATATGTTGATAGCAATAACATAAATAATGTGTGTAGTGATTATCAATAAGACTACAGACAATGAAATAAATTTCAACATAACAAGATATATTTACATTATTTACAAATTTATTTCAGACACATTGCATGAAATAAGATGATTTCATTAAATAAAATTAGGGATGTAAAATAATTGGTATCCCATTGCCTACACACATAATAAATAAGACAAATTAATACAGTGATATTCATTGTATCACTATCATTATTGGCTATGTTTCTATTATTATTCTTCCTTGTATAATAAGAGAGTTAAACTTTATTTAAGTTAATTAGCATTTAAATTATAAAACAAAATGTATTTAGGTCTTTGGGATATATGCAACTCTTAAAATGTAAAACTCAAAGTTATAATTTACTGTATTAAACTGTAGCTATTTTATTTATCAGAATATGATAAGGACAATTATCACATTCAGTACAATTAACGATTATTATCATTTACTATGAAAAGATGTATGGTATTAATGTGTGGACAGACATTAAAAGTCAAATGCACACATGACACCAAAACATTGCCTATTTTCACAACCTAATCATTTTAATGGTTAACCTATCTTATCAATCCATTCAAGAATCACTGCTTGATGAAGATAAATCAACATTGCCCATGTGTATCTCTTTTTCTCTCATATAGAAATTCTACAATCACTAGTACGTTTTGGTTTGTTTGTTTATAAACTGATGAATATTGTACAACATCATAAAGACACTATTCCAATTAGGCAAACACCATAGATAGACAAGTGTCCCTTAATGCAACTTTATCTTATTTTTGCTATTTGATTTTGAAATACTAAACATCACCATACAAGGTGAAAACTTGTCACAACAAGATGATAGTTGTACAAATATATGGCCAATTCTAATACATTTCCATAGGTATAAATGTGTGTGTATTGGATCATCACAGGGAAATAGAATTCAGACTATGGATACCATCCTCCCTTGGGATTAACTATGCCAACTAAGCACTAACTATTAATCAGCCTCAACAATATCATCCTCTCATGTAATCAAAAATGGAAAATTCACCATCAACTCATGAGCAATTTTTATATTAATATTACTCTATTTGATACCAGTATATGTGGCACATACTTAGCAGCTGAAAGGTGTCAAAAATCCTTATCAATACAATACCAAGATAAAATAACACTAACAATAAAAGTGGAAACATAAATCTTCCATTTCACAATGCAGAAATTATTAATGTATTAATATACAAACCACCAACATAAAAGTCAAATGATCATTAATTATTTTAAAATAATAATTATACTTTTGTTATAGCAATCCATACACATGTAAACGATGAAGATCAGCCTACATTTTATATTTAAAGTGGACATGTTCACTCATAGGCAAAATTAAGAAATAAAAAATGCTTATATTAATTATTTCATATAATAAAACAACTGGGTCATTATGTGTATAACTTTGACAAATTTGGGTATGTTTGTTTACCCTTCAATAAATTATTAAAATCTGTTTTAAAAATGCGAGAGAAAAATATCTCTGTCTGTCTGTCTAAATAAATATTTAATATTATCTTTTCCCTTAATGGGGAAAATAACAAAAATATATGTAATAAATGTATATATCTCTGTACATTTGTTCATCCTTACTAAATGTATTTTATACCACAATAAATATATATAAAAATCCCTGAATAATACATTACAAAAACATATGATAATACTAAACATAGCAATAACAAAAAAAATAAACAAACATTTTCACCCATTAGATTTTATCCTATTAGTCAAAGATTGTTCCATCCTTATGAGCAAAAATGATAAGAAAACTGATATCATGACCAAACATTCCTAAGTAACACACACATACACACACATACATATATATATGAAAAGAAAGTTACTTTTAACACTAACTAAAATAATTATAGAAAATATACAAACCATTATACAATTACAAATATCCAGTAATGCCCTCTGTTTAAAGATCTGTATCTCAATAATAGCAAAGTTTTGCTATTATTGAGATCTAGATCTTTAAACAGAGGGTGTTACTGGATATTTGTAATTGTATAATGGTTTGTGTGTATATATATATATATATATATATATATATTGAACATAATAATCAATATATATATATATATATATATATATATATATATTGATTATTATGTTCAATGCTAGCATAGTGGGACAATATTCAAATGTTTCCGAATGTAGCACAATTAAAATAGGTTTATCCACATTTATTTTATAGATACTGTTCCTCAACTGAATTTGTAGGTCTATTACGATCTTTAAAACAAACTTTTTGAAATCATTTATTGATTTATTTATCGATGTTTGCATAGTGAGACAATATTTAAATGATTCCATGTGCAGTACAATTAAAATAGGTTTATCCATACTTTCTGTAGATAATTTTCTTAAAATAAATTTATAGCTTCATTACAATTAACAAGCTTATCTTTTTAAAATTATTTATTGATTTGTTATTTTGTATTTTCATCCACAGTAATATCTGTAATAATTTTAAATGATCTTGACATTTTTAAAATATTATTAATATGCAGGTTGTACAATAAAGATTAAATGTAAATATTTATCTATTCATTTCTATCAGCAAATTAATATGTGTTTAATAATACTAAAAAGAATTTATTCAATGGTGAGCAATTATCAATACAATATCCTTGGCATTAATAAGCTGTCATTTTTCTATTTTCAATAACTAAGCAAATTCATGCTGAAACACCATTGGGCAGATGAGTTTTCTTCTTTAATGAGAATAAGAAATAAATTCATGCTTTTTTCCTTTTAAATTGATTAAACTTTATATGACTTTAACAAAAATGACTTTTTAAATTTGTCTACTTGATATTTTCACACTTTTGTTCAAAATTATTTTGAATTATATTTTATAAATAGGTACAATTTATAAGCAAACATATTTTCTGCTTTATACTTAAGAGAATGAAAACAAACATTTTAGTCTTTGTCTTTTAGATCTAAATAATTTACACATCATTCTTAAATCTGAAAATTGACAAATACAAACTAAATAAAAGTAGTTGCTTACATTTTCTGGAATTGTTCTTCATTTGAAGTAGTATTTGTTGAGGTAAATAATTATCCCCATGGCTGTTACACTATCTTCAATAGTATGCATATTAGGAATTTATAGAATCGATGGGAAACAGTGTTGAAATAATATATGGTTTTGAAAATTGTACTCCATACTCTTAACACCACATTATCCTGTACTTTTGTTCAATTTAATACACAAGGTTATTACTTTTTAGCTTTTTCTTTTTACTTTATTTTATAAGTGTAAGAATTGAAGTCTTTTTATTCTGATTTTCTTATCTGTGTTACCCCCCCTACAAACTTTGTTATATTATTTATACCTTGTATTACATTGCATGATGGTACTAAATGGGCCAATAATAGAACAGTGTGAATAAATTAATATATGTTTCTCTAGTGATGATTACTTAGAATGTTTGATTTCAATTATATATTTGAAGATTGTTTACAAAATTTAAAAGCAATATAAATTGATTTTTATGTTTTTTTTTAATTACTGTTTACTAATAATAATAATAAAGTGCTAAATATTTTCATACTTCCCAATTGGTTTTATACTATTAAAATATTATTTGATATAGAGCTGCCACTGGACCTTCTGATAAAAATGTTTATGAGATTCATATCCACTCTATCAGATTTTCTAGTGCATCACAAACAGTTCAAGTAATCATCACTCTCAGGATATTTATTGGTAAGTTTTTGCTTAATTGGAAAATTATATTCCAACAAGCATTTCAATCGACAAATGATTATTACACACTGATTTCCAATATATTAATAAATGTTATTAATAAAAAAAAATTAACTTTTACATAATTGATCACTTGAATAAAGCTTAATGTGATAGAGCCAAAACCATATGGTTATAATATATATATATATATATATATATATATATATATTATAACCATATGGTTTTGGCTCTATTGGACTATTTAATATATATATATATATATTTAATATATATATATATATATATATATTAAATAGTCCAAAATTATTTAATCATAATAGTATATTTAGCATTAAAATCTTAATGAGTGGCTTTAAATAAAGACTCTTCTGGATGCACTAGGAAATCTGCTTGAGTGGAAAAGAGATTTCAAACCCAGTGTAGGCATTGACTAGGGATAAAATAATAATTTGAAAGTATTATTAATTGGGATATAAACATATTGCTATTTTATTATGGTTGAATAGCAATTGAAAACAAATAAAAATAAATTACATTTGTAAATTTTGTAAAATGAATGGTTATAATTAATTCTTAAGTATATTTTTTTTGTAGTGGATTAGAAACAATCTTGCATATTATGGGTAGTTATTTAAAATGAAGCCAGGTGGAGTAATATTAATGATATTTATGCTAATGTTATCGGTCCATTGTTACCATAATGTATTGTAATACAAGCTAAGAATCAGAATCAACAGACTTCAATTCTAACTTATGAAATAAGGAAGATGTTTTTTTTTTTAAAAAAAATCATAAAAAATTGTAATCTACTTGAAATGGATTATAATATATTGTTATTTAAAAACATGGAATAGAATATATTAAAGCCTTGTAATCATTTCAACACTATTTTTCCATTGATTTGATAGTTCCTGAGTCATACTGGAAAGGAAAAATAAGAACAATGTGGATAATAATTTACTTCAATAAATATTATTTCAAACCAAGAACCATTCCAGAGAATATAAGCTTTTGCTTTTATTTTGTTTATATTTTTAATTTTTCAGATTTAAAAATGACACATAAATTATTTACATTTAAAAGAAAAAGCTTACAATGTTTGTTTTTTGTGCTGCTCTTAAGCATAAAGCAGAAAATACATTTGTTTATAAATTATCATCTCAATAAAAATAATTCAAAATAATTTTGAAGAAAGGCTTCAGGAGATATAGTAAACAAACTCAAAAGTCATTTTAAATCATATAAAGTAATTAATTTTAAAAGAAAAATGCATGAATTTATTTCTTGATTTCACTAAAGAAGAAAACTCATTGGCCAATGAAAGTTTAGCGTGAATTTGCTTAATGATAAAAATGGAAAGTTACAGGTTAATTAAAAATGCCAAGGATATCATATTTATAATTGAATAAATTCTTTTTAGTATTGCTAAACACATAATGCTTTGCTGATAAAAATGAAATAAAATAAATATTTATTTTTAAACTTTTATTGTGAAACATGCATCTTAATAATATTTTAAAAATATTTTTAAAAGGCCCAGATTATTTAAAGTTGTTACAGATTAACATGGAGGGAAGAACAAAATCAATAAATAATTGTAAAACGTTGAACGTGTTAATTGTAATGAAACTTTAGAGTCATTTTTTAAAGAAAATTATCTGGATTAAAATGTGGATAAACCGATTTTAATTATGCTACACTTGAAAATGGTTGAATATTGTCTTATTATGTTAGCATCAAACAGGATTATATATATATATATATATATATATATATATATATATATATATATATATATATATATATATATATATATATATATATATATATATATATATATATATATATATATATATATGCATTACTTAGGAATGTTTATTCATCATAATATAAATTTTTTTATCATTTTAGGCTGCAAGGATGAACTAAACATTGACTAATAGGGTAAATGTAATGGGAGAAAATGTTTTTTTTTATTGCTATGTTTAGTGTTATAAGTTATAATATTCACATTGTGTGTCATTTGGGAATTATATATATATTGTAACGATATATAAATATGTTGTTACATTAATTTAAAATAAAAACTTAAAAGTTCGCAAATAAATGGAAAAAAACTAAACGCTAAAATTAAAATATTGTTAAACGTATACATTCGCACAGATACTAAACTTTAAAAATTTTTTTTTTTTTTCATAAACAAAAAAAAAAAAAAAAGTATTTGAACGTATTTTTTTTAATAAAAAAATACAAGATTGAAATATAAAAATATTTTAATAAAAAAATAACGAAAGTTAAAATAAAAAAACAGGTATTAATTAATTCCTGTAATCTATAAATGGAAATGATTGTTTATTAATTATCTAAAAGCTGTTTAATTAAAAAGTCAGATGGCAAGTTAGATAAGAGAAGAAAGAAATTTTAGCTTGACCAATGGAAGCACTAAGCCTTGGCTCGGACCATAACGAAAAAACAGATTAGTGACGTTTTGTTCAGTGAATCCTTGTGGATGATATAAAAAGAAAAAAATATTGAGTTGAAGAGGTTTTTTCAACTTGGTTGGGTGAGACGAGCGATAAAGACGCACTTTATCGTTCTCTCTCACTTATCTCTGAAATGAAATGACTGATACCATGAGCCAGCAAATGCCACCTCCTGAACATTAGATTGATCTTGCAATTAAAGACTCCGTGGACATTGACACCAGGAACCGGGAGCTCTGCTACCATAAGCTATAGGAAATGAACAATTATTAAAATCAATCAAGAACTTTTGTCAAGTCGTACAATGTAATAAACAAGCCAACTTATTTAAAATGGACTCTTATCTGACTTTTGTAAGTTTTAAATCAAATTAATAATGGTTAATTTTATATCTTTCCCGATTGTTAAAAGAATCATTTCCCTTTTAATATTTTTATTTGCAGTAATATTTTATTGTAGAAATTATAAAATGCATTACATTTAAGTTGTCTATAGATGCTTGCATGGATTCATTTGCGGTTAATTAGATTTTGGTTTTCATATTTGATCAAAATATATAGACATTCGATAAATAATGATACCTTACAGTGAGTATCTAAAAATGTATTTATTCGGATGTCTTTTAAGTTATTGGTGACAACGCAAGTATCTTATGGTGAATACTATTGGGTTACTTATAAGTTTCCCTCTGCGATTGTCGGTATCAATAATTTTGTATTTTGATCGTTTATGTTTATTTTGAAATGTTTTTGACCGTGGAATCTGTGTAATCGATCTATACCCAACATTTTTAAACAAATCTGTGCGAACATATATAAATGTTAAAATTAAGTCGGGCGTGAATGGCTATATAGTTTTGTAAAGTTGTATTAAGGGAGGGTAATCTTAGGTTATTCATTTCGTAGTTGAATTGGTTCAATGGATTGGATATATTTGTGTAATTAGTAGATGTAGTATGAGGTCCGCTACAGGCAGGATTATAGATATATGCCACACACCCTCTGTTTGCCTATGGATGGGTTTGTAAGTTGGAAGAAGACCGCAGTCCATTCCTATGGAGTTTTTAGTTTATTGATCTACTTGCCAACAGATGTCACATTCCTGTTGGTGGAGAGTCAATACCTTCTCTATTTCTACTTATTGTTCAGATGTACATTCCTGACAATATAGTATTTTGTGTTGTCGTATCATGCTACATTGAATACATGAATGTATCAGATGGATTGGCGCCAGTTGATTGTGAAATTTGTTGCCTAAGGTTAAATCAGGGAAGAATATTTTCCTTTCAAATGCAGACCTATGTAGTCCATTCATACTTGACCCTCTAAATAAATAGTAAACTCATTATTTGAAATGTACTTAAATTTAGAATAAAAGATCAATATAAAATTATAAACGAAATTTATTCCTCAAAATTTAAATATTATTTTATATGTGCGTAAATAAATATTTTTATGTGTTAATTTCTGGCAGTGGCTTTTATTCTTTTATATTTAAGATATAAAATTTATAGATTTTTATCTCTGCGTCTCCGCTGAGCTAGTGACTTGGGCTAACGATCGGAATATTTAAATAAAGTGGAATCCTAACAGCGCGTATCTGCCTACTTTATAAATTTTTCTAGGCTCAAATGCCTAGATGGCGCCCTTGTAGTACAGATATTGTTTTTGTGGTTAGATTCGATCTTCACTTTCATTTCGATCGTTATAATATATATATATTGTGACCATCTGAATGGGCACAAGGGTTTAAGGTACCTTGTATCTTAATTAAATAGCTATACTATATTATAAAAAAAATGAAATAGCCTTGGAATTTTAAAATTTTTTGGACAAGATTATTTAAGGTTTAAATATGGGTTGTTATGCAGTTTATTGACTACTTGATAGATATTTATTAGTATTATTGTGGTTAATAGGGTATATAATGTAAGGAAGGGGGGTGGTTTGTTAATAAAATTGATATATTTTGTTGAAAAAATGCAAAGTGAACCTATGTTAGTGTAATATATTTAGATGAATGGTTTTAAAATCCTTTATTTATTATTTCATATCATTGTGTCAACAGAATAGCAGCTTTAATTATGTTTAGTTAAGACAGTTCAATATTTAGGTTGTAGTGCATGTGTATGCATGTTTGACTGCATTATGTTTCATTTCATTTTCATCCTTTAAATAACAGCCAACAATAGTACATTCACAATAAAAAAAAAAAACATTTAAACTACTGTAGTCATCTTAAATAATTAACAAATATATATATTTCTTTCCAGTAATTAATAAATAATTGAATCAATAAATTATTTTACAAATTAAATAAATTATTAATCATTTTTATTTGATGGTTAATTGATATTCATTTTTCTTTCAGGTTTGTAAAAGCTATTTATTTCATTATTTGTATTTTTATTTTATTTTTTTTTTGTCATTTAATTCTGAAAATCAAAACCATTTTTTTTTTTTTTTTGTAAAGATTTTTTTTTGAAATATGTAATTAGCAGAGCTGGCAAAATGCGTGGGAATAAGCTAGTAAAAAAAAAAAAGAAATGCAAAATAAACGGTTGCAAAAGAGAGAGCTTGTAACAAAGATCCCCAGTATGTAAAAAAATTAGCTTTGTAAAGAATTATAGCCAAAAAGACAGTGGCTTATATTTTTCAAACAACTAAAGTTAATTGCTGAAGTCAGATTAGAAGAAATATATCATGGAAGGAACTAATTTCAATATGCAGCACTAAACTTTATAAAGGTACTTGGCTTTGCTTGTTCTCTTTCAATTTAAACACTCTAAACTAATCTTTTTGTCACTATTGCTCTTGTAAAGATGTATATTACAGTCTATATTATTTTTTTAAATTTCAGTTTTAAATAAGAATCATTCACATAAGTATTATTATTTTATCATTAAGCAACATATTTTTTTTTTTTTTTGATATATGGAAAACGTGTGCAGAACTGTTATATAGAATACATATTATTCTCACTATTTTTCGTGCTATGAGGATTATACATAGACTTAAGTATGTATCTATCTTGATAGAGCATACCATGTTTAAATTCTTCGTAATTAGATAACAATACTCATTTATTGGATACATATATCTGGAGCTAATGTGCATTTATAAATTAAGGAAATAAAATATAACTACTTCTGTTTGAATTGAATTTGATGGACAAAATTGCTGGTAAATTTAGTTCTCTTCAATAAAAATGGAATATCAAATAAAGCATTATTAATCATGGAATTACTAAAGACAATTTACAGTGGATAATGCTATTCAAAATAATAAGGACAATTGCGTATTTGACCCAGAACGGCACGAGGAATATCGTATATTTCTCAGTATAACAAAGGAGAAATTAACTGCTTGTGATTTGGTATCTCAATGGATATGCTATGAATATTGGAAAGTAGTGGGTTTATTTAAGTTAAACTTATATATTTCTTTTTTTTTTAAGTTATACTGCAGAAATGTATTTAATTTAGTCAGTTTGAAATGTGTCCTACGTTGTTTATTATAATATCCCGGATGAAGCTTGGCAAATGAACTTTTATTCAGATTACAAAACTAATAACTTTTGTGTTTTTATCTTTTTTAATTTTTTTTATTACTTAACTCATATAAGGTATATAATGGATAGAGAAGCTTTATTATTATTATGTTTATGTTATAATCTATGTGGAAAATGCGCTATTTAAAAAAATAGTAAGCCGGTAAAAATATTGATTGTGTTCAAATAGGTCTTATTATTTTCCTTAAGAGGATGAAGGAAATATTTTTAATAATATATTTATTATTAGAAAGGTTTACATTTATTTTGCATATGTTATTATCTTAAAGTGAGAATTATTATTATTATTATTATTATTATTATTATTATTATTATTATTATTATTATTATTATTATTATTATTATTATTATTATTATTATTATTATTATTATTATTATTATTATTATTATTATTATTTGAATCAACGAACGAACGTATAATAAAAATAGTTTGTTAAATATAAAGAGAAAGTTCGTTCATAATAATTAGAAGCATTAAATCTTAAAAGAAACCTAAAGTTTATTAAATTAAAACAGTTATACCTTAATGCAATATTTAATTATCATATTACCTACTTAGTGTGTAATTTAGGGTTAATATTATATATACTTTTGTTCGCGAGTGTGTGTTTGTTTTGCACAATGGTAATATTTGTGTGATAGAGTATAATTTGTGAATATTTTATGCATAAATTCGTGCACTGTCGTATTTCCTGAGTTGAACAGATTGATATATTATCTGTAGTTATTTTTCTGCTAGCATGTATTTATAAGGTTCAATATTTTAGAAGCTATGATAATAGAAAGAAATCTGACTGTGTTGTAATATTTATAGGGATAGGAGATCTTGCTTATTTGATATATGTTAATAATTTCCATGAGTAGAACCTAGTTTATTATATATGTGCATGATTAATGATATTGTTGAAGTGATGTTCTTAGGGCCCAGGTGAAGAGGATTTAAAATCCCCACCAAATAATGTATTTAGAAGTAAAGGAGTTATTGTTAAAAGATGATTAAATGATGCTTAGGAATTGATATGACGTTTTTCTTGGATTCTTGGTGTTGAGTAGATGTTCTCCACCAAAGGTATATGCGGAATTAGGTGAATTCTGGTAGAAGTGTTCAATAGATGTTTATCTGCTCCTCATGTACATTCCCTTAATAACGTGTTGTATGTAAAATCATAAAATATATCTTTGTGATAATTAAAAAGTGGTTAGACAAATTGTTAGATTAATTCTGGATATAGTACTAGTGTCATATTTATGGAGGATTTACGACATTGTTCAAAATAAATTAATTATGTGATATTTTCTTAATGAAGGGAGAGTTTACAGAAAAGTTTGTTTTATAATATAGCTGCTGAATGTGCACACACACATGTAACATAAATAAAATCGCGAATTAAATATAAAAATGAGAAATAAATGCTTGGAAATATACAACATTCATTTAATAAAAGTGTAAAACATTAAGATTTAAACAGGAAATAAGTATTTAAAAATACAATGTGTCTATTTAAATAAAAATTAATCATCAAATCATCGGAATCAACATGATTGTGCTATGTATGAAAGGTATAAGGAATTGGAATTATTATTTACTCAATTAGAGAAAGTTGTTTTGCTGAAAGCCAAAGATTAATGGTTTGACTTATTTTGTCAATCAACCGTAATATCCTCTCGAAAGTATTTATATATTTTTTTTGTTGTGATAATAATATGATATTTCATTTATTCATTGTCGTATGGATAAAACATCTAAGCAAGTATGTGTTCCAAGTCGGGATCTTTAAATTTATTATTAGTTTGTTTAGATAGTAGGAATCCCAAACTGATGCTAAAGATTTATTTAATAATTTAAAGGTCTTTAAAACAAAGACCTATTTTGTAAATATTATGTTCATCCCAATTTATTTTGTTTATTTGTAATAAATGATGTATTTAGTTATTTAAATTTAATACAACTGTGTCGTGAGTTAGTTTTTTGTATACATTCGTATTTCCATTTCCACATCTCCACATTGTATAAATCTATTATAAAACAGATATACTATTTTAAAGTTATCAGATTAAATTTTCTAGTGTCTGACAATATTGTAATTCTTAATCCAAACATTATAAAGAGTATTTGCCACTTGATAAATGTATTAGAAAGGTTGTCAAGTCAGTATATTCGTTAGATGATGATATGAGATTAAAATACCCTATCTCTGTCATTATCTTATTATTGAAGCACAGTAAAATATTTAGTCAATTTGTTTCGTTATATTTTAGCATACCTTATAATTATAATTTATGGGCAATGTAGATTATTTAATTCAACTGTGTTTATTAATTTCCCTGAGATCTTATTATTTATTTCTTGATTGGCATTAGAGTGAATGTTTAAATTATGATATGCCAAGTAACAAAATTGTCTACGAATATAATTATAGCAAGTTGATATATGTTATACTTGGATGAAGGAAGAAATTAAGTTTAAAGTATATTTTTAATAGACCGTACTAAGTAAACATTGTGATTCTTTATCATACAATCAATTAACAAAGGAATTTACATTATATTGAATGTTTTATAATATTTCTTTCTTTATTAATCTATTATTATATATTTTATGAACTGCCTATAGCCTCCCACTGAGCTGAGCTGAACATAAACTTAAATATAGAGTCTCAGTAATAATTTTATATTATATGTTTTCTTATATTGTTCTATTCATTAATAGAACTGGTGCCTGGGCATTTCGTTCATGTAATATATATGAGCGGTGTTGGGAGTGTAGGTTATAATATATATATATATATATATATATATATATATATATATATATATATATATATATATATATATTGTAGTATAAAATATATTTAGTAAAATGATGTAAATATGTATAAAAATATAAACATTTATTCCACATGTATTTTGGCTTTTTTCCCAATTAAAGGAAAACATAATATTAAAAATCATGTATCTAGACAGAGATAGATATATATTTACCTCTCACATTTTAAAACAGATTTTACTTTATTACTGAAAGAATGAACAAACAGATTAAATTTTGTCAAAAATATACTATAATGACCCAATTATTTTCTTATATGAAAAAAATTGATCTAAGCCTTTTTCATGACTTAATTTTGCCTATGAATCAACATATCCACTGTAAATATAAAATGCAGATTGATTTTTATTGTTTACATGAGTAGTGCTTGCTATAACAAAAGTATAATTGGTATATTAAAATAATTAATGATCATTTGACATATATTTTGGTTTGTTTATTAATACATTAATAGTTTCTGCATTGTGAATGTAATAGTTATATTTCCACTTTTATTGTTAGTGTTAATTTACCTTGCTATAGTATTGATAAGGATTTGTGACAGCTTTTAGCTGATAAATATGTACCACATATAATGGTATCAAATAGAATAATATTAATATTGAGCATGGGTTGATGGAAAATCATCCCTTGCTGATTACATGAGAGTATGATATGGTAAAGGCTGTGTAATAATCAATGCTTAGTTAGCATAATTATTCCCAAAAAGGATATCCATGGTCTGAATTGTATTTTCCCATGATGAAGCCAAACCCACTCTTGTATACCTATGAAGAGTTATTAGAATTAGCCATATTATTATACAACTGTCATATTGTTTTGTAGATCCTCATTTTATTGTTGATCCCTTATGAGGTTATAGAGTTAGTTTTCCACCATGTATATGGAAGTTTATTATTTCAAAATTAAATAGCAAAGATAAGATAAAGTTAGATTAAAGGACACTGGTCTATCTGTATTTTTTTCCTAATTGGAATAGTGTCTTATGATGTTTTGGGATCTACATCAGTTTATAGACAAACCAAACCAAAACCTACTAGTGATTTTAGAATTTCTAGATGAAAGAGCAAGAAATGCATGTGGGCAGTTTGGATTTATTTTCATGAAGTAATGATTCACTGATGGATCTGTAAGAGCACTTAAATATTCAATGATTAGGTTGTGGATGTAGTTAATGTTTTAGTGTCATGTGTGCATTTGACTTATGATGTCTGTTGCCACATCAATACAATGAATCTTTTCATATTAAGAGATAATAAATTATTAATTGTGCTTAACATGATAATTGCCCTTATCATATTCTGACAAATCAGATAGCTACAGTTTAATACACTAAATCATAACTTCAAGTTTAGATTTAAAAAGTTGGTATATCCCAAAGATCTAAAGACATTTTGTTTATAATTTAAATGCTAATTTAGCTTAAATAAAGTTTAAATCTCATATTCTATAAGATAGAATTATAATAGAAACTTAGCCAGTAAAAATAGTGATACTATGAACATCACTATATTAGATTTATTTATTTACTATGTGTGTAAATAATGGAGGGATACCCATTATTTTCCATCCATGAGTTTATATAATGTATTGGTCTTATTTCAGATAATATGTCAGAAATAAATTTGTAAAAATTGTAAATAAATCTTATTGTGTTTCAAAATTGATTTAGTTGTCTGTAGTCTTATTGCTAGTCACCATACACACTATTATTGTTATTGCTATCCATATATCAGAGGATTATATATTAAAATCATCACTAACCAATACAGTACAATTAACTATAGGTTGGCATATCATAATAATTTTGTTAAGCTCAATAATTTATGAGTATATAGAAGGCATCATCACTTAACAATCAAAATATGATTAAACTAGAGTACATATTATTTTAAGTGATATACTAACAGATAGACACTTAATATTAGTTTAATCGGTTTAGTCGAACCTGCAGAGGTATATGATTCATTGATTGTGACCACATGATTTATAATTATTTGAGAAAAGGAATTTAGTAAGTTATTGTGTTAAGTTATTACAAAGTTATTCGTATTTCTTAAATTCTAAAGTTTATAATATTTATTGAGTTTATAAAGTTTTTGGGGAACTGCTTAATATAGTTGTTAATTTGAATTTATCTTAAGAGCTGTTTTGTGCATTATATTCGGGTAGTGGCAAAATCCCTCTATTTTGTATAACAATCTTTGAGTTGTTTGAACCCTGAGAAGAATTAGTTGTTGAGTTTCAAGGAAGAATTTGAATTTCTAGTAAATTTTATAGCTAGTTATTTATTATAGTTAGACTTGAATGTAGATTACTTTCACTGTTTTACGAAAGTCAACAAAACTTTAATGTGTAAATTACTTCTTTTGTCATAAAATGTATAGCTTGTTTTAACTTTATGATAAGTATTCTAGTTGTGTCAAACTTGGAATCCCTATTTTTATTTAGTTTATCTTCTTACCATTTAATACAATATTAGTTTATAGTTTAAGATTTCAGTCTCCATCATCAACCTTGTTCGCACTCTTTTATTTATTCATTCTCATTTGACATTAATTCATTATCATAATTGATTATTCAATCATTAACTTTTATTCTTTTATCATCTTAACTATTCATTAACTCTTAATATATATATATATATATATATATATATATACTATATACATATATATATATATATATATATATATATATTGTAACCAGTAGGCTTACATAGCATACACTAATATAGTGTATGTGCATATATGTATGTAAAATAAAGGAAAAGTAGAAATGAACACAGACATAAATTTTTGTAAATATTTTTCTATATTTTCTAAAATAAAATAATAATAAATAAAGGGTTAAATAACTCTGGGCTTAAAAGTAAATTTACATTATGAAATTAATATTTTAAAAAGGTCTGAATAAATATAAATATTGCATTATTGAAATAAATGAGAGAGTGCAAATCTCTCAAGCACTTATGACTACAGCCAGCCAATCAAATCTTAAGCACTGGGACAGAGAATTTTAATAAGAAAAGAGCAGTTCCACTCTTTTCTTTACTTGTCTTAATATATATCCAAGCCAGTCCAAAGTACTTATATTTGAAAGCATGAATCTTAAATATCATCACACTTAATTAACTGAAGTCAAATTATAAACATACAGCATGAAATCTTTCGATTTACTACACAGTAGTTTTTGATGTTATAAAATTGCAGCAATATATGTAAATAATAATATTTTTTATAAAGTGCAGTGAATATTGAAATAAATGAGAGAGTGCAAATCTCTCAAGTACTTATGACTACAACCAGCTAATCAAATCTTAAGCACTGAGACAGAGAATTTTAATAAGAAAAGAGCAGTTCCACTCTCTTCCTTACTTGTCTTAATATATATCCAAGCCAGTCCAAAGTACTTATATTTGAAAGCGTGAATGTTAAATATCATCACACTTAATTAAGTGTGATGATTCACACTTTCAAATATAAGTACTTTGGACTGGCTTGGATATATATTAAAACAAGTAAAGAAGATAGTGGAACCACTCTTTTCTTATTAAAATTCTCTGTCCCAGTGCTTAAGATTTGATTGGCTGGTTGTAGTCATAAGCGCTTGAGAGATTTGCACTCTCTCATTTATTTTAATATCGACTGTGCATTATAAAAATATTATTATTGCATTATTATTAATTATTACTCTGATTTTGAAATTTAAAAACACCCTATTGTATTTTTGAAATTTTAATTAATTAAACAAATTTTTTATCTATTAAAATCCCCTAAGTAAAAACGTGTATATGATTTTAAAGGGATTAGTGAGCTAAAACTAAAATTCTGTTTTTAATCAAGGTGTTGTTATAACACCTCAGATTATTTTATAAAAAGATCTGATAAAAATATCAGTAGTCTGGAGAGTTATTTTTGAAAAGTCTGGATAGTGATTTTGAAAAGAACAGTTCTGCTTGCAGTTTTGTAAGAGTTGGTCAGAAGAGTTTTTAATATTTTAAGCAGTAATCAACTAGACCAACTCCAAAGTTTTAGATAATAATTTTGAAGAGAGCAGTATGTTGTTGGCTGTAGCAGAGAGTTTTCAGAAAAGCTACCATGAACTAAAGTTGCTGAAGGCAGGAGCTGCTACTAATTTCCTTCACAGGAGTTTTGGTTTTGAAGCTGGGTCACTTCTGAATAAATAGTCTAAAAATTGAGGATAAAATAGCTAGCAGAGTTATATAAAGCTCCTATGAAGATCTAAGGGAGTGCAGTCTATTCGCTGCATTATAGTTTACTGCAGAGATTTGATTTATGAAGCCAGGGTCACTTCAAGTGGATCAACTAGCTGCTTAAATATGTTATAGAAGACAGCCTGACAATTTCTAGGACTACAAAAGAAATCTCATGGTATGCCAACAAATTACCGGAATTATATACTTTGCCTGATGATGAAAATCACTAAAACCAAACTCATCAAAAAAAATCTTGCAGCTTCCTGAAGAATTAATTACATGTATGCTGCATCAGATAAAGGCAAAAAAAAACATGGATAAACATATATACAGCTGGTGGTGACTAGCCTTATATATGATAAGAAAGTTTTACACAATTTCCTTAGTAAAATGACATTTTTATAACTGATAGAAATATATAAAACAATATTAGTTTAAAATCGTTTATTAAAGAAAAAAAACTTTAAAGATAAATTTATAATTTAGAAAAAAAAACTACAAAGAAAGTTATAATTAATAATCAAGAAAAATATTTCCAATAATCTTTTAGACTAGAAAAGAAAAAGACATTTTAAATCAATTAACTGTCAAAAATTTGATCGGATTTATTTTAAGGGAAAAAATGCTATATTCAACAATAAGAATAATTGTGAAAATAACTTTGATCATTATAACAAGTATGTAAATTTTATGTATATTCAAAATGGAATTATAAATTATAAAAGTAATGTTATTTATTGTTTGACAAAATTAAATTTATAAATAATCTGTGCGCGCATATATATCAATGCTTGTCAAATAATCTGTGCATACATATGTGTCAATGCTTGTCAAATAAAATATATATGCATATGATAATTATTGTGTTATTGAATATTAATTGTATATTATAAATTATGTGTCTGTGCATATATATATATATATATATATGCACATATGCACATTATTATCATGATTTATATTATTACCATGGTTTATATATATATATATATATATATATATAAACCATGGTAATAATATGAATCATGATTTTGTAAATTAATGTAACAATTCAAATTTTGAATAGTAATTATGTAAATTCATGTAATAACTTGAATTTTGTAATAATCTTGTAAAGTACAGAGGGGTGACTTTATTATTGTGTATCTTTCAAAATCAGAATCCTTAACCTATAAGACCTTAAATACCATTTTTTATTGTTATTAATAAACTTTTATTTAAGTGTTAAAATTGTATTCCATCATCTAATGTTCACATACAGTAATAGAGCCCATGTTCTCTGAGCTAGATTTTGAACATGGATAAATGGGAATGTGTTTGGTGCTTTGGGCATCCAGATATGATCAATCATCATCCTGGTTGGCACAAAAGAGAATACTCTTTAAAGCCCATGCCCTATTATTTTTTATTTTACTTTAGTCTTTATTAAAAAATTAAGTTTATAGTTGGCCAGCACAAGTGGTCAGTGCATTGATGATTATCAGCATGTTTTAAATGTCCCAGCATTGTTGTTTTCATTTCTGATTACTGTGTATTTTTAATGGATGAGCACTAAACTGGTGCATTCAAGTCATGTTATATAATTGCCCAAGCTGGCAAAGGCTCAATAGTTAGCCTGGTCTACAGAAGACCCATTTCCAATCCAGTCACAAGGTTGACTGTTGATTCATATTTTTATTGTTGAAATCCAGCCACAAGATGGACTTTTTATTTACTGTATTGATTTACTTGTACTGATATTTACTTTATAATGCTGGTTGAATTTATAATTATGCTTGTAGATGCTCTAAAGAGTTAGCTTCTGATCTTTCAATGATTTGACAGATATATTGATTTCATGCTCCTTATGAAATATATTGTACTTAAATTTAATTGTATTTTATTAAATGGACTGCGAGTGCTGATGTTCCATCACCCCAATTCAAAACTTTCCATCCACTCTTCGTTACCACATCTCATTACAAATGGTACTCCATGTTGGGCACCATTTGTGACAGGATGGGGGTAATAGAGAAAAAGAAATAAGTTAACAAGTGGTGAACCTGGGGTGATGGCAAAATCATCATCAACCCCAAGTAAATTTGAAACGAAATATTTATAATTTACAAAAGTATATATAAGCTATGTTTAAAAAAGGACATGAGATCAAAAGACCTGTGTGAGCATTGAGAGATCCGAGAACATTGAGAGATCAGCTAGCTACTACAAAAGAGCAACTATAATAATTAATCAACCAGCATAATAAAGTAAATATCAGTATAAGTAAATACTCGAGAGAAATAACCATCCATGGGAATAAAGAAATTAGTACAGTAAATGTGACTGAATTTGAACAATAAAAATATGAATCAACAGTCAACCTTGTGACTGTATTGAAAATGGGTCTTCTGTAGACCAGACTAACTTTTGAGCCTTTGCCAGCTTGGCAATTATTTTATAACTTGGATGCACCACCTTAGTGCCCATCCATTAAAAATACACAACAATCAGAAATCAAATGCTGGGACATTTAAAACATGCTGATCATCATCAATGCTCAGGCCACTTGTACTGGCCAACTATAAACTTAAATTTTTAATAATACTAAAGTAAAATAAAAAATAGAAGTGCATGGGCTTTAAAGAGTATACTCTTTTGCACAAACCAGGATAATGATTGATCATCACTGGATGCCCAAAGCACTAAACACATGCCCATTTATTCATGTCTGAAATCTAGCTCAGAGAACATGGGCTCTATTACTGTAAGTGACCAAGAGATGATGGAATACAATTTTTAACAATTAAATACATTTATTAATACCAATAAAAAAAGATATTTAAGGTCTGATTTTGAATAATATACACTAATAAGTCATTATACTGCAATTTACAATATTGCTACAAAATTCAAGTTATTACATTAATTGACAATATTTACCATTCAAAATTCAAATTGTTACATTAATTTACAAAATCATAATTCATATTATTACTATGGTTTACATATAACACACACATATGCATGGTTTATAATATATAATTAATATTCAATAAATGAACTGACATTTAATATAAAAAGTATTAAAATTTTACATATATGAGTGTGTGTGTATGTATGCACACTGACCTATATCTATTCCATTTTGTTATTATAATATTATATTTTTCCATAATCAATTCATTGGGAAAACATATACATTTCACACATATAAGTGCATATAAACAAAATATATAATTCAAAATTTAATTTCAGTTCATAAGTTCTTTTTTTTTTTTATCAAACTAAATAAAGTCAACTTTTGTTTGTCAGGTACTTTTTGATTAATTATCAGCATTTTTAGATCAATTTAAAGATTTGCTTTTACGATTTTAATTCAAACAAAATTATGCTTGCATTTATATATTCTTCTTTTAATATAAATTTTTTTAAGGAATTACCAAAACACTTTCTTCAAAAATATACATCAAATCGTCTTTCTTTTAGACATTTGACTTAAGCAAATTATTTACGTGTTTTGTTTTAAATTATTAATTTACAATCTTATAAGTCATTTTAAGAATTATTAAAATAAAATAATTTACTGTATATACAAGTGACATATTTATCTTGATTCCTTGTGCATATAGCTAAACAGTAGCATACATATAATTACTTTTTATTCAGCTGGTATTCCTCTTGGGCAAGCATGTTTATTGTCAATCCAGGAAAATGTCATCATTAGGTAAAAGTACATAATTCCGATAATTTGTTGGCATACCATGAGATTTCTTTTGTAGTCCAAGCAATTGTCAAGCTGTCTTCTAGAACATATTTAAGCAGGTAGTTGATGGATTTGAAGTGACCCTGGCTTCATGAATCAAAACTGCAGTAAACTATAAGGCAGCTAGCTATTGGACTGTCCTTAGATCTTCATAGGAGCTTTATATAACTGTGCTAGTTATTTTGTCCTCATTTTTAGGCTATTTATTCAGAAGTTACCTGGCTTCAAAAACAAAACTCCTGTGAAGGAAAATAGTAGCAGCTCCTGTCTTCAGCAACATTAGTTCATGGCAGCTTTTCTACAAATGCTCTGGTCAGCTAAAACCAACTGCTGCTCTTTATCAAGTTGCAGTAAAGTATTGCAACCAACTCTGCATCTGACTTTTTTGACAAAAATTATTATTCAAAACTAGAGCTAATCCTGTTATCAGCTTTTTTTTATAGATTCATCTAAGGTGATAACCGCTGCTTGATTAAAAACAGAGTTTTTATTTTTATCTCACTAATCTTTTGGAATCTATATACATGTTTTCATTTAGACAATAAAAATTTAAAAATTAATTAAAGATTTCAAAAATACAAAAGGGTGTTTTTAAATTTCAAAATCAGAGTAATAATTAATAATAATGCAATATTTATATTTATTCAGACCTTTTTAAAATATTTATTTTATAATGAAATTTTACTTTAAGCCCAGAGTTATTTAACCCTTTATTTATTATGGTTTTATTTAGGAAATAAAAAAAAAAATCTACAAAAAATTATTCTGTGTTTATTTCTACTTTTCTATTAATTTAAGTGTATATATATATATATATATATATATGCAGATACACTATATTAGTATGTGTGAGATATATATATATATATATATATATATATATATATATATATATATATATATATATATATATATATATATATATATATATATATATATATATATATATATATAATAAAGAAAAAGTAAGAATAAACACAGGATAAATTTTGTAGATATTTTTCTACATTTCCTAAAATAAAATAGTAATAAGTAAAGGGTTAAATAACTCTGGGTTTGAAGTAAAATTTCATTGTGAAATAAGTATTTTAAAAAGGTCTGATAAATGATATTTGTAATTCTGTTTTTTTAAATTAACAAAAAAACAAGCATAATATATTTTTAAAATCTTTTAATTATAATTTGTACAAAATGTCTTTTCAAATTAATGCTTGTTTGCATTTCTTCTATGTAGTTAAAAATCTTTGTAGATGAAAAATTCTAAACGATTATCACATCTTTGGTCAAATTTCAAAGATTAAACTAGAAACATGAATATCACACTTTGATAAAAACTTCCATTTGGATTTCAAATGGACTAGACAGATTTAAAACAGCCACTGTGTTTGTCCCCTGACCTAACTGAGGTTATAAAAAACTGATAAAATATCAATTAGTTTGGCTTGCAGTTTTGTAAAGGTTAGCACAAGAGCTAGCTATAAAGTTGGCTAAAATATTTTGTGAAGAGTTGGTAACTGTAGTAGAAACTGGACATAGTAAAGCTAGCTGCAAATATGGCTAGAATAATTATCAAGATAACTGCCATGAGGATTTAAGTATGCAAGTAAGTGGCTGCTCTACAGTTCATTGGAGAAGTTTGAATTTACATCGAGGAAAAGGGTAAAAAATTTTTGTTATTTATAGCATTAAAAGTGTTCTGCAAAACAGCCTGCTAACTAGAAGCTTTCAAAATCCAAGTATAAGTGGAACTGTCTACAGAAAGTCGAAAAGCCAACCACACCTGAATTATATACTTTTACCAGATAATGACAATTTCCTGGATTAATAAAAACAGCTTGCCCAAGTGAAACACCAGCTGAATAAAGAAAAATTATACTTGTGCTGCTATTTATTTATATGTGTAGGGAATCACAGATAATCACATTGTGTGTACATATAATGAGTTATTTTATTTTAATATTCCTTAAAATGACTTATAAAATTATAAATTAATAACTTAAAACAAAACACATAATTAATTTGCTTCAGTCAAATGTCTAAAAAAAAGATGGTTTGATATATATTTTTGAAGAAATTGTTTTGATAATTCCTTTAAAAAAACATTAAAAAATAATATACAAAAGCAAGTATCATTATGTTTGAATTAAAATCATAAAAGCAAATCTTTTAAATTTGTCTAAGAAAACTGATAATTAATCAACAAGTACCTGTCAAACAGAATTTTACTTTATTTAGTTTGATAAAAAAAAAAACAACTTATAAACTGAAACTAAATTTTAAACTATATATTTTGTTTATCCACACGTATATGTGAAAAATTTATGTATGTTTTGCAAACGGAATCAATTAGGAAAATTTAACTATTATTGTAACAAGTTAAAATATGTAAGGTTTTGTCAGTCTCCAAATACATGCACATACACACATGTAAATTTTAAAATAGTTATAGTATTTTTATATACACAATTGTAATATAAGTCAATAGTACTGCATATTTATTTGAGCACATATATGTTAATGCTTGTCAAATAAGATATATATATATATATATATGCAAATTTTAATCATATCTTGTTATTGATTATTAAGTGTATAATATAAATTGTGCATATATATATATATGTGTGTGTGTGTGTAAACCATAGTAATAACTTGGATTGTGTATTATAATTTTGTAAAACATAAATGTGATAATTTTTATTGTATAGTAATCAAAATCAGAAGGCTTAATTGATATGTGAAGAGACAATACCATTTTATTTTTTTGTTATTAATAAACTTATTTAATTATTAAAAATTGTTTTCATCATTTCTTAGTAATATACAGTAATAGAGCTTATGTTCTCTGAGCTAGATTCGTGCACAAAAAAATTGGTATGTGTGCTTAGTGCTTTGGGGCATCCAGAGATGATCAATTATCATCCTGGTTGGTGCAAAAGAGAATATTCTTTAAATCCCATGCACTAGTATATTTTTTATTTCACTTTAGTTTTATTAAAAATTTGAGTTTATAATTGGCCACTACAAATGACCTAAGCATTGATGATGATCAGCATGTTTTAATATCCCAGCATTGTTGTTTAGGTTTTTCTGATTATTGTGTATTCTTATGAATAGGCACTAAGATGATGCATACAAGTTATGTTTAAATAATTACCCAATCTGGCAAAGGCTCAATAGTTAGCCTGGTCTAAAGAAGATTTATTTTCAAACCAGTCACAAGATTGACTGTTGATATACTGTACTGATGTGTTTATTTCCATCAATGATGGTGATGGATGGTTATTTCTCTCCAGTATTTACTTGTACTTAGTTTTTAAATAAAAATGCTGGTGGATTTGTAATGGCTCTCCTGATTTAATCAATGATCTCAGAGATCTTTTGATCTCATGCTCCCCTTAAATATTTTACACTATATTACTTACATCCTTAAATATCATACTTTTGTAAACTATTGATATTTCATTTCAAATTGACTAGGAGTGATGATGATTTTTCCATCACCCAGTTCAAAATTTTTCATCACTTATTCGATCCCCCATACCCTTACTATATTTATTGTAAACAGTTGTATTACATAGCACACACTATTTTATTGTATGTGCATATATATATATATATATATATATATATATATATATATATATATATATATATATATATATATATATATATATATATATATATATATATATATATATATATATATATATATATATATATATATAAGATGAAAGGAAAAGTAGAACCAAACACAGAATAAATTTTTGTAGATATTTTTTTATATTTCCTAAAATAAAATAATAATAAGTAAAGGGTTAAATAACTCTGGGTTTAAAGTAAAATTTCATTGTGAAATAAATATTTTAAAAAGGTCTGATAAATATTTTTTTTTTTAATTCTCATTTTGAAATTAACAAAAAAAAGACTTTATTTTGTAAAATCATTTAATTAATACTTGTATAAAATATCTTTTTTAATTAATGCTTATTTGCATTTCAACTACCTAGTTAAAAATCTTTGTAGATGAAAAATTCTAAAGGATTATCACACCTTTGGTCAAATTCCAAAGATTAAAGTAAAAACATGAAAATCACATTTTGACATAAATTTTCAGCTTGTTTTCAAAAGGATTAAAGTTAATTGAAAACAGTCACTATGTTATTGTCACCTGAGCACCAAGATTATAAAAAGACTGATAAAAATATCAGTTAGTTTGGCTGTCAGTTTTGTAAGAGTTGGTCAAAAGAGTTTTTAATATTTTAAGCAGTGACCAACTAAGCCACCTGTAAAGTCTGGATTGTAGTTTTTTGTAAGAGCTGAACAGAACAGCTTGGCTACTAAATATTTTTGAGTAAGTGGCAGCAATTAGCTGACCAAAACTGGATAGCTACAGTTTGTTGTTGGCAGTAGCAGAGAGTTGGGAGAAAAGCTACCATGAACTGAAGTTGCTGAAGGCAATATAGTAGACGTTTTTCCTTTGCAGGAGTTTGATTACACATGGAAAAATGACCCATTTCTCTATGCTGAAATTCTCTGTGTGTGCCTAAAAACTATCTAATCAAGACAGCTGGAATAATCCTAGATAGAAAAAGATCAACTACAGATCAAGATTTTACATGGATTGCATACTTTTACCTGAGGATGACAACAAACATTGATTATATTTTTCTAATGGACCAAAGAACCAGCTTGATAAATAAATAATTATATATATGCTGACTATCTAATGGCAGATATGTCCCGATAAACATATATACAGATGTGGTGAGCAGATGTTATATATAATAACAGATTTTAAAATAATTTCTTTAGTAAAATGACATTTTGAAAGTGATGTCTGAATTTGTACTTTTTATGTTTATGGTGAGTGTATAGTTAAGCGGGGCTGTCTGGATGTAGTGTGTTCATGATGCTCCTAAATATAGACTCAGCACTGTTTGGACCTAGATGTAGAGCTCCCAGAGTAGTCCAGTAGTTTGTAAGTATGCCACATAAATAGGCCTTGGTCTCATGACTAGATCTAATTTATACCTCTAAGTCTCACAGAGCTGAACAGGGATGGTGCAATGCCTTTTATTTTTTCTGGATACTACACTGAGGATGATCTAAGTACTTAGAAGGGCCAGTGCTTTAAAATGATGTATTTTCTCATGACATCATGGAGTTTTGTGCATTGATAGTCCAGCTTGGCTCTCTGCTAATCCTGGCATGGGGAGCTGCAGTTCACATATTTACTTTTGTTATCTCACCTTGCCTAATTTATAAGCATTAACTCACCAAGCCGAAAGACAACTTAAAATTTATATTTTTTTTATTCTATAAAATGAAATTAGTTTAAAATCGTTTATTAAATAAGAAAAAACTGTTTAAAATTATATTTATAATTTTCAAAAAAAAAAAAAGTACAAACAAAGTTATAATTAATAGTCAAAAAAGATTTCCAAAAATCTTTTAGACTAGAATAAAAAAAAACATTAAAAGAAGAATATACAAATGCAAGCATAATTTTGTTTGAATTGAAATCGTAAAAGCAAATCTTTTAAATTGGTCTAAGAATGCTGATAATTAATCAACAAGTATCTGTCAAACAAAAGTTGACTTTATTTAGTTTGATAAAAAAAAGAACTTATAAACTGAAATTAAATTTCAAATTATATATTTTGTTTATACACATGTATATGTGAAAAAATATGCATGTTTTCAAAATAGAATCAATTATGAAAATATAGCTATTATTGTAACAAATCAATATAGGTTATTCCACACACACACACACACACACACACACACACACATATATATATATATATATATATATATATATGTATGTGTGTGTTGGCAACATATATATATATATATATATATATATATATATATATATGTTGCCAATTATAATACATATGTAAATTTTAATCATTTTTGTTGTTATTAAATATCTATTGAAATAGATTGTGTAATAGAAATCGAATGTCTGTGTGCACATATATGTTAATACATGTAACAATTTAAATTTTGAATAGTAATTATTTAAATCTCAATGTGATAATGCTGATAATTAATCAACAAGTATCTGTCAAAGAAAAGTTGACTTTATTTAGTTTGATAAAAAAAAAGAACTTATAAACTGAAATTAAATTTTAAATTATATATTATGTTTACACACATATATGTGTGAAATGTATGTGTTTTCCAAATGAATTAATTATGAAAAAATATAATATTACTGTAACAAGTTGAAATAGATAAAAGCCAGTGTGTGTATACATGCACATTCATATATGTAAAATTTTAGTATTTTTTTTTTGATTAAATGTCAATTACAGAGGTCCCTAGTGACGATTTTTTCAGACGCTCATTGCTAAGGTTTACAGCCTTATTAAATCTATTACTGAAATAATAGTGAGCGTTTAATAAAATTTATAATTACAACTTTAAATTATCGTAATATATTTCTTACTATAAGATCTTTTCATTAACTCGTAGTAAATCGTAAGATTTCGCGAGTATTAATGTATTATAAGAATTGTGGACTTAATTAGTGAAGTATTTAATAGCTTCACACTCTTAGATCAAAACACTTCTGCTTCACCTATTTATATATAAAAGTAGGTCGAAGTAAAGAAGGGATTCTCTCTTTTCTTCATAGCGTAAGCATGTGTTTTAAAGACCTACAGAGGCCCCTAGTGACAATTTTATCAGACGCTCATTGCTAAGGTTTACAGCCTTATTAAAACTATTACTGAAATAATAGTGAGCATTTAATAAAATTTATAATTATAACTGTATATCATAAATTGTGTGTTTGTGCACACATACATGTAAATCAATGTAACAATTTAAATGTTGGATAGTATTTATGTAAATCACAAATGTAATAATTATTTTATGTTTAATTGAAATCTCTTCATCATATATTATAAAACACATGTCTATGTATGGATATATATATATATATATATATATATATATATATATATATATATATATATATATATATGCATTTATAGAAACTAATTAAGAAATAATGCAGTTAATGTAATAATTTGAATGTTGTAGTAATCTTGTAAATTTATCATTCAAAATCAGAACCCTTATAAGACCTAAATTTGTTTTTATTGTTATTAATAAACTTATTTAATTGTTTAAAATTGTTTTCATCATCTCTTGGACACATACAGTAATAGAGCTTGTGTTCTCTGAGCTAGATCCATGCATGAGATGAATATATAAATGGGGATGTTTTTTAGTGCTTTGGAGCATCCAGATATGATAAATCATCATCCTGGTTGGCACAAAAGAGAATATTCTTTAAAACCCATGCACCATATTTTTTTGTCTTATTTAAAAGTTAACTTTACAGTTGACAAGTACAAGTGGCCTGAGCATTGATGATGATCAGCATGTTTTAATGTCCCAGTATTATTGTTTCAATTTCTGATTATTGTGCATTTTAATGGATGGGCACTAAGCTGGTGCATCCAAGTTATGTTTAAATAAATACTCAAGCTGGCAAAGACTCAATAGTTAGCCTAGTCTGCAGAAGACCCATTTCCAATCCAGTCACAAGGTTGACTGTTCATTTATGTTTTTTATTGTTCAAATCCTGTCACAAGATGGACTGTTGATGTATTGTACTGATTTATTTTAATTATTGATCATTCATGATGAAGGATGGTTATTTGTCATGAGTACTTTTACTTTATAATGCTGTTTGATATTTGATGGTTAATTAAGCTTTTTATTATGCTTGTAGGAGTGGCTGGCTAATCTCTCAATGATCTCAGAGATCTCATGATCTCTTGCTTCTTTAAATATTTTTTACTTAAATATACTTTTGTACATATTTCATTTTAAATGAACTGGTAATGATGATGTTGTTGCCATCACCCAATTCAAATCTTTTTTTCTGCTTCCATCTATACCCCCATCCCATTGCAAAGGAATATCACCCCCATCCTTTTACTGTATATATATATATATATATATATATATATATATATATATATATATATATATATATATATATATATATATATATATATATATATATATATATATATATATATATATATATATATATATATATATATATATATATATATATATATTAAAGGAGAACATTGTTATGGAAGTTGAGTGAAAACTAATGAGAATGATTTAGTGACTGCTTCAGTTTTCTTGAATCATAAATCCTCATGTAAATATAAATTAAAGTTTGATATTAAGAGTGTTAAGATTATTCATGAAGATTGAAACCATAATAAAAGAAAAGTTAAGGAGGCAATTTTCATAAATAGAAATAAAATGAATTTTATCAGTAGACAAACTGTTACCATTGGTTGGTTAGATGTCACTAACATCTAATAAAATATCCACTTTACAAGTGATTTATTACATAATGGGTTGTAACTCTAAACCATTACTGAAGTTAACTGATTATAGTTATTAACTTCTCACCATACTTTATGAAATTTATGATGGTTATAAAAGCTTTATTAATCTTGATAAGAACATGAAACAATATGTTTTTTTATGATTATCACTTTTTTGTAACAATCTGACTTAAGATCGCTGTACAATGATAATTTTATGTCGATGCTCATGGCAATGGCATAGTTTCAGGGTGCCATCATCCCATACAGAAGAGCTACATTGTCCACAACTAAGTAAGTACTCACTTTAACTTTACAATCTTTTATCCCACCATCAATTTTCCAAGCACTGACTCCATTTAGAGAATGGATTGATACACATTTCAAGTAATGGGATTGTGAAGTAAATAAAAGTAAGTCATTGGTGAGTAAAACACATTGTGAAATTAGACTAATAACAAGAATAATGAAAAAAAAAAATAATATAATAAACTAAAAAAAAAGAAATGACAAAAAGATATATATATATATATATATATATTTATATATATCTTTTTGTCATTTGATAAATTTATATATATATATATATATATATATATATATATATAAATTTATCACTGTAATGAGTATTGTTACTTTATCATGTATTGCATAAATATAATAAAGATAAATAAATACAGATGTACAATTAATAAAATTCATAGTACCAATTATGATTGTTACTGGTACTAAAAAATTAAAAATCAAATAAATTCCAATACAATAATAAAGAAGGTAAAATTAAATTCTATATATATTACACCTATGTTCTCTGTACTGTATTGTACTTAACAATATAAGTTATTGTTATGAGAACATGCATTTTATGCATTTTAGTACCTATAAATGTTGTGATAAAAATACAAGTTTACATGAACTAGCAAAAAAAAAAAAATTAAATTAAAAGTTTGATTTAATGCCATATTTTTTTTTTTTCGATTATGCATTTCTTTTGGTCCTTTATACAAGGGTAACTTTGTAAAATGAATACCAAAAGAAAATATTATTTGGTAATCCTGACTTATTGCCGTCATGACATTTCACCCTCTATTTGTTAAAAAACTTAACTACAGTTTTTTTTTCCTACTAAGTATGTGCAACTTTAATAAGTGTATGTAACTATAAATACACTATATCTAAGTATAACTGTTAATAAAAAAAGTAAAAAAAAAGCTTATATTTTTATGCATAGTTTTAACTTGTAATGTATATCTAGTAGCCTTTACTGTATATATAACTATAAATAAATAAACTATATTAACTATAAATGTTTTTAAATAAAGATGAATAAATAAAAAAATGAACTTACATTTTTATGCACAGTTTTCAGCAACACAAGTGAGAAAATGGACAAAAATGCTGTCATGTTCGTGTATATTTCTGAATGAAAATTTCTGCAGGTAGGATGAGAAGAAAGGTCTGCTCATACCAAATTGGTATTTTAGCTTATGCTTTGCTCTCATCCACATATTTTCCACATTATTGTTGTGTATAAGTTTATCATCTGCATCAACAAAGTTGTCACGACAGAGAGTAGAAATCTGTCAAAACATGTAGCACATTATTCCTGGCAAAAATAACACCAGTCTATGACCACTTGTTTGCTGACCTCAGTCTTGCGAACAATAATCTGAATTGGAAAATTATTCGACCAGCAAAATGCTATATGAACAATGGTGTTCAAAGACAGTTGGCTTCGAAAAAAAGAGCCACTTCTTACTGATGTACATCGGTGACACATTTAGCATTGCCATCTAACACCATCTATGCTGTCCAAATATTTTACCAGTGAACACTGAATATTACATCACAGACATAGCATGCTATTCTTTAAGTAACGCCTCCTGGACAGCCACTTCATGGACAATTCCACCATTTTAAAAATTGTTCTAGCTGAGGACGAGTTTCCATGTTTCTGCCAGAACATCCGCAATTTCCACAATTTCATTTGGAGGAACTAAATAAGTGATATAAACTCTATCTGCCATTTTTTAAAAAGCAAAAATTACACGTGGCAAAAATTACATGTGACAAAAGTAGTTCATAATTTTGACAGCAGGGACTTTTTGGTGACACTTTTGCCATGCAACATATCTCGAAATAGAGGATAAACATGTAAGTTTTATTACATTTTATTTATTAATCTTCATGTAAAAAATACATTTATAGTTAAATATACTTTGCAATTACATAGTGAGAATAACATAGTTCGAAATACCGATCCTGCCTGCAGGAAATGTAAGTTCATTTTTTTTTATTTATTAATCTTTATATTAAACATTTATAGTTAATATAGTTCATTTATTTATAGTTATATATACAGTAAAGACCACTAGATATACATTACAAGTGAAAACTATGCATAAAAATGTAAGTTTTTTTTTTTTTAAAAATTATTAACATTTTTACTTTGATATAGTTTATTTATAGTTACATACACTGATTAACGTTGGATACAGTTAGTAGAAAAAAAAAATGTAGTTAAGTTTTTTTTAAAAATAGAGGGTGAAGTGTCGAGACCACTATAAATCAGGATCACCTATTATTTAAATGAATTATTTTACTATTACAATTGTCATAGGTTGCAGTAGATTAATATAATCAAAAATTAAATAACAAAACAATTTTATGTACTTGTGAGGAATGCATTCCGTGAAGTATTTATCATATTTTATCTTTAGATTAAATATATATTATTACAGTAAATTGATCTATTAAATTCTTCTTTATATTAGTGGCAGTGATAATTTCTACAAATTTTATTTTTTAAATTCCAAACTTTTAGACATTGGAAGCAAATTTTTTGGTGAAAGTGTATCTGAGGGGGCTATGTTTTGTTCAGAACTTCAAAAAGGAAAACAGTAATAGTTTTGCTTAATTTATCGTAAATTCAGAGTTTTAACAATATTTAAATTTTAATTCCACTACTGGCATTATTTTTCACAAAAAATAGATTTTTGACTGTGGTCTATTGAATACAGTCTGCCTGTTTTTCCTTATAAAAATGCTACAAAGTACTGACTGCCAATTTCACCTATTGTTCTCCAGGCATTTTTAACTGTCAAAATCAGATATCAAAAGAAAATGTTTTATGCTTTTGGTTATGAATGTAAATAAATATATTTCACATGATTTTTATAGTCATAATTAAGTTTTTATATTAATTACTGCTATGAATATGAGGCAAATGGCCTCGCAAGCGCTTAGCGCATAACAATTTTTGGAATCGGTATAGCTTCTCTTTCAAGTGTTGCATACACTTTGTTAATTTGTATATTATATTAATTTACTTAAATATAGATTTGGCTTTGAACTATTTTAAATTTTACCAGCAGGATAATCAATAAAAAGTGAATACCCTCAACCACTATTCAATGCAAGTAAATAACATTGACTGCTATTTGCATATCAATGACATTCAGTGATAGCTATCAAAACAACTATTTTTCATATTTCATAAATATTTATAAATTTTATAATTAATTTTTACACTATATTGACTAATAATGGGATTAGATTTAGATTTTTATTTAAAATATTTAATTTAGATAAATAAATGACAACAGAAGTTAATAATCAGCTATAGTAATTTCCAGAGCTTTAGAAATCACCCTTTTACTTAATGATTGGTTGAAATATAATTCTTTTATTTTATTGCAGAATATTTTCAGTATGTTTTTATTCAGTTATTAACATTATTTTAAATTTTTCATTACATTTAATCAATTTAAATATAAAATAATTCAGTTTTTAGAAGGTAAAGTAAAACAATTCTGATTATTGTACATTAATATATTTCAGAAAAAAACTGGCTTTCTCGTATTTAACAAATCAAATTACTTTAATGTTTACTCAATCTGACCATAAGAATTGTTTTCAGAAAAAAAGATTAAATTACCTCAGTTCCCTCTACTATTATTATTTGTCCATGTTGTTTTATAAAATATTTATTAAATTACAATTTTAAATTTCCTATAAATAATTATTTTCTAAAACTGGTCCAGAAATTAAAAAAAAAACATTGCCATCGATTTACCCCTACACACCACATAATTTTACTGTTCCTAGTCAAAAACCAATAGATATAATGTTACTGGGCTGATTTATAATTTATTTTTTTACACTGCTACATGTCAGTGCATAGTGCTGGAATTCACAGGAAGGAGAATTTGATATTTTTGCTGATCCGAAGGATCATCTGTCACATGTGATACAATTTTTAAAACATTATCTATCTCAACGCATAGTGCTGGAATTGGCAGGGAGGGGGATTTGAAGATATTTACATATCTGAAAAATTCATGCTTTCAGGCTGATATAAAAATGTTTCATAAATGCTGATTATAGAGTTGGTGTTTAGATCTAGTTTTTAGTCTTTCTACCCTTTACTGACATGATCAACTAGCTCAAAACCATGGTTTAAAGGTTGGAGACAATTTGAAAGAGATATTGAATTCTATCTCTTCCAGCATTTATGTAAACAATAGCTTGACAGTGAGCTATTGGTAAAGCTCCATCTAGTGATCATAAAATGCAAGCTATAGCAAGATATGAAATTTATAACTTGTTTTGTTTATCATAAATGTACCCTTGAAGGTTTTTGCAATGATATAGATTGCAGAGGCTTTTACTATATGGTGAAACTGAACTAAATTTAGACCCATATAGCTATCTAGTTTGTTTGACTGGATTTGAAGATATTTACATATCTAAAAAAAAATATGCTTTCAGGCTGATAAAAACGTGTTTCATAAATGCTGATTATAAAGTTGGTGTTTAGATCTAGTTTCTAGTCTTCCTACCCTTTACTTACATGAGCCAACTTTCTTGAAACTATATTTTAAAGATTGGAGACAATTTGAAAGAGATATTGTATTCTATCTCTCTCAGTGTTTATGTGAACAAAGCTTGATAGTGGGCTAGTGGTAAAGCTCCATCTAGTGATCATATATATATATATATATATATATATATCACATATATACAGATATATATATATATATATATATATATATATATAATTTCTGTTTTATTGTAGGTTATTAAAAAAAGAAAAAGAAAGAAAGAAACTCATTAGCAAAAGTGTAAAATATAAAATAACCATTTGTGTCAATTGTTGATACAGATTATCTTTAATATAAATAAATAAAATATTAACTAAGTAATATTTCCAAGCGCTTTCAACTTTTATGAGTCCTTATCAAGGCAGTGTAAAAAAAATCTATTTTTTTTTTCATTGTATTGGCCAGGAACAACTAATTGGAAAGCCGATTAATTTCAAATTCATAGTGCAAGATGAATTTTGTATAAGATACAATTTTTTAATCTTGTGTTTTTATCATTTGTTTTATGCATTAATATTTTAAAATCCTTTGGACTACATATATGACCTGTATTATTTTGGTAAATACAAAAAGCTTTATAAACTGTATCATCTTCTCTTGCCCTATTATATGTATATTTATGTTGTTGAAGGTGATATTTAATATTGGCCTTGGCCTCTCCAACATATATTGCACTACAATTTATTTGTAGTCATCCAACAGAGTATACAACACTGCTTCCATCCTTCCTATTTACTATTTCCCTAGAATTATTTAATAATTTATTAAGGTTAGGTGGAGTTTTTCATGCTAATAGAAAATCTTGACTTAAAACTTTTATTATATTTTTATTAATATTGGGAATAAAAGCTAAATAATAAATAATTCTAGGGAAGTAATAAATAGGGAGGATGGGAGAAATGTTGTATACTCTGTTGGATGCCCACAAATAAATTGTAGTGCAATATATGTTGGAGAGGTCAAGACAGATATTAAATATCGCTTTCAACAACATAAATATACATATAATAGAGCAAGAGAAGATGATACAGTTTATTCAGCTTTTTATGTTCACCAAAATAATACAGAGCATATATGTAGTCCAAAGGATTTTACAATATTAATGCATTAAACAAATGATAAAAAACACAAGATTAAAGAATCATATCTTATACAAAATTTATCTTGTGCTATGAATTCGAAATTAACCAGCTTTCCGATTAGTTGTTCCTGGCCAATACAATGAAAAGGAAATATAATTTTTTACACTGACTTGATAAGGACTCGTAAAAGTTGAATGTGCTTGTAAATATTATTTAGTTATTATTATTTTTATTTATATTAAAGATACTCTGTATTGACAATTGACATGAATTGTTATTTTATATTATATTTATATTATTTACAGAAATATTATTTATTTATTTACAAAAGTGTAAAACCAAACAAACGGCTAATCATCATTTTTGTTGACCAAACTAATTTGAACATAGCTGCTAATTAATCACAAGTTGACAGTTCCAATATAAAAAAAAAATTTCAAATCATCCAAATGGATACTCGATATTTATATCACATGTTACCATCAGTAGGTTAGTGTCATTCAGTGACTAATGACATCAGAAATACAAAATGAATAAATACCAGAGAGAAACTGAAACATGGACATTATTATTGTTTTTTTTTAACTGGTGTTGTCAACTTGTCTCAAATATCTTATTATGAATAAAAATTAAAAAGAAATACAGTAAACATTAGATAGCTTTGTTCCACAAGGCTGGAAACCCTTACAGTCCAGGGACATCTAAATTGGAGAATAAAGAAATGCATCCAGGGCTGTCCACACAAGAAGTGATGGTTGTAGTGTCTACAATGCATCCATCCATTTTGGGAATGTAAATATCAGAGGAAAGGAAAACATAAAAAATCTTACACTTATTCAAATTCAGAATTGTCTGTGAATTAGCTTAGACATAAACTGGTTTATATATACCCTAAATTTTCTAACATATTAACAATCATGTTGAAAATAGTAACCAAACTAATGTGACGAAATTTATGTTCAATATTCAGTGTGAGTTTTAAAAGACATTTTGTGTATTTTTTTCACTGTTATTCTTCAGGAAGTTCCTGTGTGATAATCAGTGTGGTAATCACTGTGGCATTTATACATATATTTGTCCATAGTGTGTGCTTAAAGGCTAATTATCAATACTTCACAAATTCAGGATCACAAGAAGGCATTAATATACAACAGAATTTTATTAATAACTATTGATATTTCATTTTTAACTCCTTCTATTTCTTCTCAAATATCAAATTAGATTTTAGATATTAGAGTCTTTGTTATTACTAAATATTATGTTATCATTTATGCTATTTTTTTCCCTTATTTTAATATATTTTTAATTGTTTTATCAATCATATTGTATATATTTATTTGTACACACATAGGTAGACGTATCTTGATATAGTTCATTTTAAAATAGATTTTCATATTTTTATTGAAATTTTTATGTAATATTTGATGATGGGGTAGGTTTAAACCATAGACGATGTTTGTATGAGAGAGATTTTTTATTAGAATTGATTTAGTAAAGAAAAATTAGGCAGAGTTATGAATGGATACTGATTAATTATATAATACTTACATTACAATAATCTTGACAAGATGCGTATAATATGCATTTTTGATTTTGTTTATTAATTATATAAATGTCACAAGGGACCAAATTATTTATCTAGGTCAAATGACATATAAAAATTCCCAATTAAAATATGTATGATGCTTTCCATTTTTTTTTCTTTTACTATTATTAATCATTAAGTGTTTAGTAACTGTATAATTAATTTTATCTTAATTAATTGTTTTGGGAATGTTTACCTTATTTTGTAATGTTGGAATAAAACATGAATCAGATGTTGAAATTACACTGCTTATATGTGTTTATTAATCATTACAAAAGTTATAAATCTTGCTCATAAGACATCATCAGATAAGAATACATTATGGACCATGGTAAAAAGATGAAAAGGATCATTTAAAAATTGTACCCTTTTTATTAGATCTAAATAAGTTTTGAAAGTCAAATTCTTAAAAAAATTTAAAATTAAAGGAAACTTAAATATTGTAAGTGATATAGTAATGTTGATAGAATTTTTAAAGCATTGTTAAGATGAAGTTAAAGATTATAAATATTTAAAAGTTATGATAAAATGCTAAAATTACAAAGTAAAAAAATAAATAATATAATTTTGTATGGTTGGAAAACCTGACCATAGTGACAATAATAATAAAAATATGTATTAAAAGTTTTACTAAATAAGATGTTGAAAACTAATTTTTAAATAATGATTAAAAATTAAATAAATTGTTAAATGTGTTTTAATAAAAGTGGATTTAAATTTATATTATAATTATTTATCAAAAGTTTTAGTATTTTATGGGATATGCAAGTATATTCAATTTTATTAATTGTTTAAATAATGTCAACATTTATTATTCAAAATGTTATCATTATATTATTTTTTTTTATAATGTAATATTTTGTAGTTAAATAGTTAATTAATCCTATTGTCAGACAGTGAATATAAAAATTGCAACATTTGTCTGGAATTAAAGTCATCTGATTAAAAAATGCATGTATTTTTGTGTGTTTGCAAGATTTTAAAGAAAGTATCAAAATTACTTTCAGAATTGTTTTTACAAAAATTGAAAACCTTTGAATATCATAAAAATAAATATAGGGAATTATTTAATTAGTTGTCTTTAAAATAGTTATAATTAATAAAGATAATTTAAAAAATAGATACATTAAAGTTAAGTGTTTGATAAATTGATAAAGTATTATTTAAAATATGTTGTTTTAAAGTGTTTAATTTGTTTAGGTAAAATTATAAAATTAGTTTAGATAAAAATACTGTCATAATATTAATATTATAAGTGGTGACGGATAATATTATTTCAAATTATAAAAATGTGAAATTGACATTTATGTAAATTAGTTTTACAGTCAAATATCAGCCTTTCACGCTAATTGTGCATATGCTTTGCGAGTGTTAATAATACATTAATATTTATTTACATATTAAGTTTCAGTTGGAATGATGTTTAGTAAATTCTAGATAATTTCACTAACATCATTCATTCAGACATTATATATAGTAATTTAAAGTGACTATTCCATCATCATGCTTTCTTTGCCAGTACTTCAGATTTGCTCATATATAAGTGTTTGAGTCGTAGGAATGAGGGGATTCCTTTTATTCCTGCATAAATACTATATTTTGTATTGGTGAGAAAGTATTCATTTATTATTAATACTCACAAAGCATATGCACAACTAGCTTAAAAGGCTGATATTTGAATGTATACAATTGTAAAATACGCTATATAAAATAAATGCTTATTTACATATGATTAAGTTTCAGTTGGAATGACATTTAGTAATTTCTAGACAATTTCGCCTACATCATTCATTCAGACATCGTATATAGTAATTTAAAGTGACGGTTCCATCCTCACACTTTACTTGCCAGTACTTCAGATTTGCTCATATATAAGTGTTTGAGTCATAGGAATGAGAGGATTCCTTTTATTCCTGCATAAATACTATATTTTGTATTGGTGAGAAAGTATTCATTTATTATTAATACTCACAAAGCATATGCACAATTAGCTTAAAAGGCTGATATTTGAATGTATACAATTTTAAACATACACTATATAAAATAAATGCTTATTTACATATGATTAAGTTTCAGTTGGAATGACATTTAGTAAATTCTAGACAATTTCGCCCACATCATTCATTCAGACATCGTATATAGTAATTTAAAGTGATGGTTCCATCCTCACGCTTTACTTGCCAGTACTTCAGATTTGCTCATATATAAGTGTTTGAGTCATAGGAATGAGAGGATTTTTTTTATTCCTGCATAAATACTATATCTTGTATTGGTGAGAAAGTATTCATTTATTACTAACACTTGGAAAGCATATGCACAATTAGCGTGAAAGGCTGATATTTGACTGTAATACAATTGTTTACATATGCTATATAAAATAAATGCTTATTTACATAAATTAGTTTTGTAAGCTGAGGGTCAATTAACTAATCAGATTGTAAGGTAGAACTGGTATATAAGTGAGTGCTCCCATTATTATTATTATCACTTATTACTACTTCATTTATTTTATTGTTTTAAGATAGTATCCAGTATATTATTAAAATAGTGAATTAATTTCAATTTTTTTAAATTTCTATTATTTAAAAAAATGTAAAGTAGTATAAAATTTATTAAATTAAAATAAGACTGTTTTCCTAAAACCAATTAATTTCCTGCTAGTTTTTTTCTATTTAAAGCTTAAGTCAAGTTCATAGTAATTATGGAGCATTCACCTGAAGAAATGTGCAAGGGGAAGTTAGTGATGGAAAAACAATTGTCAGAGGAAAGTAAATTTTTTTTGTGTTATTTAAAAACTGTTGTTATTATTCTTATAAAATACTTTGGATTTTGGAGAGGATATTATTTGGAAATATCATTCGGAGAGTTAACACCTTTGGGTATAATATTATAAGAAGTTTTAAAAAAACATTTGGATAATAAAATTAACTTGGAAAATATTAAAAACTAAATCTTTCTTTAAAGTTACAAAAATAGTCAAGATGAAATTATAGTATAAAAATATGTCATTCTTTATTATACAATTGTCTATGTATTTTAAAAGTATAGCAATTTTTAAAAATATATTTATTTAAAAGTTATTTAAATGTTTTGAAAAAACGATGAAAAGTTAAAATAAAAGTTATTACAGATATAATTACTTTGACAAGTTTTTGTCAAAAATACATAAATATTTTGATATGATAAAAACTTGTTCTCTTAAATGTACATCAAAAAAAAAAAAGGATAATAAAAATAAATCTTATCAGGTGTAAATAAATAACCTATGAAATATATAAATATAAAGTTATTTATTATTACATATCTGCATTATTATGAAATCATATTTAAAAAAAAAAAATGGAAGTGTAAGGAATAATTTTGAATAGCCATTAATGATCCATCTGGAAGCCGATAGAATTCATGTGAATGGAAATCACTGGAACTTACCTATAAAAGATATTTTCAAAAAGCTATATCACATTAATTATTGTTATTTTGAGGAAGCTGCAGATAAAGACTGTATTTAAGGATTTTCAATAACAGGATTAACAATAAATTTTCAAATTTTCTTCGATTTAAGAGTCAACATATTTTTTTTTATTTGTGAGTTTATGGGTCATAGTAAGAGAAGAGAGAGCACTGTACTAGAAAGACTTTCATACAATATTCATTGTGTAGCAACCAGGGAAGGTTCCCATTTTGGAGCATTGAATTGTAATGAAAAACTTTAGTTGAATCTTATGGAGAGCAGACATGAATTGGATTATGTAAATTTAGTTTTGAATTATTATTTTAAGTATACTAACCTTAGTATTACAATGTATTGTTAGGATAGGAAAGGTTACATTTTAAATGTTTTTTCTATTTATTCTAACAACATTAATGTTAATTGTTTTTTTTTTAAAAAATAATTTAATATTTTAAAGTTTTAAAAACATTTTTAAAGTATAATAGTGTTGTATTGAATGATTGATATTTTTGTTTATGTTTTTCTTATGCTGAAGTTGGACTGCATATGTCAAGGTAGTGGTTTTTGCAAATCATAAAGCCACTAGTTAATTTTTTAAAAAAATTGTTTAATTCTTATGTAACATGTATTTTATTTACAATTTTTTTTCTAGAGTTGCTTGGAATATTTTTTAAAATATTGCATTTATCATAAGAATGTATGAACATGAGTATGTGTGCATTAATTATACATATATGTTTTTATTATTCTCTGATATAAGCTATGATTTAAAAAAAAGATATGCGTACATTTGTCTTTCTTATCTTACAAAGTTTAATATAATTTATTGATACTCATAATTTTTCATAATTCTTTACTGAGTGAACCATAGACTATTTTTATATATTTGAATATTAAAATTTTAATGTTTTAAAATCAAAGTCATTTGTATTTTTGTTGCTGAGTTTCAAGTAAATAAAACCTTTTTCTATCATAGTTCTGAATTGATAATGTCATGTGTTAACTTTGTTTGTTATTAAGAGTAATGCTAGTTATTTTGTGATGTTGATTGTTGGATCTATTTTGGATTTTTAATTGATAGTGATGGGGGAAGTATATAAAGAAACCCTTGAATGCTTTATATGTAAGATATGTTAAGAAGATAGGAAAATAGCCTATATTTTATCTTAGTAGTTTTTATGAGAGTATAGTTAATGTAGCCATATGTCTTGTATGTATTTTTCATGGGCGGTGTTGATATTTTTGTATTTTATAATGATCAGTAGGAACCGAATAAATAACCTGGACATTATTTTGAAGGTATTGGACAAAAGTCATATCTATTCTTTCACACTGTTTCCATGTGGATTATTAAATATATTTTGTACTATTGAGTCTTTACTCTAGTTATTCTTTTATGTCCTATACATTGTATCACTATCTTAATTTCAACAGTTATTACATCATTTAGTATATTTTATGAAAAAACAATAATAAATAATTTGGAATTGGTGTATTGTTTTCAAAAGGAAGTAAGATAGGTTTTTTTTGTTTGGATTAAGATAAAATACAAATGAAATTGAATGAAAATGCTGATTGTAAAGTAATAAAGAATCATAAATACTTTTTTTATATTTTTATTAAACTATTTTTGAAGATAAAAGAAATTACAATTATTTATGATATTTTAATTAATTTTGATATTTTTTGATTTTACACAAATGAATGCATATTTTTAAAAGATGAAACATCAAAATGAACAACACAAAGTGTGATGAATGCTTGCATTTTATGAATATTAGTTTATATTTTTTTTTTTTTTGAAAATCATGAAACACATATAATGATTTTTTGAGAATGGTGCCAAACAATAGTATCTAGTATAACATCAAGACTATTTTTGTTAAATTTAATTTTCATTTATTGAATAAAACTTAAAACATATTTTCAAAATGAACACTATTTTAGGTATTTATATTTTTGTGTACATTAATTAAAGCTATATAGTCTTTTTATGTAATTAGCAAACAAATTCATTAGATTATAAAGTGTATGTCTAAATTAACATTTTATTTTGTATTGTGTATAATAAGTAATGCTTAAGCCAGAGTGAAGGCTTATTTACTTTTTGATTTTTTTATAACTTTGAAAAGTGTAACTCAAACTTATTTTAGTTAAATTTGTATTTTGTTAGATTTTATTTATTGAAACTTGTACATACTGTAAATAGTTTTGCTGAATGAAAAGTATAATAAATTTCTTAAATTAGTTTGTATAAATCCCTGTTATTTTGATTGATTTATTCACCATCACAAATATATAATTACAGAATCCAAAATAAATATGATACATTTGCACAGTATGAATAAATTATTCAATTTTTAAAAATAATAATTATCTAGAATATGACATTTTGAATATTTTTTTTCTTTTGCAATAATATTGCTATAGTCATAATTGATCACACAATTTACTGCATAGAATTTAATATTATTTGTTGCCACATATTTCAGATTATATCATACTAAGATGCCACAAGAGAAATAAAAAAATATATTATTAATATTATTGTTATTATCATTATTATTAGTTGTCATGGTAATAAATAGCAGATAGGATTAATAATTACTTAATTAGGAGCAGGAATATTATTATTCATTATTGTTATTATTATTGTTTAGGTGTAGTTAGGAATGATACAAAATCCTTTCTCATAATTGGCTTCAGGAGAAATTTTAAAAATTGATTAGATTGATTTTTTCAAGAAATTGAGATAGTTATAATTATATTTTTAATAAAAAAAGATTAGAGTTTAGTTTAGTAATATTATACTAAATTCTTTATAATTTTAAAGTCTTAAGAATACTATGAATTTATTATTATTTGAAATAATAGGGGGGGTAGTGTTCTTATGTCATTGATATTGTATCTTGTACGATATAGGCTCAATGTAATTCTTTACTGCTTTACCTTCACTAAATTATCTCATGATTTAATATTAATTTAATATTTAATTTTCTTGAATCGAACCATGTATTATTTATGAATTATTTAGAGCTAGTTGAATGGTAGAAATTATCATAGGATATCTTTATTATTTAATATATTAAAATTATAAGTATTTTAGCCAGAACATTATTATTTTATTTGAGCTAGTTTTATTTTTTCATTATGTATTGACTGAAAGATGAGGGTACAATATATAAACATATTGGATATATATAACAATCCTTTTTTGGATGAATAGTTATTTAATGTCTAGTTCTCTTTTGGGCCTTGGAAGGCGGATTGGTAGGATATTATTACCACAAAATATTTATATAAAAGGGTAGATATGCAACAAATAGCAGTGCATGTGATTTTTTATGAGCTAGTTTAGTGATTGATCTCACATTGATAGATAAAGTGACTCTAAGATCCAGAAGCTGACATTATAAGGGTGGGAACTAGGTGATGTTCCAAGAGATTGATATTAATCATCCCATCCTGAATAATAAAATACAAGCAATTATTTATAGCTACATAGTAATGGACCTGGTATTTGTGACTACATAGTAATGGACCAGGTATTTGTGTATAGATGCTAGAATCATGGTACAACACCAACTGCTTGATATTTACTGTCATTATATACCATTACAATAATTGGCTACCCATAGTTGAAAGCACTCCTAAGAGACAATTATATTTTTTGTAATTTTCAAAATTTTTGATTACTGTATTTACTAATATTTAATTATAAGATCCTGTATATTGCTTTGAAGAAATACAGCCATTGATTTATAATAATTATTAAATACAAAAGTTAAATATCCTTTATGAAAAAAAAAGAAAAGGAATATAAAATATACAAACAATTTAATGGTAAAACAAAAATATTAAATTCCTTAGTAGCGCTTTCAATTATCTACTAATCCTCATCAGGAATAAATGTATTTCAAAATTTAATGTTACTGTAAATTTCCATAAGCTGTGTATAGCGGTATTTGCAACTTGCCTATTAATAACATTATCTTTAAATTTATTTATTTATTTATTTATTTATTTATTTATTTATTTATTTATTTGTATATAAATTTAAAGATAATGTTATTAATAGACAATTTGCAAATATGACTATACACCGGTTATGCAAATTTACAGTAATATTATAATTTGAAATTCATTTATTGCTGATGAGGATTACTACATAATTGAAAGTACTACTAAGGAATTTAATAATTTTGTTTTACCATTAAATTTTTGTATATATATATATATATATATATATATATATATATATACATAAATTTATATATATATATATATATATATATATATATATATGAAAAGAAAGTTATTGTTAACACTAACTGAAATAATTATAGAAAATATACAAACCATTATACAATTACAAATATCCAGTAACGCCCTCTGTTTAAAGATCTATATCTCAATATAATAGCAAACCTTAAAATGATACCACTTTAAGGTTGTATGCTAAATGATGTTAAATATTGAAATACAGACCTACTCAAACACAGAGCATGAAATTTTAAATAAGCAAACGATCTTAAATTTTTGCTAATAAACTAACAAGTTTACAAAGTTATTAACTTTATTTTCATTTATAGTTTGGGAGGAATTTAAAGATTAAAAATCTAATGTTTAGTTTGTCTTTAATAACTTTGTAAACTTGTTAGTTTATTAGCAAAAATTTAAGATCGTTTGCTTATTTAAAATTCCATGCTCTGTGTTTGAGTAGGTCTGTATTTCAATATTTAACATCATTTAGCATACAACCTTAAAGTGGTATCATTTTAAGGTTTGCTATTATTGAGATATAGATCTTTAAACAGAGGGCATTACTGGATATTTGTAATTGTATTATGGTTTGTATATTATATATATATATATATATATATATATATATATATACGCGCGTGTGTATGTATGTGTGCTTGTGTGTGTTTATGTGAGTAGTTAAACTTATTTCCATGTATATTAATTGTTTTTTTTTTTTTTGTAAATAAGAATAATAAACAAGAAAAAAGTAGAAATGAGATTGGCTTTTTTTGCTTTTAGTTCAGAATGATAATGAAAATATGACTTACGAGTTGTTGAAGTAACAGATAGTTTAACAAGTGCGGTGACTATAGAACCTGGATATTCTCCACAAGAATACACCATAGAATTATCTTCATAAAATACCGTCAGTGAAATAAGAATTACATTCTGTGTAATTTTCTGAAAGTGATAATACATTATTATTTGAAAGTATACCATCTGTCCTAAAGAAATGCAGTTGATTAAATAATAAAATGTATAAAAAAGCAATAAGACTAGATAATAACAAGGGTGTTTTGTCATTACTTGCTATTATCTTATCATGGTTTATTCACATTTTTTTTTACTTTTGCAACATCAAAATACTTTAGGATTGTACAATAAATATTAAATTATTATTATCTAATTATTTTGTATTAAACTTTTAAAATTTATAGAAATATAACATTTGTAAGTTGTACAACATGTAATGTTATTCCATTTAATACTTACTTGTTTTAATTCCCTAGGGCTGAAAAAAATTGCCTGTGCTAACAGCTAATCTTTTTTTTATTCAACTTCTGTTAATTAAATATAATATGGTAGCAGTTATGGATGAAATAATCAAGGTGTAACAATTTTCCTTTCTTGTTTCTATGTACCTGACTTCTATACCAATAAATCAGATAATATAATTTGATTTTTTAATTGATATTATGGTTATAGTTTCTAATTAAAAAAAAAAGGAAACATCGAAAATCCATGTGTTAAATATTTTCTCTTATAAAATTCATTCAATATTTAATTATACTACTTGACTTATAGATGGAGGGGATTATTACAAAAATAAAATATAAATAAAAGTTGCTATACATTGATTTTTTATACCTATATTTGTTTATTGTAACTGTGCGCTCTATATAAAATAAAATTAGGATTCCAAAAAGACAATTCATTTAAATTTTAACTTAACACTCTTTCTCAGTTCTAGTAAGGCAATTTTGTGTTGCTGCTATTTTATCGATATCATGGCTGTAGTTTACTAATTAAAACAAAATTAAAAACAAATAAAAAAACTCCATATATTAAAGATTTATACAATGGTAGTCAAGTCCATAACAGCAGTATATAAATTTTTAGTCGTATTTTAAAAAAAATAAATATAGTATTAAATTGTAAATCAGAATTCTATTAATTTATGAGATGTAAAAAGTAAATCATACTTATTTTACAAATGAAGATTAATAAATAATTCTTCAATAGGTTTTAAATCGACAATATGACAATCATCTAATGTAAAAAAGTATTTCATTATATATTTCACTTTATTTTTTCTTTTATGTTGCATTGTTGAAATATTGTTTTCTCAAATTGTTTATTTAAACTTATAATTGAAATAAACAATACAAAAAATAAATTATGGTATAAAATAAAGATTAATTTGTAAAAAAAATTATTGCAAATATAACTAAAACTATCAATATGGAATTTTTTAAAATAAAGCTGAGAACTATCACATATACATTCAATAAAAAATATTTTATAAAAAATGCCTTTGAAATTTTAAACGGTTTATCAATCCAAAAAAAAGTTGATATATAGTAAAAAAATAATAAATTATACATATCAGGATTATATATATATATATATATATATATATAATCCTGATATGGAAGGTCACTATATATATATATATATATATATATAGTGACCTTCCAGGTTAGCAACAGGAAAAAAATGTGGGAAGTTCACATTTGTGCTAATAATGGCTAAATATAATTGTCTTAGAAAAATTAATTGTGATGTAATTTTATATTTAAAAATAGGTTTTAAAAAAATTATAACATTAGTTGGGTGTACCGGTTGATAAAATTTTAAGTTATATGTTCAGTAGTGGAAGAGGAAGATAGAAAAACATCAGGGAATATTGGTATGAGAGCAAAATTAATAGGAAAGCTATAGCAGGTGTTATTCATTGGTTTTCTAAATTATTATTTACTCCAATCTAAGATTTAACTTGTATATGTGGGTGTATGTTCATTTTACATCATTTTATATTTTGTTCATCTATTATACAATTACTTATAATATCTAAGTTGTAGTGATAAAATTTACATGCAAAGCAAAACAAATACATACATATAACATTAATTATAATGATTATATATATATTCTAACCTGTAATTATGCATCCTCACTTCCAGATAATATATGGTATAAAATAAAAACGGGTTCTATCGCAGTTAATAATTAATAACTAAAATATTCCGTACTAAAATTAAAATGTTTCACTAGCTCAAATTTACAATACGAATAAAGTTCAGTTTATAAAAATAAAATTAAATAAATATTTAATATTTTCATGAGACTTGAAGTGAAAATACAGTTGACAAGATAGAATACATTGAGCCAATATCCTACAGGATACTACCTCAATGGCATAAGAACACTATCCCCACTTATTACTATTTCAAATAACAAACTCATAGTATTCTTACGACTTTAATAACTTCTACTCACAAAGATTAAACTTATAATTAAATTTTAATCTTCTATTTAATAATAATCTAGCTCAATAAAATAATCTCAGGTTCGTAAAGTTTATTCTATGTTAATAAAAATACGGTAGTAAAATATGAGAAGGGATTTTATGTCATAATCTACTACACTTAAACTAATAATAATAAATAACAATAATAATATTCTTCATGTAATGATATAATAAATACGTGGTAGCATTTTAATAATCTGACAAACAAAATATGTGTGGCAACTGATAGCATATAATTTAATATAATATTGTGATAACTGATTTATGACCAATAAATAATGTAAGATTATGATTATTTAATTATAATGAATACCAATAAAATATTTAAAATTCTTAAAATAATTCGTTATTTATCTTTTGTGCAAAATTATATATTTGTTTCAGTTATTATGCATATATTGTGTTTTCATGCAGCGATGTGGAGAAATAAATAACTCTGACACAAAATTTTTTAAATAACAAAATTTAACAAAGTTTATTACTAACAATAAATAACTAAACAATTTATTTACATTATTTACAGTGGATATCCTTAACCCTTTTTATTTTACAGTTTGATCTACCTGGTTATAAAAAAATAATTTATATTTCAATTATATCTTTATTTAGATTTGGGACAAAATTAAAAAAAAATGTTACTATTTGATTTCTCATTATTGTTAACTTATTACAAATAAATTTCTCTACTTTATTAGCAACAGCATTTTATCTCTAATATTATTAAACTATCTTATTTTTTAAAGAATTCATACTTAGAAAAACATTCCACAGGAAAACAAAATTTTATAATGAGTATGGACTTCTCAAAATATAAAAAAAATTTCATCTTGCAAAGTCAAAGATGTTACACAAAATATTATCCAAAATTAAGTACTAGATTTTAAATATTTATCACACAATGTTTACTAATCATAGTATATTCTTCTTTAAGCCTTACTTTAGTATGATATAAGTTTAATCATTAATAGATTTCTGTTAACTAATAAACAAAATATACTATGCATATTGTTTACATAATCTACTTTGTACTATTGTATTTTAAAATAAAATATGCAATACTTATTTTTCTCTTAAAAAAAATAATACTAAAGCATTTAAAATTATTATCACTTTTAAAAAAAATATCTTTGTTTAGATACCCTATTTTAAAAAATGTTATATTTCATTTCCGAAATAAAATTCAAAATATATTTTATGATTCTTTTCTTTCCCTAGGATACTTTGGATCTTCAATTTTAAGTTATAACATTCTGCTTCTTATAAGCAACTAAACTAATCTTAAACAAAAAAAAACGATAGCACAACCTTAGTTCTAAATTATTTATCATTACTTTTAAAATATCTTACTAAACGATGCAGTTACATGAAATAAAGATAGCGAAAACAGATGTATAGGATTAAGGAAGAAAGCTAGAGTATTATTCTTAACATATCTCAAAATCATGATACAGTGCGAAGAGGTAGGACATTTATCTGCCTAATATCCTCTAGTATAGGGACCATGTTAAAGCTAGTTTTTCAGCTTTATTAGAACATCAAATATTTAAAGTAATATAAACACTGTCCAAATAAAATGTGTATCAGTCATAGGGCTATGTTAACTATGCTGATAACCACATAAAGACTAAATATTATTTCCATTCCTTATAACATCCTATTTTTTAAAAAAATACATCATCTTGGTTTCCTGTTCACTAAGTACTTCCAAGCCACTATCTCAACATTATCTCTCAAGATTTTTCTACATCTTACATTGATAAAATAATTATCTGCAGTTAAACAATCTTACTATCCCATAAGAAAAGTCTGCTTACTTCATTGCTCTGTATGTTTAATCATATACGATTTACTTAGACAATATTTGAATATTCCATATCATAAAAACTTTAAAAGAATCACATAATTATTTGTTATGTTGGATTATATTACTAAAAAAAAAAAAAAAAATCAAAAATTGTTGTATGCATATTTTCAAATCAATCCTATCTCATAATGTTTTTTAAAATGTTGTACGAAATGCGTTACATATAATTTAAAAAAACTTTTACACTTCATTCTTCTAATTTATGGATGATCTAAAGAAAACAAAAATATACATCAGAAAATTATTAATAGTTATTATTATTATTACCAATAACCTTTATCTAGTCCTCGTGTTCAGTAGGCTTCCTTTGTCCACTTGAACATTGCAGATATAAAAAATTCACACCCATACATTTTATATTAAAATATTTTTAGCTAACTTATTAGATTGTTATATTATAAAATTTTAATATTAACAAATTAATGTTTTTATGTTTTTCCTAATCTTATATAAAATTTTAGATTTAAATTAGGTCAACAAAATAAAAAGAATCAAAACTATAGTTACATATTTTTCTTGACAATTTTTCCTGATAAGTCCAAAATGCTTATTATTTTCTCTAGAGTTTTTAAAAAAATATTCTCCAAGCACGTTAAAGTTTAAATAAAAATAATTATTAATCCATTTAGTAAAATTTAGAAAATAATCCTTGGTTTTAATTTTTAAGACGATAATATTAATTAAACCTGTGAAGCTTCTTAATCTTCTCTACCAATATTCTCTGTGTATCCGATGCATCAATCCATCTAATTTAACTTTGAAAAATATTCAATAAACTTTTAAGTACTATTTGTATTTCCATGGATCCATTTTTTTTCATCTATGTGTTCACTTTTTTATCTCTGTTTTCTTTTTGATACATTTAATCTTTCATTTGGTATTTTTTTATAAATTTCTTTTAAAATAAAAACTTCAACTACTTTTGAACAAATCTTTTCCAAGTACATTTTAAATAATTCGAAGAACAGATATTTTAATATCAAAACGCTTCTATAACATATTCTCCTGGGTTCTTTATTCAACTCTGCACTCAAGAATATTTTTTAAAAAAAATGTTACCTTTAGAAAGGATATAACATTTTATTCTTTTGAATATCATACTATATAAAATAATTCATGCAATATATAATTATCTTATTACCATTTAAAAATAAATCTTGAATAAACTTATGCATAATAATGCATCTCCAATTTCTTCGTTAGACTCCGTATAATGTCTGAGCTGTGGTTTTTATGTACCAGAACAGTTCTTCGGTTAAATATTAATAAAACTGTATCAATAAATTTTTCAAATATTTTTTCAGCATTACAATTTCTATCCATTTTATTTTGTAGTATATCCATTTTTTATTGTGTAGTCTAGGTTAAACTTTTAGATAAAATACGACTGGCAAGCAACTTTTTAAAAAATTAGAAAATCATATTAAACAAAATTATTAAAATATTTTTAGTTTATACTCTCTTTTGCAAAAAATATATATTTAAAATTATCAATTAGTTTTTTTGCAGATAAAGTTATAAGAAAGTACTAAAAAAATTGACTAAAATAAAAGATTTAATAAATACTATCTTTTGATAGTTATAATTTACCTCTCTCCGGTTTCAATACATTTTAATCTCCCGCTCTAACTTAGTTACAATGATATTTCTCATCTGCAAGAATACCTATTCTTATTGGTCAATTACTACCTCAACTTGAAAACAAATTTACATATTTTCAATTTATAGCAGAATTATATTTGAAAAAAAAAAAAAGGTGATGTAATGAATCTAAAATATCATTTTAAAATATTACCTTTAAATAAATTATTATTTTATTAAAACTATTTAAACATTTAAAATAACTTTTAAAACAACATTTAATAACTTATTCCATGTATCTATTCAATTTATCTATTTTTATTTAAATAAAATATTTAATTTTTATTATATCTGTATTCGTCTTTATTACATTACTTAAACATTATATCATTTAAATATGCAGTAACGACAGTTAACTTAATATTTATTATTATTTGCTTTTAAGATAGACAATAATTCTATCCAATTCTATAATATAATTTTTAAAATATTTTAAACTTTGTTATTAATTCAAACAGGCAGTGTGTGAAAGTATACATTAAAAATCACATGATTATAACTTTGACAGACGATTTTTAATCTATTTCTCTGCCTAGACTAATAAAATTGATACACTTATTATATTATATAATATAATTATAAAAAATTTGAAAGAATAATTTAGAAAATATAGAACTAGATATAATTCTCACCATCATAAAGTTTATTTTAAAATATATTATATTAATTTTAATATGATTACAAATCTAAATATAGCATTTATTAAATTATACGTTTTAAACTATTAAAATCGGACTTTTAAATATACTTTTAATTATTTATAGCTGTGTTATTTAATATGGCCAGCTTTTACAACCATATGCAACAATATTTAAAACTTTATATAACTATTTTTAAATGATTTTATATACTACATATTCTCTTTAGCTTCAAATTGTACTTTAAAGGTATAATTGACTTAATATAATTAATGTATTAAAAAAAACATATTCTAAATTTAAAATTTTTTAGTAATTGACTGTTATGAATTATTACTGACCTATAGAAAAGGGCACAATATATATATATATATATATATATATATATATATATATATATATATATATATATATATATATATATATATATATATATATATATATATATATATATATATATATATATATATATATTATTTATTATTTACTAATTATGTATTACTTAACATATTCCATTTAAAATTGTAAAGATTATCTTTATATTTATATGTAAAAAACTTCTGGCGTATTGTCAAGAGAATAATAGTAAAAAAAAGAGGGTGTGAGAGTGTGTTAAACAAAGATTCTAAAAGGAAATGTAGAAAAAAAAAACAATTATGGAAAATAAAATAAGTTTTCTTTAAAGGAAATAATAATATATAAGTGAAGAAACTTTGGGAGATTATGCTACTGTTTCTGTGGATGGTTTTTATTCTGATACTTATTGCAAAAATAATATACATGGAAGAATAAACTTTTAAGGTTTCCAGCTCTGGCTTCTTTATCAACTGAAGGTTTAAGTTTGCTATGTTTTAAAATGCTTGAATACAATATAAGATTATCAATTATAATTTATTTAACATATTTATTATAAATCAATAATACTTGAATTATAAAAAAATATTAGAAATGAAGATGATTAAGAAAAACAATATTCAATGCTATTGTTAAACACTTTCTATACTTTTAGTTTAAAAAGGTTACTCTTTATATTACACAGAGTAAAATTAAAAAAGTATGAATTTATCCAATTTAACTTGTTTTCCTAATAGAATAGCTATAAACTAAAGAATTTATTATTCCCATGTATTCATAAAACGAATAATGAAATCCAACACTTAATGCCATTTAGTAATTGGCTATAACAATATATACTGTCATGAATGAATTGTTACGAATGGAAATAAAATATATATATATATATTAAGCATTAAAAATTAAAGGAATATAATCATAAACCTTTACCAGGATTATATTATCAAATCGAAAATTTTGTTTCTAGTGATTAACAGAATAATTCCATTATATACCAATGTTGTTTCTTATATTTACTAGAATATTTTAAAGTATCAGAAACTATCACAACTGTTTCTGGATTATACTTCAAATAATAGGAGCAACATTTTTTTTATATAATTCATTGTTATTATCAGAAGCAGCGTATACTTTCGTTAAAATTTCAAATTTCAAATTTTCAAGTTTAAAACAATTCAACATCTTATGATTAAATGTTGATAAGTATATATTTTTTGTTTATACTAGAAATGTAATATTTATAATTTTTTTTAAAAAAGCTAATGTAACTGGTTGTTATTATAATAAGACAATATATTGTCTTATATGATTTAGAAATCATATTATACATAATCTTATATTTGAGTGTGTGTGTGTGTATGTTTGCACTGTTATAAATATTATTATTATTGTTTCCAAAATTATATTTTATTTTATTTCAATTGATTCATAAATAAGTTAATAAAATTATGATTTATAAATGCATTATATTTATAAAGTTATAAAGGCACACATATTCGAAAATATAGTTAATAAAAAAAGTAGTGAAGAAAACTATTATTAAAGTTATTGGTTACTAATAAATATTAAATCCTATAACATATATTAATATCCTATTTTTTTCATTTTTAACAATTCATCTTTCAGTATAAATGAAATATTAGCTTGAGAGAAGTGTACTTTGTCTAAGTAAGAAGAGAAGTATTATAGTTACTAACAAGGTGTATAAAGTAATATTTTTTTTTATTTTGTCTTTTATTTACAATAAATGTTTTATTGAATCAATATCCCATATGAGTTGTTTTATTATATGCATTTGATTGTCTGTTTTCACACACACACACACATTTGGTTAAAATAATATAGATATAGGATATAATTAAATTAATGTTACATAATTGTTATTTATAATGTTCTATTACCCTTATTTGCATCCTATATGAATACCATATTTTATAAACTCAACTGAGCTAAGCCATGGAGTAATTACAGCAAAAGAATCTTATAAATAAGTCAAAATGCAATTACAGTTATAAATTTATTCTATATTGTATAGAATTGGTGTCTAGGCATTTATAAATCCAATGGTGAAGAATGCAGATGTTACAGGGTGGGGTAAATGGATGTCCAACTGGGGCATATACCTGAGATGAGAAGTCAGAATGAACTCAAGTCCCATTGTATTGAAGAAACTAATCCAGTAACTTTAGAATTATTTCATTCCTGTTTTAAATATACAATTATTGCAAAATTGACTCCAAAATGGAATCAAGTTGGTAGTCTTCTTATTCAAGGATTTTTATATCAATCTGGAAGATTAATAGAAATGTTTGAGAAAATAGAACTGAGATTATATATGACACACAACATGGATATCATGATATGTTTATGAGATTATAATTATTATGCAACCCATAATTTGAATTTGTAAGCAGCGAATTCAACCATAGTATGTAAATGGCAAACCAACTAGGGCATGAAATAAGCCAATTAGGGCTCAAAACACACCACATACCTGAGAGATGTGTAGTATATATATTGATGTCAGATGTATAGTTTTAAAAAAAGAAAAGCATTGTTTGTGTGTGTAATAAATAAATACAGCCATGAAACAGCTTAGTTTTAATTTTAAAGTTATATAAATATCACAACTTATAGTAAGTGTTAAAGTTGATAGCATTATTTTTTTTATATATTTTGCTTGTCAATGAAATATAGCATTGCTTCCAGATAAGCAGAAAATTATTGATTGTGTTAAATTATAGAGTAATAATTTTGTTCATATTTGGAAAATTTATGTTGTAGAAAGTCTGTAATTCTGAAGGTTAGATTGGATATTTGATTGTTGGTGTTTTTTTGGTTCTGTTGCAAGTTTTGGTGAGTATGGGAAGTTTCTGTCATTGACTTGAGGATATGATGTATTCATGCCACTGGTGCCTGATTGATATTATTCACTGCTCCAACCCAAATTGTTATCAGTTACTATTTATCATGAAGCAGTTAACAGTAGTCCTGACATGATTTTGCCTCTAAGACTCCAAAGAAAGTAAGGTATAATACTTTCTCATATATATATATATATATATATATATATATATATATATATATATATATATATATATATATATATATATATATATATATATATATATATATATATATATATATATATATATATATATATATATATATATATATATAATATATAAATAAATTATATATAAATTACAACTTTTGGGGCTAAATCATGTGTTGTTTTCCATTAAACACCGATATTTCGACAGAATAGCAGTTGCCAATATCAAGGTTAACTTTTGAAAGAAAAACCGTTAGATCGTAACAAATAATGTGACTGTGTGTGAGATAAGAAATGAGGTCCAAGTTCAGCATTCACAATATGAGGCTTATCAAAATGTTTATTTCTGTCAGTATTTTTACCTATTAATTTTAAGTTAATATTGGATAAAATGAGAGGTTTCCACATAGCTGGAATACATTGTGCTTCATCAGTTCTATTTAAACCAGTAGGTCTCTTTAATATTTGAATTGACTCTCTCATGGTTCTTAAATCATATCTTTCCAAATTAGCAAGTATTTTTGTATTGTCAAAATTAGGTTTGTGACCAGTTTCTAAATAATGGATAGTATAAACTGATGTGCTAATTTTTTGATGAAAAGCATTTTTATGTTCGTTAATTATGACATTAATTCTTTTATTAGACTGACCCACATAGCCTCTTGGGAACTGGAAACACTGAATTTCATAAACTCCTTGGTGTTCCAAAAATATTCTGTCTTTAGGTTTATAGAAAAAATCACCAATTTTTTTTCCAGTAGAAAAAGTGGTTTTTATATTAAAACAAGATAGGCTTCTACTGATTTTATCAGTAACCCCCCTAATGTAAGGCAAAATTACTCTGTTAAAAGAGGAATTATCAATTCTATCCTATTTTTTCTTTTTAGTATTAATGTTATATAAAGCGCTACATATGATGTTTTTATTATAATTATTAGAAAGCAGAATACTTTTTGTAAGTTCTATTTCTTGAGAAAGATGTTCTTTATCAGATAAATTATAAGCTCTAGTGAAAATATTTTTAGCTACAGAAAAAAATTGTGCAGAATGATAATGAAAATTAAAATTAAGATATCTGTTTGTATGAGTGGATTTTCTGTAAACTGATATTGACAATGTTTCATCACATTTTTTTGCAATTAAAACATCTAGAAAGAACGTGATCTGTTATTTTCCACTTCCATAGTAAATTTAATATTTGGATGCCAATTATTTATAAAAGCAAGAAAAGAATTTAAAGAATCAATACCATGAGGCCATATGACAAAAGTATTATCCACATATTTAAACCAAATAGAAGGTTTTTTAGTAGCTGCACATAATACTTGACTTTCAAAATTGTCCATGAAAAGATCAGCAATGACAGGTAACATTGGGGATCCCATAGAAAGTCCTTTAATTTGTTTAAACAGTTGAGAATTAAACAAAAAATGTACTTTCATGGCAATGCTTTGCTAATGAAATAACAAAAACAGGTACATCATTGTACTGAGTTATTATAATGCTTCTTCAACAGTGATATTATTAAACATAGAAGAAACATCAAAACTAATAAATAAATCAGTTTCAGTTAGTTTTAAGGTTTTAATTATTGAAATAAAATGGCTTGAATTTTTAATTTTTGATGGAATCTTGTCTGTCAATGGCTGTAAGCATTGGGCTAAATATCTAGCCAAAGCATGTGTGGCAGAGCCTATAGCAAACAGAATAGGTCACAATGGTATCTCAGGTTTATGAATTTTAGGTAAACCATAAAATTTAGGATATAATGAAGAACCTTCTCTTGGAGAAATTTTAATTTTCATATCTTCATCTATACTAGAACGTTTAATAAGACATTTTGTTTTTTTTCTCTAAATATGTCAGAGGATCTCTAATAATCTTTTTATAAGTTCCATCATTTAATAAATTTACAATTTTATTATTATAATCCAAACGATCACAATTGAATCATCTTTTTTTAAATTTTGAAGTGCAATAAATTCTCCTTTAGATAAATTATTTTTGGTGGTTTCATATTTTTAAGACATCACAAACTTCAAATCTAATAAGATCAGCTGTGTGTAAGTCTATATTTTTTAAGGAAGATTCTATATTGCATATAATATTTTTAACTGGAACACATTTAGGAGCTTATAATTTATCTGATAAAGAACATCTTTCTCATGAAATAGAACTTACAAAAAGTATTCTGTTTTCTAATAACTATAATAAAAACATCATATGTAGGGCTTTATATAACATTAATACTAAAAAGAAAAAAGAGGATAGAATTGATATTTCCTCTTTTAATAGAGTAATTTTGCCTTACATTAGGGGGGTTACTGATAAAATCAGTAGAATACTATCTTGTTTTAATATAAAGACAACTTTTTCACTGGCAAAAAAATGGTGATTTTTTCTATAAACCTAAAGACAGAATATTTTTGGAACATCAAGGAGTTTATGAAATTCCATGTTTCCAGTGCTCAAGAGGCTATGTGGGTCAGTCTAATAGAAGAATTAATGTCAGAATTAAGGAACATAAAAATGCTTTTCATCAAAAAATTAGCACACCAGTTTTTACTTTCCATTATTTAGAAACTGGTCACAAACCTAATTTTGACAATACAAAAATACTTGCTAATTTGGAAAAATATGATTTAAGAACCATGAGAGAGTCAATTGAAATATTAAAGAGACCTACTGGTTTAAATAGAACTGATGATGCACAACATATTCCAGCTACGTGGAAACCTCTCATTTTATCCAATATTAACTTAAAATTAATAGGTAAAAATACTGACGGAAATAAACATTTTGATAAGCCTCATATTGTGAATGCTGAACATGAATCCCATTTCTCATCTCGCACACAGTCTCATTATTTGTTAAGGTCTAACAGTTTTTCTTTCAAAAGTTACCCATGATAACGGCGGTTGCTATTCCATCGAAATATCGGTGTTTAATGGAAAACAATACACGGTATAGCCACAAAAGTTATAATTTATCTACATCACATAACCATAAAAACATTAAGTATAATATATATATATAATATTTGCCTCCAAGACTCCCAAATATGAGCATGGCAATATTTTATAAATAATAGCCTTTAAGACTTGGATGCAAGCAGGGCAGTGTGGTAGTGTTTGCCATAACTATTATGGCTTGTAGTAGCTTAAAGTGACTGAAGTGGGGTGATCATCTGAGTGTTCATGGAGCATTGTCTGCATTAAGAGCATTGTTTGAATTCTTTTATCTATCTCAAGAATGTGAATTGCTAATAATTCTTTTGACTGTCAGTATCTGTCGGATTTTTAGAGGAATGGATGAGTATATAACCTGAGTATATAGCTCTTTCTTATGGGGCCATTTTCTACATTCTTATGCAAAGGTTAGCATCTTTCTCATTTAATTATAAATTGTATATCAGTTATCATAGTAAAAGCATGTCATCATTAATTTTATTTGATTATAAAATTCATTTTTTATATGGTTATAAATGCTGGTTATAATGTTTGAATACACTCAACACAGCATAAAGTTAAATGAACATGTTTGAATTATTTTGTCTTTTTCAATAATTTGAATTGGTGTAATTTACAATATAACTATAATGGATTATGCAAAAACTAATTTATAATTCCATTTATGTTTGGATCAGTGTTATATAATTAAAATTCAATGTCTTCTTACCTATGTGTGTGTGGAAAATCGAACATTATATGGGAAAATAAAATTGAATAAATCATGAAAATTATATGTAGTTTTGAATAATGATGGTGAATTTGAATTGTTGGTTTGGTGAAGTTGGAGCTGGTGAACCTTATGTTTTATTGAGTAGTATTAATAAATTTTAATATAATAGAAGAATTTAACTTATATGATAGTTTGGGTGGGTCTTAAAAGACACCATCTCCAGACATTGTTGCGATGTCCTCTGACCTTGAATTAGGAAATGAAACCACGGATATGTTTCATGAAGAATCTAATAGGGTGAGAGATACAATCGCTAAAACCACAGATGATGATATACCGATGTGGGCCAAATCGCTTATTGCAAATCTAGAGTTAGGTCAAACATAATTAAAATCAGAATTAAAAGAACTAAAGTCAGAAATGATGTCACGTCAAGCAAAACTAAAGTCTGGTCCAGTAGAAAATAGAGAAAAGTTAAAAGAGTTGATATCAGGTCAAGCAGAACTAATATCAAAAATGAAGTCATATAATGCAAAACTAGTGTCAGAAATTGCAGAAAAGAGGTCAAATAGAGAGAAACCATGAGAGATAGCACAAAACAGTTAGGGATAAGTTCAAAGTCTCAAACTTCTGTTGAGGAAATAGTATTGAATATTTCTAGTCAATCAGAAAAAGTGGACTTGAATTTTCAAAATCAATGTAAAGAAAGTAAAGAGTCTGTTGAAGTAATTAATGAAAATAATAAATTTTATAATGAAATAGTGAAAGAATTCAAATAATATTTTAAGTTGACTAGTGAGGATAAAATAGTTGATAGATGCTTAGAAATAAAATTAAATTCCCAAAAGCAATCAGAAGAAGTAGAATTAAGTTGAGAAAGATTAAAGGACACTATTCAAAATTTAGAAATTTGAAAGTTAGGTTCTCAAGGGTTAGACAATAGTGCTCTAGAGTTAGGAGAAATAAAATTGCATTATAATAAAATGAATTAAGGTGTTCAAACTTTAGAAGTTGAATTAAGTTGACCAGAAAAGATTAAAATTAACTCTCAAAAATCACTAGAAAGAACAGAATGTGTTTCTCAAAGTCAAGTGAGTTTACATATACAAAAACAAATAAGATTAGATTTTCAAATTACATTGCAAAACATAAGAGCAATAAAAGCAGATTCTCTAAGATATATACAGAAAATGAAGCAAACAGTAGTAAAGATACAAAGATATAATCAAGAATTAAAAGTGCATAGAGTAGAATTAGCAGAAAAAATTAAGAAATTACGAGAAAGATCACAAAAACAGTCAATAGAGATTAGTATAAATTTTCAAGGTTCTCCCAAAGAGATAAAATAGAATGATCATGACAAGTCAAAAAAGATAGACTTGATTTTGTAGAGTTAATCTAAAGAAAATCAAGAATTGGTTGTAGAAATAGTTAGTGAAAATGAGCAAACAAATAACGAATCTGATAAATTAATTCATATTAAGATAGAAAGCAAAGAAGTTGCACAGTCCATAGAAAAAGTTATTACAAATGTAGAAATAACCAAAGAACATGTGATATTAACTAATAAAGAAGTTAGTGAAATTAATGTAAAATTTAAAGATAAATTAAGAAAAATATTTAATGGAAATATTCTTAAGAAAAGAATTAACCCTGAGAGAGATCTGGGAGAAGCTAAGGTTAAACTAAAGAGAGCAAAAGGCATGTTGACAATTGTTGTTTACCTAAAAGTGATTAAAGAACATGTTGATTTGGTAAATAAAGAAGTGGGTAAAATTAAAGTAAAGTTTAGAGACAAGTTAAGTAAGAATTTTAATATAAATATTCATAAGAAAGAGGTTAACCCAGAGAGAGATCTGGGAAAAGCCAATATAAAATTTAAGTTCAGAAGTAAGGAGAAAATCAAATTAGCTGTTATTAGAGAAATAATTAATCACTATAAAAATACGAAGAAAATTAAAGTAAAATTCAAGAAGTTGAGTAGAGAGAAGATTAAAATAAGTTATCTTAGTGAAGATGTAGATTATATAAGAAATAATGGGAAAGTAAAAGTAATCTTTAAAAGAATAATAGAAAATATATTTAATTGAAATTTTGGCAGAAAGATTATTGATGAGAAAAAAGAAATTTGAAAGACAAAGATCAAATTCAAAGGATAATGGAAGAATTATTTAATATAAATCTTCTTAATAAAGTGAAGAATAAAGTAAGATATATTAAAAAGACTAGAGTTTAATCCAATAAAGTGAAAATGAAATCTTGTAGAAAAAAACTTGTCAGAAAAAAAGAGATAAAGAATATAAACACAACATTTAAAGTTACTTATAATGCTCATAGTTTGATTCCATGTCCTGCAAAACATGATTAATAATAATAATAATATATATATATAGTGATAAATTGAAAAATATTGAGATATTTGTCAAGGAATTGCTTGATGTTGGTTATAAAATGGAACAAATAAACAAAACTTTAAGTCAATTTAAAAAAAAATTATTATAATTTAAAAGAAATGAAGATTAATAATAAAAAATGGATATCTATTCCATTTATTTCAAATCCACAAGTAAAATTTTTTAAGGATTTATATAAGAATGTATTTAATGTTTCATTCTACATTCCAAACAATATTAATAAATTAGTCAATAATTCTAAGGATGTCATACCTGTCAAGCAAAAAAGTAATGTCATATATCAAATTTTTTGTGATTGTATGCTATCATATATAGGTAAATCTAGGTGCAGCATTGAGAAAAGATTGAAGGAACACGAATTGTTATATAAACGTGTAAAAAATAAAAATAATGGTGATTTAATATCTTCTTCAGTTTTCTTCGATCATGAAAAAACATGTAAATATAAATTTAAATTTAATTTTGAAAATGTTAAAATTCTTCACGAAGAGAGAAACCATAGTAAAAGAAAAATTAAAGGGGCAATTTTTATAAACAGGAATAAAATGCATTTAATAAATCGACAAGCTTCTAACATTAAAATATGAGATTCGTGGAAATTGAATTGATGACGTTTGCTTCTGCTTTTAGTTTTTGAATTTAATGGCAGTTGAGGCAGGTTAGAAAGTAACCAAAAGTACTTCTGCGGATTTAAAGATTATTTGTAATTGTCTGTAAACCATGAAAAATATTATTTCAATTATAATTACAATATTGTTTTTAATTAACGGATATTTTATTTATTTTACATATATATATATTGTTTAATATAGAATTTATTTATTTATTTGCTTATTTACTGTTGCTAAAATATAATATAAACATGTGTTTTTAAAAGCGTTAAATGTTTTATTGTTTTTATGTTTGTTCCACAAGTATAATTTTAAACTAACCTTAATGTGAAATTTGATGGGCTATTAATATTTATTGTTGTTTATCTAATTCATTTTTTTTTCATAATGAGGGAAGTCTTTGACCTTCCAGGTTAGGGCCAAGAAGAAATGAGGGAAGTTCACATTTGTGCTAATATTGCCTAAAGATAATTATCTTAGAAAAAAAAAAAATTGAGATCTAATTTGATATTTAAAATTAGGTTTTAAAAAAATTAAAACTTTAGTTGGTTATACCTGTTGATAAAATTTTAAGTTATATGTCCAGTAGTGAAAGAGGAAGATAGAAAAACATCAGGGAATGTTGGTATGAGAGTAAAATTAATAGAAAAGCTATAGCAGATGTTATTCATTGGTTTTCTAAATTTTTTTCTACTCCAATCTAAGATTTAACTTGTATATGTGGGTGTATGTTTATTTTACATCATTTTACATTTTGTTCATCTTTTATACAATTACTATAATGTCTAAGTTGTAGTGGCAAAATTTACAAGCAAATCAAAAGAAATACATACATATATCATTAATTATAATGATTTTTTATATATTTTATTTATTATTTACTAATTATGTATTACTTAACATATTACATTTAAAATTGTAAAGATTATATTATATTTATAAGTAAGAAAAATTCTGGCATATTGCCAAGACAATAATAATAAAAAAAATGAATGTGAGAGTGTGTTGACGAGAGACTCTAAAAGGAGAGGTAGAAAAAGAAAAGAATTATGGAAAATAGAATAAGTTTTCTTTAAAGAAAATAATAATGTGTAAGCGAAGCAACATCGTGAGATTTTACTACTGTTTCTGTGGATGGTTTTTACTCTCATATTATTGCAAGAATAATATACATAGAATAATAAACTCTTAAGGTTTCCAGCTTTGGCTTCTCTATCAACCAACGGTTTAAGTTTGCTTGTTTTAAAATACTTGAATACCATGTAAGATTATCAATTATAATTAATTTAACATATTTATTATAAATCAATAATACTTGAATTATAAAAAAAATATTAGAAATGTAGATGATTAAGAAAAACTATATTCAATTCTATTGTGAAACTCTTTGTATACTTTTAGTTTTAAAAGGTTACTCTTTATATTACACAGGGTAAAATGAAAAAGAATGATTTTTTTTTCAATTTTACTTGTTTTCCTAATAGTATAGCTATACACTAAAGAATTTATTATTCGCACATATACATAAACTGAATAATGAAATGCATCACTTAATGCTATTTAGTAATTGGTTATAACAATGTACACTGTCATGGATGGATTGTTAACAATGGAAATAAAAAAAAAATATTATGAATACCATATCTTATAACCTCAACTGAGCTAAGCCATGGAGTCATTATAGCATAAGAATCTTTTAAATAAGGAAAAATGCAATTACAGTTGTAAATTTATTCTATCTTGTATAGAATTGGTGCCTGGACATTTATAAATCCAATAAAGTGAAATAAGTGAAGAATGCAGAAGTTACAATATATATATATATATATATATATATATATATATATATATATATATATATATATATATATATATATATATATATATATATATATATATATATATATATATATATATATATTGAAGCAGTCAAATCTGTTGCCCTTATTTTGCTTCACTGTCTAGTAATGTTTTAAACCTTCAAACAGGGGTTCAAATTAAGCTGTGTAATAATAAATCACTAGGGAGTGCAGGTATACAGATGCATGTGATTGTTTACCTTTTGTAGTTAAGCTTTCTCATTTAATAACATCAATTTAGCTATAAAACCTATAAATTTCTATCATGGTGATGTGTTTAGATTACACATATATTTTTATTCATGTATTTTTATTTGAGAGGAGGTTCGAGAGAGTAATGTAAAAATTAGCAAACAAAAGGTGGGCCTTATTTTAATTTAAGATTTTTTTTTTTTATTTGACATAGGTTTATTTTGAAAAATTCACGTTATTTAACATTTTGTCCTGCGGGTCAGCTCAAAATAGATGAAAACCGGCTCTCTCAAACTTTATCTCATTCATATTTTAAAATTTGAGGTATCATAGTTGACCATTAGCAGACATCCAGGAATTACCAGAGGCAGTCAAAATGGGTATAAATACAGCTGTAGGTTCTAGCTAAAAGACTCTGTATTTGTTTTCTAAAAGAGGTTGTAGAACGAATCTACGTCACTCAAAATTTCAAGATGAATAGTGAGTAGAAAGAAATTTGTTCGGATCCATGCTCTTGTACTTGTAAGCCATTGCCTTATGAATACTGCCAAAATGAACTCTCAAATACACTAGGAAAGGATGTTAACCACTATTTTCCCAGAATTATGCTAAATTGACTATATTTCTCCAAAATGAAATCCACATGTGCGTACATGCCATCAAATCGTTCAACAGAAACATAATCCCTTGCCGCCATATGAACTCTAAAACTTTCATCTAAATATTTTTTTTTATATTCTTAAACTGTAAAATTCAACCTTCAACTATGTAAAGTTACTTTGTTTAATTATGTCTTTGTAATATTTCCATTTTGTATTCTTTCAGTATATTCAAATGTAATCTGCTTATTTTTCTCAATCAGTAATGCCAAGCCGATTATTAACTGCTTAAACAATGACTTTCTTTTTGCATTAATCTGTAAATTTTGTTATTTGATTTTCTAAACTCGATTGCTGGGTTTCACTTTTACTGTCTTATTATTTTTAAATGCGGCATTTTTTCATTTGATATGATGTTAATCATACCCATTTTAATATGCTAATAATTCAATCTGGTGAACCAACCTTATCTCATTTTACTATTCCATCATTTTAGAATTTTAAATCGTAAACATAAGGTTTCTTACTAAATTATAAAAGTTCACCCGATTGAAAGATATTCCTCAATTGTTTTATCATGTAATGTTATACTATACATCATTATTTCAAAGATATCATTAACTAATATTTTACACTATTGATTTAGTATTATGTAAATTTAGTATTGAATAAATTAAAGACCCTGTCCTTACCTTTAGCTTGTGATTCAGTATATAATTAGCTCACCATTTAATGATAATTTAATTAAATATTTATTTCAAATGTATTGATATGCCTTTAATGAAGAGAATCCTGCTTTTCATTTTTATTATTGATATTCTAAATAATCTTTTAGGTAAATTGTGTGTCCTTTGGTATTGCTTATATTTGATCATTTCATTATTCTAGGCTTACTTACTCTCTAAGGCCATAATAAATCAGTGTTAATACAGACCTGAAACCCTTTGCAATGCATATTGATGATAACATTCATAAATCAAAATGTTGCTTTGTCATTCTTTCTTTTGTTACCAGAATAATTAAAGCACATTCCTCAGCGGAGTGTGGAGGCCCCGACTCCAAAGGTTGTGTTTGGTTGCAGTAGGCTCTATTATGGGTTAACATTCAGAATCCATGAAACCATAGTATCTTTTTAACCACATCTTCAGATGCCATCTGTTACAAGTGCAGATGAGCTCACATATTTTCATTATATAGTTGATGAAGCTTCTCATCCTTCCTGACATTATCATTTGGCCCACACACTATCTATTCTTCTTCCTCATACATTTTATTTATCTGTAAGTCATAATGCTGTGATTTCTTAAGCCATCTTAAGCTTCCATATTATCATATAAATTTAGCTAGCCCTATCATGTGTCATAGCATATTTGAGCTATCTGCCCTCTCATTAAACTGCTTTTAAATATGTTGAGAAGTTCTTATAAAGCCAATAAAAGTCAAAACATGTGACTGAATGTGTAAATAACTGTGCTCTTTTCTATTCAAATGTAATCGTAAATGTTGAATACAGTTTATAATTCCAAATATAATTAATCTACAGTTAATATAATTGCGATAAAAGCCATGTATAATTATTGAAATTCGTTAGATTGTTTATTATTTAAAATATCACAGAGTTAGTAATAGAAGTCCCTTAAATATGATATCTTATATTAGCATATTAATCTGCATCGTTGATTAATTACTGTTTTTATTAATACATGTGTTTGGTATTTGCATATCCTTCAATCCTTAAGTCATGTTGATAAGGTCAGTATGGAATGCACAAATAAATATTATGTGAAACCCAGATAGAGTATTCATTATGTGTAATCAGATTCCTAACAAATTTAATCCTTTATATCCATTTGCCCATATACTAATTTAATTACATTATTAATATTATTATCAATAAACTCATAGTTAATAATCTATTCTTGGGATATTTTATTCATTCATGCATGCTCATCTGTGATTATATTGCATCATCCTGTAGTTAATCCTTAGATCTCTTGTGTCTCTGCTGACGCTCTGGGATGGGAATTGTTAGAAATTTAATTTGCTATCGTCAGAAGTGTTGTTCATAATGTTATAGATTCTGGGGAATGGGCAATAGGGTGGAGTTCATGAGTATTCTTGACCTGTGTATCTCACATACGATTGAACTCTAGGTACTTTTGCTTACATGCTAATTCTTGTTATGCAAACATACAATTCTGACTGGTACAATATATATATATATATATATATATATATATATATATATATATATATATATATATATATATATATATATATATATATATATATATATATATATATGGTGCCAGACAGTCTTAAATGACAGGCACAAGCTGGCTGAAAGCATAGTTGCATCCTGAAGAAATGTATATAAAATAATAAAAGGATCAGTCTGTGCAAGTATATTCTTTCTTTCATTTGCTCACATAATATATTTTAAAGTAAATAAAAGGTAAATGGTACTGATATGCTTTATAAATGCACAATCACGTACACCAGATTGAAATGTATATTTTTATGTTTTATAAATATGTTATTTGATTAGGTGGGATAGATTAAATTTATACTAAGAAACCAAAATGTAGTTGTAAGTGGTCCAACAGTTAAACATGTTCTATTTTATATTGTCAAACTTTTATGTATTTTTTTTGTTCTGTGTTGAATATATATTTTTTATGAAAACTTAAAAACAATTTTAACTTCGACAACATGTATACATTTTAATCTTTATAATTTTTTTTTTTTTTAGAATTTAGTTTTCATTACCACAGGCAGTTCAGTGACCTCTTTTTTTATTATATAATGCTTCAGAGAAAAATAAAGAAATGCATTAGTGGTCATTTTGTCTGACACCTGCAGAATGGTAATTAATTAAAGAAATATGGGATGGGAATTTAAACCACTAATGTCTGAGAAATTCTCAAATTGATTTAAAAGGTAAAAGTCTTTGTATGATAAAATATTTATTTAATTAAAGTGAATAAAAGAAAAAATAAGAGATAGATAGAAATAAGTTCAACTATGTCTATTGTTTAAACTCAAGCAATTAAAAAAAAATGTTTGTAATTGATTAAAAAATGTAAAAGCAATAGTTGTAGAGGGTATGATAGAATACACACTGTATTGGGAAGGAAATATAAATGGTGATCAGGTGAGATTGAGAAATATATAACTTTTTTTTTTTCTGAGGAGTGCTAATGAAAAGTACTAAATATTTTTCTGAGAAGTGCTGACCAAATAATATTAAGTATTTTTCTGAGAAGTGCTGGCCAAGAAGAAATTTGATATTAATCTAATTCGTTCAGGCCAAGCAAAAAGTTTTGATAAATAATTTGTTAAAAAGAGTAATAATAAGCAGTAATTCTGGTCAAGCAAAGAAATTGAATGAGAGATTGTAACCTGTAGCTTTGGACAAAAGGATGAATTAGAACAAATTGTAGCAAACTGAAATCATATAAAATCTGAAGAAATAAAATCACAGATGGAAATTTAGGATGGGTATAAAAATGTAGTGAGGAAAGAGAAAGCAGAAGGAAAGAGATACAATGGAGATGAACTTCAAAAATATTTACACTGAAATAATATAATAATTTCGGTGATATCAACAACTTTAACCAGAATATCCTTGCATTAGAGAACAAAAAAAGTTAAAACTAAATCTAAATTGAGGTTTAATATCACTGGAAGAATGGAATCAAGATTTATTTGAACTGCACAAACAAGTATGGTTTAGAAGACCCAATTCAGTACATTTGCATGGCTCAAATCTAATGTAGCCACCAAAGTATGTGATTGTTCATGCCTATAAAGTGTAGCTGTTGAAGAACAATTTTACCAACCTACCATGGAAGACATGTCTGCAGTCACCTGCTCAGCAGTTCATATATCTCCTTCAGAAGCCTTTAGCTCAGAGAAGAATGAAGTAAAATCATTTATATTTATATTTTTATTTTTTTCTTATTATGATTTTTAATTCTTTTTATTCTTTATTATTGTTGAGTTAATCACTGAATTATGTATTTTTGTGTATATATTTTATTACCAATTTTAGATTAATTATCTACATGATTCAGTGGAGTATTTAACTCATGAATTTAAATTTTAATGTTTCACAAATAACCTAAACCGGGGACATTCAGGTAAGTAGACTTACTCTTAAAGATATATTGTAATGGTCGGTGAAAAAGAAAATGACCTCTGCTTCCATCATTTATTTATTTAAATTTTAATCTAGCTGTTGTTAGAATATTATCTTAACCTGAATTAATAATACCTTTTCTTTCCAGAGGGTAAATTTATATATTTATATGTGTGTGTGTGTGTTATTAATGGCCCTTCCCGTATGGAGTTTTCCTATGTTCTGAGTCATTCCACTTTTTTAATGAAGTTTTCCCTAGTTGAGGGTCATTCAAAAGATTAGAGAAAAAACTGACTGTAAAACATAAATAAATGTCAGTAAATTGAGGTAATTCAACCCTTTCCAGCTCTAGCTTTCTTTCTGTATAGATTTCTACAGTTATGGATAAAAGGTCTTTTTTGTCTGTTTCCAAGCACCAATCTTGCTAATTAGCAAGAATCATAGGATCTACTAATAATTTACCTAACTCAGCCTTTTTTTACTTATGCCCATCTTAATTAAAACTAACTCATATTCAGGGGGTAGTACCACAATATGCCATAGAAGAAACGGAGATTGAATCAACTTTTAAATTAGATATTCTCTCGGAATTTCTATTTCTCTTAATTCTCATTAAAATCTGGAATGAACTTTTAAAATCCCTTTAAAACTTTCTCACTTATTTTATTCTTAACATTTATAAAATGTATGCCAACACATAACCTAATGTATTACTAAATTAATACTAAAATATATAAACAATTGTGTATTACATAAAAAAAAATGAATTGATAGTGTAAATGGGCAATCTATTAATATTTATTATAAAAAGAAACAAAATGGCATAAATCATATATGTGATAAAATATTGTTAGTATTTTTATAGAAAATTAGAATTAGATAGAATAATTAAAATAATACACATATAAAAGTTTTAGTAATACTTGGCTTGATTGGAATGTATTTAAAATTGGAAGTGAGACTATATATATATATATATATATATATATATATATATAAAGTTTGATATCTGTATTCGTTTCACAATATATGTAATATACAAATCAATATATATATATCAAAATACAGTACAATTTATATAAATTATATTCTTTTAGAAGTACTTTCGACTATATACTTTGTAGTCTTTATCAACTATATAATGTTGAATAATCAAAACGAGAGAACTCTTAACAATACCCATAGTTCAATTCAGATTTCCCACAATTCTGTTATCTTAACATTTGATGACTGGTGATTCATTAACATTTGACGATTTCTGGAAATCAACATAGCATCTTTTATTTTATGTTTATTATGACAATGTTCAATTTGAATAACTTTCATATTTTTATAATCAAATTTAAATCCATATTGACAAGATTTATTATGATCAAATATAACAGATGATGAAGGTTTATTTACATCTGTTCCATATTGATTCTCTTTTTTAATTCTATTATATAAAAGCATATGTTCTTTTATTCTCTTCTCAAATGTACACTTAGATTCACCAATGTATTGTACATCGCATCCACATATCAATCTATATATAATAGAATTTTGATTAAACTTTGAATTTTGAATTTTAGAATTATTAAGCAATCTATTTATGTTATTTGTAGATAAAAAAGCAATATGACACAAACCATTATAAATTTTCCTAATAAACTTGACCTGCTCATCTGATATAAATGGCATTGAAATCCATTTCATTTTGATATTTTTATTTTTAATTTTATTATAGTGTTGATTTCTTTTAAATCCTTTAATAATATTAGCAACAGCATTTTTTATAATAGCCAATTTTTAACAAGTCATTAACAAATAAATGTACATTTTTAATATTATCACTAGAATATTTGCATAATTTTTCATTTCGAAATAAGAATGATTTCAATCCAGACAGCTTACGACACATAAGTACATGTGATTCATGTGGAATAAAACCTCTAGTTTCAATTGGTTTTATTAACAGAAGATAATCCAAACTGTAATCATTAAGAGTAACTTGAATATCCAAGAATTTTATGGAATTGTATTTCTCTTTAGTTATAACCCATTTTATATCCTTAATCTCATTTAATTCATTAAATAAATTGATTATTAATTCTTGTTTTCCACAAATAAAAACATCATCCACATATCTATGATATACTTTAATTTCTTGATATTTCAATTGTTTTAAAATTTTACTTTCATATGTTGATATAACAAAATTACAAATTTGAGCAACAGCAGGAAGACCCATTGGCCAACCAAAATTCATTTTATAATATTCATTATTGAAATTAACATAAATATTTTTATCAATAAACTGCAATACTTTTATAATAAAATTTATAATATCAGACTTTACATTTTTTGAAACAAGAGCATTATAAATAATATTAATTGACTCTATTCTATCTATTGATCCATACATTTCATTTATATCAAAAGTACAAATTGTGTCATGTAAATCTATATTTATATTCTTAATTTTATCTACAAAACCAAACGATGATGAAATAGTATATTCTCCAAAACCTAAAATATCTTGAAGTAATAATTCAATATATCTACATGTTTGATAATAATATGCACCACCAAAATCAACCATCAATCTCAATGGATAATTTTCTTTCTGTAGCTTTATATTCGAAAATATCTTAGGGCAAATAGCAGATGATGGATATAAGTTATAATATGTATGACTATCAATAGCTTTATTCTTAGCTTTTTTTACAATTTCATTTATAAATTTCATGCGAGATGTATCAATATTTATTATTTCACTATTTTGAAATTTAAGCTTTTTCATTTGATCCATAACTTTTTCATTATATTTCGCTCTTGTAAACAAACACATACAAAGGCCCTTGTCCTCTTTTAAACACACTAAGTCATTATTTAATAGGAAACTTTTAAATTTATTAATTTGACTTAACCATTTATCATTCCTATTATATTTAAAGTTTTTATTTTTAACTTCTTTAACAATGTTATTACAAATATTCGCATCACACTTAATCACACTAAATGAATGTTCTATTGCAGAATTCAATTCAAGATTACAATCTTTCCATCTACCACCAACATATTTCGATCCGAAATTTAAAATATATTTTTGACTGAAATCCAAATTTATACCAGACAAGTTCACATAATTTTGATCATTCATTTTATCCGGAAAATTTTTATGAAACAAATGTTCAATTTTCTTGTTAAATTTATCAACATTTTTTAAATAAAATTTATCAAAAAATTTTTGACAAAAACACTTATAGTTAAACCAATCATCACAATTTTTCATTAAAATAAAATGATTTAAAGCCGTTAAATATTTCCATTGACGAAATAGCAAACATTTGCATTGCTTAATTATATTCTTTAAAATAATTTCCTTTATATCGTTAGTAATTTTATCTGATAATTTGCAAGATTTATTTATTTTTACTAAACAGCAATTCGGGAAAACTTCTAAATCATGACAGGCATTTAAAAAGTTTAATCTACATTTTAACGTAATAATCTTTAACGTTACCTTCCGCCATTCTTTTAAAATCCATGTTTTACTTAGAATCTTTAAATCCATTATATATGTAATAAATAAAGTTTGATATCTGTATTCATTCACAATATATGTAATATGCAAATCAATATTTATATCAAAATACAGTACAATTTATATAAATTATATTCTTTTAGAAGTACTTTCGACTATACACTTTGTAGTCTTTATCAACTATATAACGTTGAATAATCAAAACAAGACAACTCTTAACAATACCCATAGTTCAATTCAGATTTCCCACAATTCTGTTATCTTAACATTTGATGACTGGCAATTCATTAACATTTGACGATTTCTTGAAATCAACATAGCCTCTTTTATTTTACGTTTATTATGACAACGTTCAATTTGAATAATTTTCATATTTTTATAATCAAATTTAAATCCATATTGACAAGATTTATTATGATCAAATATAACAGATGATGAAGGTTTATTTACATCTGTTCCATATTGATTCTCTTTTTTAATTCTATCATATAAAAGCATATGTTCTTTTATTCTCTTCTCAAATGTACACTTAGATTCACCAATGTATTGTACACTGCATTCACATATCAATCTATATATAATAGAATTTTGATTAAACTTTGAATTTTGAATTTTAGAATTATTAAGCAATCTATTTATGTTATTTGTAGAGAAAAAAGCAATATGACACAAACCATTATAAATTTTCCTAATAAACTTGACCTGCTCATCTGATATAAATGGCATTGAAATCCATTTCATTTTGATATTTTTACTTTTAATTTTATTATAGTGTTGATTTCTTTTAAATCTTTTAATAATATTAGCAATAGCATTTTTATAATAGCCAATTTTTAACAAGTCATTAACAAATAAATGTACATTTTTAATTTTATCACTAGAATATTTGCATAATTTTTCATTTCGAAATAAGAATGATTTCAATCCAGAAAGCTTATGACACATAGGTACATGTGATTCATATGGAATAAAACCTCTAGTTTCAATTTGTTTTATTAACATAAGATAATCCAAACTGTAATCATTAAGAGTAACTTGAATATCCAATAATTTTATGGAATTGTATTTCTCTTTAATTATAACCCATTTTATATCCTTAATCTCATTTAATTCATTAAATAAATTGATTATTAATTCTTGTTTTCCACAAATAAAAACATCATCCACATATCTATGATATCTTTAATTTCTTGATATTTCAATTGTTTTAAAATTTTACTTTCATATGTTGATATAACAAAATTACAAATTTGAGCAACAGCAGGAAGACCCATTGGCCAACCAAAATTCATTTTATAATATTCATTATTAAAATTAACATAAATATTTTTATCAATAAACTGCAATACTTTTATAATAAAATTTATAATATCAGACTTTACATTTTTTGAAACAAGAGCATTATAAATAATATTAATTGACTCTATTCTATCTATTGATCCATACATTTCATTTATATCAAAAGTACAAATTGTGTCATGTAAATCTATATTTATATTCTTAATTTTATCTACAAAATCAAACGATGATGATTTAGAAGTTTTCCCGAATTGCTGTTTAGTAAAAATAAACAAATCTTGCAAATCTTGCGAATATTTTTAATAACATTGTTAAAGAAGTTAAAAATAAAAACTTTAAATATAATAGGAATGATAAATGGTTAAGTCAAATTAATAAATTTAAAAATTTTCCTATTAAATAATGACTGAGTGTGTTTAAAAGAGGACAAGGGCCTTCGTATGTGTTTGTTTACAAGATCGAAATATAATGAAAAAGTTATGGATCAAATGAAAAAGCTTAAATTTCAAAATAGTGAAATAACAAATATTGATACATCTCGCATGAAATTTATAAATGAAATTTTAAAAAAAGCTAAGAATAAAGCTATTGATAGTCATACATATTATAACTTATATCCATCATCTGGTATTTGCCCTAGGATATTTTCGAATATAAAGCTACATAAAGAAAATTATCCATTGAGATTGATGGTTGATTTTGGAGGTGCATATTAATATCAAACATGTAGAAATATTGAATTATTACTTCAAGATATTTTAGGTTTTGGAGAATATACTATTTCATAATCGTTTGATTTTGTAGATAAAATTAAGAATATAAATATAGATTTACCTGACACAATTTGTACTTTTGATATAAATGAAATGTATGGATCAATAGATAGAATAGAGTCAATTAATATTATTTATAATGCTTTTGTTTCAACAAATGTAAAGTCTGATATTATAAATTTGATTATAAAAGTATTGCAGTTTATTGATAAAAATATTTATGTTAATTTTAATAATGAATATTATAAAATGAATTTTGGTTGGCCAATGGGTCTTCCTGCTGTTGCTCAAATTTGTAATTTTGTTATATCAACATATGAAAGTAAAATTTTAAAACAATTGAAATATCAAGAAATTAAAGTATATCATAGATATGTGGATGATGTTTTTATTTGTCGAAAACAAGAATTAATAATCAATTTATTTAATGAATTAAATGAGATTAAGGATATAAAATGGGTTATAACTAAAGAGAAATACAATTCCATAAAATTCTTGGATATTCAAGTTACTCTTAATGATTACAGTTTGGATTATCTTATGTTAATTAAACCAATTGAAACTAGAGGTTTTATTCCATATGAATCACATGTACCTATGTGTCATAAGCTGTCTGGATTGAAATCATTCTTATTTTGAAATGAAAAATTATGCAAATATTCTAGTGATAAAATTAAAAATGTACATTTATTTGTTAATGACTTGTTGAAAATTGGTTATTATAAAAATGCTATTGCTAATATTATTAAAGGATTTAAAAGAAATCAACACTATAATAAAATTAAAAATAAAAATATCAATATGAATTGGATTTCAATGCCATTTATATCAGATGAGCAGGTCAAGTTTATTAAGAAAATTTATAATGGTTTGTATCATATTGCTTTTTTCTCTACAAATAACATAAATAGATTGCTTAATTATTCTAAAATTCAAAATTCAAAGTTTAATCAAAATTCTATTATATATAGATTGATATGTGGATGCGGTTTACAATACATTGGTGAATCTAAGTGTACATTTGAGAAGAGAATAAAAGAACATATGCTTTTATATAATAAAATTAAAAAAGAAAATCAATATGGAACAGATGTAAATAAACCTTCATCATCTGTTATATTTGATCATAATAAATCTTGTCAATATGGATTTAAATTTGATTATAAAAATATGAAAATTATTCAAATTGAACGTTGTCATAATAAACGTAAAATAAAAGAGGCTATGTTGATTTCAAGAAGTTGTCAAATGTTAATGAATCGCCAGTCATCAAATGTTAAGATAACAGAATTGTGGGAAATCTGAAAAGAACTATGGGTATTGTTAAGAGTTGTCTCGTTTTGATTATTCAACGTTATATAGTTGATAAAGACTACAAAGTGTATTGTTGAAAGTACTTCTAAAAGAATATAATTTACATGAATTGTACTGTATTTTGATATATATATATATATTGATTTGTATATTACATATATTGTGAAACGAAAACAGATATCAAACTTTATTTATTACATATATAATGGATTTAAAGATTCTAAGTAAAACGTGGATTTTAAAAGAATGGCGGAAGGTAACATTAAAGATTATTACGTTAAAATGTAGATTAAACTTTTTAAATGCCTGTCGTGATTTAGAAGTTTTCTCGAATTGCTGTTTAGTAAAAATAAACAAATCTTGCAAATTATCAGATAAAATTACTAACGATATAAAGAAAATTATTTTAAAGAATATAATTAAGCAATGCAAATGTTTGCTATTTCGTCAACGAAAATATTTAACGGCTTTAAATCATTTGCTTTTGATGAAAAATTGTGATGACTGGTTTAACTATAAGTGTTTTTGTCAAAAAATTTTTGATAAATTTTAATTAAAAAATGTTGATAAATTTAACAAGAAAATTGAACATTTGTTTCATAAAAATTTTCCGGATAAAATGAATGATCAAAATTATGTGAATTTGTCTGGTATAAATTTGGATTTCAGTCAAAAATATATTTTAAATTTCGGATCGAAATATGTTGGTGGTAGATGGAAAGATTGTAATCTTGAATTGAATTCTGCAATAGAACATTCATTTAGTGTGATTAAGTGTGATGCGAATATTTGTAATAACATTGTTAAAGAAGTTAAAAATAAAAACTTTAAATATAATAGGAATGATAAATGGTTAAGTCAAATTAATAAATTTAAAAGTTTCCTATTAAATAATGACTTAGTGTGTTTAAAAGAGGACAAGGGTCTTCGTATGTGTTTGTTTCCAAGAGCGAAATATAATGAAAAAGTTATGGATCAAATGAAAAAGCTTAAATTTCAAAATAGTGAAATAATAAATATTGATACATCTCACATGAAATTTATAAATGAAATTTTAAAAAAAGCTAAGAATAAAGCTATTGATAGTCATACATATTATAACTTATATCCATCATCTGCTATTTGCCCTAGGATATTTTTGAATATAAAGCTACATAAAGAAAATTATCCATTGAGATTGATGGTTGAATTTGATGGTGCATATTATTATCAAACTTGTAGATATATTGAATTATTACTTCAAGATATTTTAGGTTTTGGAGAATATACTATTTCATCATCGTTTGATTTTGTAGATAAAATTAAGAATATAAATATAGATTTACATGACACAATTTGTACTTTTGATATAAATGAAATGTATTGATCAATAGATAGAATAGAGTCAATTAATATTATTTATAATGCTCTTGTTTCAAAAAAATGTATAGTCTGATATTATAAATTTGATTATAAAAGTATTGCAGTTTATTGATAAAAATATTTATGTTAATTTTAATAATATTATAAAATGAATTTTGGTTGGCCAATGGGTCTTCCTGCTGTTGCTCAAATTTGTAATTTTGTTATATCAACATATGAAAGTAAAATTTTAAAACAATTGAAATATCAAGAAATTAAAGATATCATAGATATGTGGATGATGTTTTTATTTGTGGAAAACAAGAATTAATAATCAATTTATTTAATGAATTAAATGAGATTAAGGATATAAAATGGGTTATAACTAAAGAGAAATACAATTCCATAAAATTCTTGGATATTCAAGTTACTCTTAATGATTACAGTTTGGATTATCTTATGTTAATAAAACCAATTGAAACTAGAGGTTTTATTCCACATGAATCACATGTACCTATGTGTCGGAAGCTGTCTGGATTGAAATCATTCTTATTTCGAAATGAAAAATTATACAAATATTCTAGTGATAATATTAAAAATGTACATTTATTTGTTAATGACTTGTTAAAAATTGGCTATTATAAAAATGCTATTGCTAATATTATTAAAGGATTTAAAAGAAATCAACACTATAATAAAATTAAAAATAAAAATATCAAAATGAAATGGATTTCAATGCCATTTATATCAGATGAGCAGGTCAAGTTTATTAGGAAAATTTATAATGGTTTGTGTCATATTGCTTTTTTTCTACAAATAACATAAATAGATTGCTTAATAATTCTAAAATTCAAAATTCAAAGTTTAATCAAAATTCTATTATATATAGATTGATATGTGGATGCGGTGTACAATACATTGGTGAATCTAAGTGTACATTTGAGAAGAGAATAAAAGAACATATGCTTTTATATAATAGAATTAAAAAAGAGAATCAATATGGAACAGATGTAAATAAACCTTCATCATCTGTTATATTTGATCATAATAAATCTTGTCAATATGGATTTAAATTTGATTATAAAAATATGAAAGTTATTCAAATTGAACATTGTCATAATAAACATAAAATAAAAAATGCTATGTTGATTTCAAGACCTCGTCAAATGTTAATGAATCACCAGTTATCAAATGTTAAGATAACCGAATTGTGGGAAATCTGAATTGAACTATGGGTATTGTTAAGAGTTGTCTCGTTTTGATTATTCAACGTTATATAGTTGATAAAGACTACAAAGTGTATAGTCGATAGTAATTCTAAAAGAATATAATTTATATAAATTGTACTGTATTTTCATATATCTATATATATCTATCTATCTATCTATATATATATATATATATATATATATATATATATATATATATATATATATATATATATATATATATATATATATATATATATACCAGCCTTTATGGATCAGCAACCTATCAGTGGGTTTCTGAATGTACTCATTACCTTCAATCCCAGGTTTGGCATGGGCAAAATTTGGCATCCATCTTTTTTATTTGGTGTTACAATTATTGAGTCTATCTTCCAGTAATGTATTTATTTTGATTTATTTTTATATAATTTCCAGGGATGGTGAACATCATGCACTTTATCCAATGGCTGTGGCTTCAGATACCAAGCAGTATGCTTAGGACGATAAAGATCCTAATGGCTTTCATGGCATAGATGTCAAAAAGAGCTGGGTCCACATGTACACCCTGGCATGATTATAAATTTACCTCATCCAGTCAATTGAGGTTTCCTTTAAAGTTTTATTCTCTATTTTATGAATAAATTCTGTCCCACAACAAAGGTAATAAATGACAATTTATTTCACATTTTCTATTTTTACTTTTACTGCCAAATTATTTATTTTCAGTTCATATGTTCATGGACAAAAATTTTAATCATATTGTTTCATTCTTGGTCGACTAATAAAGAATTAATAATCGAATTTCTTTTTCATTATCTCTCACATTTTTTTTTCTTTTTGTTCTAAAAATATATTTCGATAAAATGTGTAAACAAAAGAAAAACCACTTAGCAACATCAATCTTTTTACTTATCTTATGTTGTTTCTTTTTTGAACTTTTTAGAAATACTTTCTTTTTGTTTAATGTAAATTTGGTGAAAAGCATTCAAAAAGAATTTGATTTATAATGAACATTCCACATTTTTTTGCTTCCTTTCCTTAGTTAAAAAGTATTTAAACAAAGTCCTTATATAAAAATTATTTTAAACCAAGTACGAATATTTGAAGCAATCCAATCCATTAAACTAGAACTAGATAACCATTAATTAGACCCATTCGTTTCTAGAAGAATTAGAGAAATCTTTAGTTAATTAATTTGTGCAATCATAACTGTAAATAGAAACTTTTTTACAAGCTTTAAATTCTCTTTTATTTTTTTTAAAACAACATTTATCTATACACATGTATGCCAAATAAAATATTAACCCATAACCACCGTCATTTTTTATTAACTCAGTAAATACATATACACTTGTCTGTGTGACTTTTCCAATAAATAAATCAAACAATAAAATATAATATAAAACCTACCAAGAGTATGTCTTCATTAGAAAAGTTATCAAGCCTACTAACCAATATAATATTTTGGTCATTGTGTGCATGTGTTTCATTTGTAAATAACTTTCTTTTATATATTTAATCTGCCAAGTGCAGTATTCATTAAATTATAATTTACCACGAGTTCATTGCACACACAAAATTTATTCTATCTGTAAAGTGCATGATTATTTTATAATGAATACAAATAAATAAGAAAAGCAGTTCCATATTTTCTGTTATCCGCTACATGCAAGGTATGTTAAAAAACTTTCAATAATCAAACATGATTAATTTGCAGTTAAATTGTTATATTAAATAAGAATGAAGTTTTAACTATAATCATAAAGAAAAAAAGGGAGAGTTGATTTCTGAAACACATGCCTACCATGACCAATATCTGTTGTATTTATGCATATGATAACTTAGTTCAAATAGGCAGTTAAAGTGTGTAAGTAAAGAAGACGCTCAGATCATTCTATCCCATTTATTAAATTATTTAAGAATTATAAGTTTGGATATCAATTACTATTTTTGTGTGTGTGTTATTATTATTTTTTTGCTATTTGTAATTGTATAAAATATAATAAAAAGCTTAATAAATACGGAGATATAATTGTTAATAGTATAGCATTGTGCTGTATGTTTAATAATTGTCTTATCGTTCAACCTCCTTTATTACCTAAGCAACAAACCACTTTCTCAATATAAAGAATAGTTTAAGCTAGCATGGGGTTAGTCTTTATCAGGATCAAGAATAATTCACAAGAGCATCCATCTTTCTATTGATTTTGTTAATAAAAATGTACTAACCCTTGTATAAATTATATAGTCATATTATTCTAGGGAGAGACCAATCTCTTTCCAGAGGTGGCACATAAAAGTTCCAGTTAAATTAATCTTTCAAAGGTGTAAATGCATTAATTTCTTCTTCAAATGCAATTTCATATAATAACGAATCAGTGCCTAATTAAATATCTAGAATCATTGCTCACATATACAGAAAGCATAATAAATTGGAGTTACTTGGAAATGACAGGTACTATATACAGAAAGACAACTGTATCAACTAAGAAGAAGATTATTTTAACAAGGAAACATGTGCAAATATTATTTTATCATCAAAATTATTTAGAAATTAAAGAAAAAAATTATCCCATAGTAATTGCCTTTATGAGTCTATTTGAAAAAAAACAGATTAGTCATATTTTTTCTTAGATGCTTCTGGAATATGTTTGAACAAAAAAACAATCTAAAATTAGAGATAAAGTATATTTTGTATTAAATCCTTTTATTTACCATGCACTAAAAATGAAAAAAAAAAAAAACTTGTTTTTTCAATCACAATTCGGATTTTTAGATTAAATTTTAATAAAAGTGTTGAGAGTCCAGGAATTAATCTACTCCTTTATATGTAAGCACACCACACATTTATTTCCAATGCAGTCTAAAAACTCTAATTGTCTTAATAAAATAATGGTTTTTGGTTTTTAGTGCACAAAAAATAAAATAATTTATAATCAAATATCTTTTTATCTTTTATTTTTTAGTATTCAAATATTGTATAATTCTCTATATAAATTTAAATTTAAATGATGTCTTCATTACTTAACCCACTTATACTTTCAATGACAGAGAAATGTCCTCTGACCAATTTCCCCCTAATGAATTTGTCAGTAAGTTTTGGATGTGAAAATGGGTGTAAAATGGTATATGTTATTATAATAAACTTTGTGCCTAAAATTTCTGCAAAAAATCCTGCAAACTTCAAAATTCCCACTCTAACAATAGACACAAGACTGACCCTAACATGATTAACCATTAGGTGTTGCCAAGTCTGTAAAACATTCAGCATTTTATGACATTGAAATTTCCAATGATGCAAAAACATGTTTATTTGCAAATTTATTACAGTTTTAAATATTTATTAAAAACAATTTATACTATATTTATTAGATAACAACAAATATAAAATATTAATCACTTATTTTGACTTTATATACTTTATTTCCCAAAATAAAACATTATATAGCAGCTAGCGTAAATATGACCTGAAGCAAAGTTGGAGATATGATGTGATGTAAACAATCTACTTATATTTATGAAAAAAAATAATCGCAATTTTGCAATAAATATTTTAAAAAGTTAAACATTTAAAACATAATTCATTAGATATTAGAGAAATAATATAATTGTTTGTTCAAGTTTTCAGTTTTTAAAAATATTTAGAAACAAAAAAGATTTTCTTCATTTTATAAACTGAAAACAGTCTTTCTAGAAACTATGATGTATAACTTCTTTGTTTTGATTATAGTCTCATTTTTTAATATTTACAGAAACATAATGTGAACATTTAAAATTTATTTCAGTAGTGAACAAGAATATCTATCAAACAAATCTCAAATTTGTATTTTCTGATAAATAATAATCATTTTATCATATATTTTACATTGACATATGTTAAAAATATTATTTTATAAACAATGATGTATAAACTCTTTCTTTTGATTACATCCTCATTTTTTAATATTTACAGAAACAAAATGTGAACAATTAAAATTTATTTAATTAGTAAACACAGATATATAGATCAATTCAATTGTGTTATTCTGATAAGTAATAATTATTTTATCATATATTTTATGTTGATGTGTGAAACAAAGAAAAACATCAGAAATAGCTAAATATGGTAGGATTAATATAATATATATGATTTAAAGTTTAAAAAAGATTATTCACTCAAAATATAGCAAAAATTATTTTAAATCAATGGCATTTCTAGCTTATATATATAAATATATATGTTAAAATGAAGACTTGCGCCGGTTAAATATATAAAATACATATTTTGCGGGTTCATTCATGTTAAAAACTTTTAATATTAATATACTGACATTTCGACTTGGTCACACAAGCCATCCACAGAGTTATAAAAGGTAGAAAGATGGTTGTAGAGGCACTACAATCACTGATTTGAATAAAATGTTAAAATTCCACCAATAGCAAAAATTGTTAATTTAAAAAAAAAACATTCCTAAATATAACATTTTTTGCTATTGGTGGAATTTTAACATTTTATTCAAATCAGTGATTGTAGCGCCTCTACAACCATCTTTATACTTTTTATAACTCTGTGGATGGCTTGTGTGACCAAGTCGAAATGTCAGTATATTAATATTAAAAGTTTTTAACACGGATGAACCTGCAAAATATGTATTATATATATAATTAAAATAATAAATTTAACAGTTTACAAACTATTACAAACAATCCTTAAATCCGCAGAAGTACTTTCGGTTAATTTCTTAAAGCAGCCTAAACTGCCGGTAAATTAAAAAAAAGGACTTAAGGATTGTTTGTAATAGTTTGTATACTGTTAAATTTATTATTTCAATTATAATTACAATTTTGTTTTTAATTAACAGACATTTTATTTATTTTACATACAAAAAACAAAAACAAGTTTTAATCATGTTAAAACCTGCTGACGCTTGTATTTATGATCAACAGGTGGCGTTTTTACCAAAAACACGATCAAGCGTTTGTTTACATAAACGATCAAAGAGTCAGAATTAACTATCTCTTTCGTTTTAGCCCACTTTCAGATCAGCTGATTTCAAGCTATTTTGCTATCATCAGTGAAAGACAGAGCCAAGAAACTAGATCTAAAAACTGACTCCAAGTGTTTATGCACAGAGTTTCTATCAGTTTGCAAGCATGAAATTTTTCAGACCGATAAAGTCTTCAAATTCAGCCAAACAAGCTAGATAACTATATGGGTCTGATCTCAGTTCAGCTTCTCCACATAGTCAAAGCCTCTGCAATCTATATCATTGCGGAAACCTTTAAAGGTAGATTTATAAAAAACAAAAACAAGTTTTAATCACGTTAAAACCTGCTGACGCTTGTATTTATGATCAACAGATGGCGTTTTTACCAAAAACATGATCAAGCGTTTGTTTACATAAATGATCAAAGAGTCAGAATTAACTATCTCTTTCGTTTTAGCCCACTTTCAGATCAGCTGATTTTTAGCTATTTTGCTATCATCAGTGAACAACACAGCCAAGAAACTAGATCTAAAAACTGACTCCAAGTGTTTATGCACAGAGTTTCTATCAGTTTGCAAGCATGAAATTTTTCAGACCGATAAAGTCTTCAAATTCAGCCAAACAAGCTAGATAGCTATATGGTTCTGATCTCAGTTCAGCTTCTCCACATAGTCAAAGCCTCTGCAATAATGCTTAAAGCTAAATGGGGTAATTATGTAATTAGAAACTTAAGTGGTTACTGGCTGGTTTTTACTTATATATATGTTGATACAAATATTTTCACAGGTTCCACATATAAAAGACATATTTTGTGGGTTCATCCTTGTTAAAAACTTAAATACCTATATGACACTATTGTCATACGGCATCATGGAAAAAATAAAATAGATTTTTTCTTACAATTAAATAACATGCATCCTCATGTTAAATTTACAATGAAGACATAATCTGATGGAAAACTCTCTTTTTGATGTTCTATTCACCAGGACACCAAATAATTCATCATTTTAGATATACAGAAAGAATACACACATGGGCAGATATTTACATCTGCATTCTCATCATCACCCAACTCAGTTAGTTTCCATATCCAAAACTCTTTTAAATAGAGCAATTAACCTTTCAGATAAGGCACATCTGAAAGAAGAAGCAAATCATATTAATAGTGTTTTCTTAGCAAATAGTTACAATAATAAATTTATTAAAAAACTTTATTTCAAGCCTAAAATGGACAAAATATAAAAAAAGATACAGCAGTGATTAGGATTTGTGTTTTATATGTAAATGAACTATCGACAATATTGGACATATATTAAAATGCTATAATATAAATACAACATTTTCTATTCGTCAAAAGATCAGCAATATAATAACCAAGGCTAAGGATTCAATTTCTTTAGAATCTTGTGTGGTTTATAAAATATCTTAAAAATTGTAAAGCTTCTTACATAGGTATGAGTAATCATTGTATTCGTGTTAGGAGAAATGAACATGCTAATGCAGTTAAAAAACATTCATCATCATCAGCACTTTCGCTTCATAGTATAGATTCAGTACAGAAAATTGATTTTTTAGTACAAAGATCATATCCAGATGTGATATGTCTACCAGTGTCAAAATAGAGAAGACTTTGAGCTAATTAAAAATGTCAGAATGTATCAATAAGCAAAATGATACATGCAAATTTCCTCCTAATTGGAAAGATTTTTTTAAAAAATACATTTTTACTTACTTTTGCTATTGGTGAAACTTTAAAGTGTTTCTTCAAATCAGTGATTGTAGCATCACTACAACCATTCTTCTACTTTTTATCACCAAGTAGATGACTTGTGTGATCAAGTTGAAATGTGTTAATATATTAATATGTAAATTTTTTAACATGCATGAACCTGCAAAGTATATATATATATATATACTGTAACGGAATGATCGATTGAAAGATGTTCCTTTCTATTTATATATAATATGGATTCTTAAATTCAAAATCATCCACCTTCTGTTACTGCAAGCAAAGAGAACATATGGACATAAACTAATCTATATCCATACTTGACTGAACCTGTGACCATAGATTTATTGCCCCAGGTTATCTTTCTCAGTCAAACGTCTCTTGACTGCTGTAATTATTAAATACCTACAGTGCATGTTTAAATTATATATTTAATGGGATCAGAAATGTCGTACAACTAGCCCCACATGTTACTTAGTATTCAAAATGGAGTAATAATTATAACCCAAACCCCTCCAGGTATATTAACTAATTTGAATGGTGAAGAACGAGATGAAACTGACAAAATAATTAAAAAAATATTTAATATAATAAATAAGTAACAAAAAAGAAATCAATTGAAATATTTACATACAATAAAAAATCATTTTGATATTGTGCTATGATTACATGTATGGGTTAAATCCTATAAATAATTATAATCTACGAAAATAAATTATCCATTTACAGTCATCATTCCAAGTATTATAAAGGATCTAATTAGTGTCTATATCATTAATATCTGGAATTTGCAATAGCTTTAAAACAAATGTATGTGCACATGTGTTTTATATAGTTGTGTTATGTAATTTACCTAGGTTTTTCTTTGTCTCCAATGTGAGTTAAGGTTCTTCTGACAGTCATGTGAAATTTTTCCACTTCTTTAGTAAAGATGGCCACTCTTAGGTTTGGACTTGGTTTGTAAAATTTCTTCTTATATCCATAGTGACTTCTCTGTACTAGGCCATCAAGGGCAAGGCAGGCACTACACTGCCAGTTGTTATATGGTGAGGTGATCATACGAGCATGGTGGTTCTGAATCAGGCCAGAAATTGTGATGGCCTTTAGCCACACATCCTTGAAGCTTCACATATGTTGTAGACTATTTTCATGTTCATACAGTGTTCCATCTTCTACGTTGATATCATTTTACTCAGCTTTCTGGTTTTTCTTTTCAAATTTAATTTTCATGTCTGCTTTTTACTATATTCTAATCTGCTTCTTATCAGATCAGTCTCTACATGAACTCTCTTGTACAATTAATTCATTAATGCCTTTTTCCAAATTCTTTCATTATCTTGATCTTTTTGTTTGTAGCTTTCCTTTCACACCTTTTCCTTTAAGACACCTTCAACAACTTATATAAATGTATTTTTTCCATACAATTTTGTAGCAATATTTTACATTTATTTATTATTTATTTTCTTTTCCTTTTTTTTTTTTTTTGATAAAATTATTTCATTTGACATGCATTAAACATTGCTGTCTTTATACATACTTTCACACATGCATTTTGTTTTTGTCAAAATGTGTACTTTTTTGGAATAGATCTTTATCTTTTGTCACATTTTAAATTCTATTTCTAATCTTATTTAAACTCCTCAATTTTTACTTTTTTTATAAATCATTTTTATGTTCCTATTTCATTTATATTTCCTTTTTCACTTTTGATTTTAAACGAAATATACGATTTCAATATTTTCTAACTTTTTATATTTTTTCAAAATATCAACTTTGGAGGGTAAAAGATAACAATGTTGTTCAATTCCATTTCTCTTTCTTATTTCATTATGTCAATTAATTATGACATTTTTTTCTTCATTAGTTTAATTGTTTTATTTATTTGGTTTTTTTTCAACAAGAAAACTATAATATTTAATATTGTTTAATATTAAATATATACATGTGTGATCACAGTATGTGCTCTCACCACATTACACCTTTCCCTCTTTCAAAATTTTTTTCTGGAAAAAAAAATTAATGGATTGAAAGGTGGACACTCCTAACTTAACTATTGTTATTATGACCCTCTCATATCCATGTACTCCTAATCTTGGTTAAGTGATGATGAGAATATTCCTAGAGAGGTTACCAGGTAAATTACATTCCTTTCCCTAATGATCAAATTAGCATTACCAAACCATTTTAATCAAGCTTATACACACAATATGTGAGTTGACTTCTGTCCCCTGAGGGTATATACAGGTTTGAGTCCACAGGATATCTCTGTGACCTGATTAACCCTGTTCATACCCCACATTTCACAACTTATATTCTTCTAAGTGACAACTCTAATCACTATACCGAGGTAGGTTTGATGACCAGCATTTCTTATCCAGCTCATCCATGAGCTCAGAATTTTTACTGACAACTCATTATAGAAGGGGTTCTTTCCTCTTACATTGGTTTACATTTCACTGACTCACAATATTTATCAAATATCTAACATGGCAACTTCAATCTAGTGCTTCTTTATAAGAGAAGAAAATTTCTGTACCTTCTTCCCTATCTAATAACATCTGGTTCACCACAGAACTCATGCATGAATATATAACAGAGATGGCTTACTATATACTACTAAGATTCCTACTAAAATATTTATACCTGCCTCTTTTTTGATCTCATTCACTACTCTCTCTAAATAATGGTTTGTCTCCGTTTGGGTAAAGTATTTCTTGCAAACTGTTTGGCCATTTACTGGACCATTCTTCCCTTATAGTATCACTATTATTATTTCTCCTATTCTCATAAGTCCATTTCTCATTAAACTTAATCCAGTCCATTTCCAATATTGTGCCAATCAATCTGTCTGTTCCTTATACTTGTAATTATGTTTTATCTGGAGGTAGTATCATCCTGTTGGACTCATATCTCCTTTCTCTGGGATGCATATTTTGATCTCTACATTTTCTATCCTCTGTCCATTCATATGGATGTTTCCATTCAGTCTCCACTCTCTTTCATCCATCTTCCTGCACTCTTGGGTTCTGCTCCATAAAATTCCTGTTTTCTTCCCATAAACCTTTACCAGGATCCCAAGCATTTTTAATTACAAGTGGTTCCTTTGGAGGTAGTTTAGATTTATATCGCTCATCCCTCTTGTTGGCCCTGGTGCTATCCAATGTGTTTAGCAACTCAGCAATCCAACTCAACATGTTCTTCTTTGTACTAATCAGTATCTGTTCAATGACTCTCGGTAAATCTTGCCTAATCATCTGAATTATTTGCATTTCAGATAATGGATTAGATGTCATTATTCATAACTTGGCCACATGACAGTGAAAGTATGTTGTAAATGATTGTTGCAGTCTCCATTTCTCCTGTGCTATCAGATGCAACATATTTTCTTGGAGGTCCTTACTCCAATAACTGGTCCCCAAAGTTTTATAATATTCTGAGAATGTTGTGAGCTTATGGAACAGTGAGTTACCACACTTGTTATTCAGCCTGTAAATGACTGCAGGTAACAACTATCTTGGTCTCATCACTCATCCTGCTGAACTTGAAATTCTTTTGAGGCTCCCCAAGTGCTCCATAGGGCTTTCTCCTGCATGTCCTGATAAGACTTGCATCTTTAAGAACTGATAGAACCTGATAGAATTATCCATGAGATTTATGTAGCCCCTGTTTATATATTCTCCAGTGCCTCTTGATTCGATGCCTTCTACTTCTGTATTTGCATTGTTACTGGATGACCTTATCCTCTCTTCAAATTTCGACTCTAACTTTTCCACTATTATCCTTACCTGACTTATCTCCTACTGCATATTTGCCAGCATCCTATTATTTTCTAATCTCATCACTTCAACTTCCTCCTCTTTATCTAACTTTCTTATTTTCACTTCCAGCTGCCATATGTCAACTCACAGATCTACATATGATGACTTTATCTCTACACTCTCTGCCTATCTAGTTCCTCACTCTAATATGGTTCTACGCTTTTTTTGTTCATCCAAATTGATTTCTGTGTCCTGTAGATTCCCTGTGTCCTTTGCATCTTATTTATTGGTGAAGTTACTCCTCACTTCTTCTATGGCTTGAGCAAATTTTTTGTTATTCTCCATTGCTAACTTTGCACACCATTCTTTCATCATTCTTTCTTCCCTGTCTTGGCATTCCTTCATAATCTGCTGTTGATCCATTGTCATTTGCATGAGCCAATACATTACAATTCTAAAGTCGTTTTTATCTTTCACTCCTTTTTGTGTGATATCCACAGTGTCCTTTTCCTTATCTTCATCCATTTATTTCACTTCATTTACTTGATGGTCCATTTTAGTTTGGGACCTTGTATGCATAAATATAATTTTTACTTAACTCTTCTTGACATACTTATTTCTCCTCTAGTGATTCTTTACTTTCTATTTTCATTTGCTATTCTTTGGTCTTTATTATATGACTATTAGCATTTAGAATGCTAGCCAATCCAAACACACTTGCTCTGATTCACCATTTTGTGCCCTAGATTCTTTTTGACTGACTACCCTACTTTGATGACTGCCCTCTATTCCACTATGTATGTAAACTCTTAATCACCCTACTTAAGTAAATGATGTGATTATATATTTTTTTATATTTTAACTATAATTCAAACAATCTGCATTGCTGATATACTTTAATACTAAGTGTATCATTTATTGATCACTTTATTGTTAAGGCTATTTAAAATTCATAGCCATATGTATTTTCAACTTACTAATATCCTATGTTACACACTCTGTTTTTAATTTATTGATCACTTTATTGCTACAGCTATGAAATCATACTTACATTTATTTTTTTTAACTTAACTGGAATATGTGACTATTTTAGAATCACACATATATATTTCCTTCAACTTAACTTACTTATGTGACTATTTTATTATTTATTATTAAAAACTTCCTGAAACTTTATATTTTATTCTATTGGATTTAAACACTTTATATCTCATAAACAACAATTACATCAGGATAATCTATCTTTGTTCACCACAATTATATTTGAATACTTTTCTTACATTAAATGTGTCGCAACAAAACTTCAAAAGCTTTCTTTATATTAAAATTTCCCCCCTTCAATCTATCCTTTCTACACATTTGCTGTCAAAATACACATATAAAGCATTACAAAGTGCAAAAAAAAATTACCCCCCTCATCTTCACTTCTCACCACTCTTATTTATTAAACTAATATATATATATATATATATATATATATATATATATATATATATATATATATATATATATATATATATATATATATATATATTTTACTTTATTTTACAAAATTTACCCAACATGTGATTACAAATTACACAGCAATAGATCCTGGATTGGCCCCCAAGATGTAATGGAATGTGATGTATGGAGAAACAATAAGCAAAAATGAGCGAAATGGAAAAAAAAAATGAAATTCTTTAATTATTAACCTGCTTTATTTACTTTAAGGGAGAGAGTCTTCTCATCAATATGAATAAATAGAAGTGTTTATGTAAACAAACATATGCTTTGATGGTGTTTTTGATAAAATACCATCTATTGATCATAAATACAAGCATTAGCAAGTTTAACTTGTTTTTTTGTTTTTCATAAATGTACCTTTGAGGTTTTCTTGCAATGATATATATTGCAGAGGCTTCTACTATGTGGTGATACTGAACTGATATCAGACTCATATAGCTATCTGGCTTGCTATGCTGAGTTTGAAGACATTACGTGTCTAAAAAAATTCACGCTTGCAAACTTAAATGATAATTGTTTCATAAACGCTCAGAGTTAGTGTTTAGATCTAGTTTCTTATTCCTATCCTTCACTGATGATAGCAAATCAGCTTAAAATCATGATCTGAAGGTGGAACTAACGATAGAGATAGTGAATGCTTACTCTGACGTTTATGTAAACAAACATACACTTTGATGGTGTTTTTGGTAAAACACCATCTATTGATCATAAATACAAGCATTAGCAAGTTTAACTTGTTTTTTTGTTTTTCATAAATGTACATTTGAGGTTTTTTTGCAATGATATATATTGCAGAGGCTTCTAGTATGTGGTGATACTGAACTGATATCAGACCCATATAGCTATCTGGCTTCCTATGCTGAGTTTGAAGACATTACATGTCTAAAAAATTCACGCTTGCAAGCTGAATAAAAATTGTTTCATAAACGCTCAGAGTTAGTGTTTAGATCTAGTTTCTTATTCCTATCCTTCACTGATGAAAGCAAATCAGCTTGAAATCATAATCTGAAGGTGGAACTACCGATAGAAATAGTGAATGCTTACTCTGACATTTATGTAAACAAACATATGCTTTGATCATGTTTTTGGTAAAATGCCATCTATTGATCATATATATATATATATATATATATATATATATATATATATATATATATGTATGTGTGTGTGTGTACAGTTATTTTATCAAAATTGACATTTTCTTAGTAATAAATTTTTTTTATTAATTTATATGTGTGTTTTTTACGGACAATTACCCATCATTCTTAAGTACTTAATAGGTAGTTATTACACTGTTTAGAAAAAAATATTAAAAATATAAGAACATTATTTTTTTTTCCCAAAAATGTTCTAGCAAAAACTTTTTATTTATCTTTCTACTTGCTAATCAAAAAAGAAACAAAGTTATATTATTTCAGATGGCTTAGGTATGTTGTTGGGGTAGCTATTTTTAGCTACCTTCACAATATATATATATATATATATTGTAACGGGCTTGTGGATTCCAGAAGAAATAGGGGGAGTGCATCTTACTATTGTCAGACTTTGGGTCTTCAGATAGGATGCAAGTGATTATGTGATGAAATACATAACCTATGATTGTACCTACTTCTAATGGACTAGCTCTACCTATTTTTATTTACTTAGATACAATTTGGTCAGTTCATCCAATACTCACCTCTTTCTAGCCGTGTTATGACACAGTATTCAAACTCAGGGAGAAATTGCCTGAGCTCTCTTATCAGGGAAGGAAATCACACTAATAATAGTTATTGCTCCTCTATATAGGTGATAATTAATTACCAAAAATCAATTAAGCATAAGATATATAAAAATATGTATGTGTAGTATAAGTATATATGTAATAAAGTTATAATAAATGATTTAAATATGTATATGTATTTCTTCTATCATAATAATAATATTAATAGGTGTAAAACTAAATAAGATAATAATGTTTATAACAAGTATGTGAATAATGAAGAAAGTATAAAGCTGATAGTATATATTGGAAGAATGATGAGTTAGAGACCAGATTAAAATAATGAATTATATAAACATTTATTGACTAACAAAAAATATAAAGTATGAATAACAATTTATTTTATCAAGGGTGAATTTCTTCCATATCGATATCTATAATGATATTAATAAAAATAAAACCCTTGCCTTAAACCCAATGGTAGAAGTTCATGTACTTGACTAATTATTTACAACAACGAATATGTAAAATTATAATATTTATATGTGATTGCGAATTTAGCTGATTAATTTAAAATATGTATACAAACATAACAACAACAACAAAAATCTTTGTTGACTAGATAAATTAATGAATATAAATCATTGATTTAACAGCAATATAAAAGTAAGATTAATTAATGAGATAATGTTAAAATTTTTACCACACAAATTCCTATATGTTTTCAAAAGTCAGTCAGATGGGGCAGTCAAAACTATTCCTTTTTTTATTCTTATACAATTAAAGATGATAATATATATATATATATATATATATATATATATTATCATTAGACTTATATATATATATATATATATATATATATAAGTCTAATTACCCCCGCTCCCTTATTACTCTCATCCAGAGTTTCTCCAAAATTATACACATTAACTTCCATTTGTAGAAACGAAAATAATACATAAAATTTACAATAGACAAAAAAAATAAAAAAAAAATCACAATTTTTATCCCATTATGTTAATTTAAGTTCGATAAGTCTGCTGGAAATTGTTCATTTGATAAATAAATTCCTAGGAATGGAGATGAAGTTTTGCTCCTGAGAAGAATAGAAGTTTCTTGTCTGAGTCAAAAAATAATAATGTTCTCCAATTATCCTGTCTTGGATTTGTTTAGGCATTTTGTTTAAAGCAAAGATGGTTTTCAAATTTCTTCTAAATGGGCAGGTAAAATCTTTAAACTTTCATGGCTTTATTGATGACATATTATTACCCCATGGTACAAACCTTTCAGCAAACAATCATGATATAAAAATAATATATATTTATTGATTCATTTGCTTCTCAAGATTTCAATGATGATATTATTATATATCAAAACAAATAATTATTGAATATTACTGCAATGTGTGAGTTTAACTAAAATTTGTCTAATCAGCAAATAATTTAAATCTTCTTACTTTCAAATTATTTCTTTCCCTTCAAACGACTGCTTTAAAATTTCAGGTTTTGATCATTTTGATTAATATTTTAAAAAAATATTTATATAATTAAATTCGAACATTCAGATCCATTTTGTATTCAAATTTATTTTTTTAAGCAGAAAATAATAATAATGTTCTATCTTCGAATGCAGAAGACAATTATAACAATTAATACGGCATTGTATGTTGCATGAAGTTATTTTAACATTTTAACCTTAACATTTCCTATTGCTTAACTCACATAATATAAATAAATGGGATTATAAATAAAAATAATAATTTATAAATATTTTGAATTTCATTTCCACAAATGGTTTCTAAGTGTTTACATTTTAATTCAATCAATGTTTTTATTTAATTATTTTTTTTAAGTTTATGTGTAATTTTTTTTTTATAGTCACCCCCAATTATTAACATATAATACATTTTATTCCAGTGTTAATATACCTATTTGTTTCTCCCTAGTAATTTAATGGCTTTTATTACTTCTTTAGAAATTAAAAAAATGTTTATACACATGTATATGTTGGAAAGAAAGAAAATATTACTATGAAAATTTGCTTGGCAATTTATTGGTTAAGCAAATGTGTTATGAGGCTCCAATTGGTAGATTGTCTTAAATAACTGGATGGTGTGGCATGTTGTAGTTTATCACTACAACCCCTTTCTCTTACAGGGTTAAAATTCTAACTTATGGAAAAAAAATTATCACTAACATATAAGTATGCATTTGTTTAATGCTGGATTGAGTTAGATTTCAATGAAGATTTAAAAAAAAAATTACTCCAATGTTGCTGGAAATTTATCAGGTAGTCTTTCAAAATTACTTTACTCTTTCTTTTTAAGGTTATATCATATATCATTTAATATGTGATTTGAACTTAGGGTTTTTTTTTTCATTTCTTCCTATTGATGGTTATGTGGACCAAACAATTAATCGGTAATGTGTCTCTATTTAGATGGCACATAAATTTATTTGTTAGCTTTCATCCTGTTTCTTTTTTGAGTCTTACTGGATTTTTTTGAAGGTCTAACTAAATATTAGAGCATCGATCACACTATATGGATTGATACTTCTATTTCAGTTAATGTCAAGATAACCCAATGCTTTTAAAGCATTAACCTGGGTATATCCTCATCAACAAATATATATATATATATATATATATATATATATATATATATATATATATATATATATATATATATATATATATATATATATATATATATATATATATATATATATTGTAACGAGCACAGACGTTCATTACATTGTTTTTTTTTTATTTATTAAACATGGAAGTAAATTAAAATGTTCGCATTTAAAAATTTTCTTTAAGAATTAAAAATTGAAATTAAATATCATCTTAAACTCGTATATATTAAATCGCACAGATAATGAAAAATTATTAAAATAAAACTTTATTAAAGAAAAAGTATTTTAAAACTAAATTTTAAAAAAGATTTGGAGATAAAATTATATCTTTAAATTTATCTTTAAATATATCTTTGATTTGGAAAACAGATTAATTATTCAGAAATGGAAATGATAAATTTAATTAGTCAAAGGTAAACCAGCCTTGGGCATCTAAATGTAAAAACTTCGGTCAGATAGGAAAACAATAGAAACAAATAGCCAATGAAAGAAATCCATCGGGAAATTGGACCTCAGAGAAAGGATCATCACATCGATGACATAATGCCAAGTCAATCCTTCGAATACGTATAAAAGGAAAATTTGGGGGTGATTATAATTATTACGATGTGACAGATAGGTGTTAGTGCGGAAGTAAAGGAGAAGGGATTGAAAAAGACGCTCGATTAAATCCCTTCAGCTTTGCTAAGAAAGAATGAGAAATGAACTGTTTTATACATTGAGGACTAGTTAAAGCAAAAATCTGCGGATGGATAAATAAATCAGCCTTCAGAATATTAACCTCTTTAGGACGGCGTGGGAATTCATGTTCATGGCAAGCAACTGATAAAGTTGGACATTTTAAAAATTGTAAGAACTTTATATTCACTTGAAACAATAAGAACTCTAAATTTTAAAACTTTTTAATAAATAATGCAATAGAATCCTATCTGACCAAACTAAATTCTTCATTAATAATGTTATTTGATGTATTTGTTAGTTATTTATTTAAAATCATTTCCATTTATTTAACTTTGTTCTTTAAGGTTATTTATGATTTCTGTTTTCCGATAAATTAAAATATATCAATGTTAAACTTAAGTCGGGCGTGAATGGCTGTATAGATTTGTAAAGTTATATTAGGGGAGGGTAATCTTAGGTTATTTGTTTCATTGTTAAATTGGGTCAATGGATTGGATATATTGATGTAGTTAGTAGATGTAGTCGGAGATTCGCTACTGGCAGAATCGTTTATATATACGCCGCACTCACCCGTTTGCCTATGAAAGGAATTATAAGATGGAGAACACAGTTCCTTTCTTTGGAGTTTTTTTTTATTGTTCTTCTCGTTAGATAGATGTTATATTCCTATCTGATGAGAGTCAATGTCTTTTCTTAATCTCTTTGGTGCTGCTGTATTCTGTATTACATTAAATACATTGATGTATCAGATGAATTGATGCCAGTTTGACTGCGAATTTTAGACTAAGGTTAAATGGGGGTAGAATGTTTTATTTTCAAATGCAAATTTATGTAGTCTATTCATACTCGACCCTAAATAAAAATGCATTAAATCTAAGTTGTTTATAGATGCTTGCATGGTTGGTTATTGGTTAAGTATGTTTTGGGTTTTCATATTTGATCAAAATATATAGACATTTGATAAATAATGATACCTTACGGTGAGTATCTAAAATGTATTTATTTGGATGTCTTTTAAGTCATTGGTGACAATGCAAGTATCTTATGGTGAATACTATTGGGTTTCTTATATTTCCCTATGCAATTGTCAGTAATCAATAATTTTGTATTTTGATCGTTTATGTTTATTTTGAAATGTTTTTGACCGTGTAATCTATGTAACCGATCTATAGCAACATATTAAAACAAGCTTTTATAATCCCATCTGTGCGAACTTAATTAAAATGTAAACTTATAATATAATAGAAATTAAAATGTAAATTAAAATCGAAGATAAAGTTAAAAATAATGTTAAAATGTAAAAGTAATACTAAAATAATTTTAAATCTTATATATATATGTGCATAAATAAACGTTTGTGTGTTAAGTACTGGCAGTGGCTTATTTTATTCTTTATATATATATATATATATACTCTTAGATTATATTATTAAATCTCTGCTATTCCACTGAGCTAGTGACATGGGCTAACAACCGGATGCAAAATATAAAAAAAAAAATTTTTTTTTTAACTTAAGTATCTGCCTACTTTATAAATTTTTCTAGGTTCAAATGCCTAGATGGCGCCCTGTAGTGCAGATTATGTGAAGTCACCTTCTCCGGATCGTTACAATATATATATATAATATCTCTAGCTATACTTTTTTTTTAAATCACCTAGATATAAATATAGATATTTTCTCTGATATTGATTTTATCTCTTATTATACTTTAACTATCACTTCTAGTTATTAATCCAGTTGGGTTGTGCATTCTATAAAGCAACTGTATGTTCATGTGGAGATTCCAAGATATGGTTTTAAGATATGGGCATTATATGTTCCACATACCTCTCCTCCAATATCAATCCAATATGCATTATGACCAGATTGTTTTACTATTGTAAGTGGTCCCTCATATTGATTAAAAAATTTATGGTACATGTTATCTTGTGGGTTACTTACATGTGGGTTTTTTATCAAGACTTTGTCCCCTACTTTAAAATTATGATATACCTTTCCATTTTTACTATATTAAGTCAGCCACTTTCTTGAATCTTTCATATGCTTGTAATCTTTCCTGTTCCACATTTATTTCTGTAGGATATACTGGTAGAGGCATGAGTTGGTACACTCATTGATTGTTTTACATAGGTATACTTTTATTTAAAGAAAAAAAATATTATATTGTGGTCCATTGCATTCTAATGCTACTAAGTTAACTTATACCATATATTTGCTTTTATTAACCATAAATAATGGTTTAGTGTTTAAAAATTGTAGTTGCATCTATTTATGTTCTAACTGTTTTTGAAACATTCATAAAAAGAATTCTATATATTCTTAAAAAAATAATATTTATATAAAAGGTAACTAGATTAGCATTAGCTTTCTAGTATTAAGTTATTGTTTTTAAATAGTATATTATCTCAAAATATAAAATTTATATTCATAAACTTTTGGGTTGTCTGGTGTACAAATTCTAAATTGCAATCTTTGAGGTCCATCCCTTTATTAGATTTTTAAGCACTAGCATTTCTATGCCTAATGAATGTAAAATGACCTTCATATGTATTGCTTAGTTTATGAAACTGGCAATCTCTTTGTTTAGTAATTTCTAATGTTGAATTCTCTACCATGTTTCCACATGTCTTGCCTATTTGGCCATCATGTTGATAGTAGAGTGCATTTAAATGCCACAGCAAATATGTAAAATGATCACATACTTTGTCATTATCAAAATTTCATAAAGTAGTGTGGTGATTGTGATAACTTATCATGGTTGCAGTCTTCTGTGTTAATAAAATTATATTCTGATAGCTGCTACATAGTTCATCTCTATCTTGTCCAGATAATAATTTAAATATGTTTTGATGGAAAATATGAGTATGATGGAATGTTTTTAAATATATATCTATCTCATTTTCCATCTCATCCTCTTTCATGTACTTTTCCATAACATGTTTAAAATATAGGATTGTCTCACATTTTGTGAATTTATTAAGGTGGTTATTCTTAAGAATTTGAAAGCTTAGATTTACTTGAGATGTGACTGTATCATCCAACTGTTCTTGTCTCAACTTCTGACATTCATAATTTATCTCAAACCTTATACTATCTAAGGATGGGTTTGTTGAGTGGCTTGAACTCTCTATCTGACTCTGTGGTGTATTTGCCTTTTTGCCAATGTTGATATTGTGTTCATATGGTTAATTAGCTGGGTAGGCACATTTGTAATTGATATTGGAATATCTATGTTAATTTTAAAAGGATTATCCCTTATTTCAGCTATTACCTTTTGTGAAAAAATGGATTCTGGATTTTGGTCATTTATTCCACTAAGATTTTTAGCAATAATCTCCAGATCATTCTCTACTTTATTTTCTAACTTTTGACTCTCCTGAGTTTTGTGCTTAATTTCTGTTTGTTGCATTATCATGATTTCTGAGTCTTGAAAACTCTCTACTTCATTCATTTCTGCAGTTCTTTCTGGATTTAATAGATTTTGATCAATCACTTCAAAAATATTGTGCTGATTCTTTACATCATTATTCTGTTGTATGATATTGTAATGATTCTGATGGTCTTCTGTGATAATCATCTGATCAAATAGTGATTTGCTCTGGATATCATCATCACATTCAGGATAAGTTTTGGTTTCTTGGTGATTGTTGTTCACATCAATCTGTGTCATATCACCATTTTTGTTACTGTCTTTGAAAACTACTTCTAAATCATTTCCTAACTTATCTCCATTCTCATAATTGGTTTGTGTTGATCTATCAATTTCAGTAGGCTGCATTCCCATTTTATATGCCTTTTGGTGTAAATGAATTTTAATTGCTTCAAATCTTTGATTAGTGGCTTTATCCATATGTTCCATTTGGGTCTGAATTTCTTTTATGCCCTCAATTACTGTTCCTAATTTTACATCATTCAGAAGAGTCTCCAATTCACTAAAATATATATTTTCCTCCAAATGCTTTACATTTTGACTCATCTCTTCAAAAGATTTGTTATTCAATTCCACTTTATTATTTAATTGGGAGTGAAGTTGTTCAACTTTGGTGTTAATGATATTAAATTCTTTCTAAATTTTTATTTAAGTATCTATCCTGTTCAGCAGATACTTCTTCCTTAAAATGTACATAATTTTGTTGTACTTCTTCATATTTAGTATCTAGTTGGCTGGTGATAGTGCACTTGAATTTTTCCAATCTCTGTTGACACTTTATGTCCTTCTAATCTATCTCTTTCCTCATTTCAAACATAGCATGTTTCAATTTTTTATTATTTTCTTGGACACTGTTTAAACCAAAAGATAATCGTTCCATATCTTCAGATAGTTTACTTTCAAATTCCTTCATTTTTATATCCATATTAATGATTAAATTACTGAAATTGGCTGTCATTTCTTCTTTTAAACTACTGTTATTGGCTGCCATTTTTTCCTTTAAACTACTATTACTATTGTTGTTTATTTTTTACATTTCTTCCTTTAAGCTACTGTTATTGCTATCTATCTTTGCTTCTAAACTACTACTACTATCTATCATTGCTTCCATCTTTTCCATCATAGTCTGTATCATTAGTTGCATGGTCATCATATTCTTAGTGATCTGTGTTATTTCAACTTCGGGGATTTGATTGACTTCTTTGGCCGGGTTCTCTTCAGTTTGAAAAACTATCTGGTTTTCTTCCTGCATCTGTTGAAAATATTTAGTTTCAGTTATAGACCCCCCCAGATGCTTGGCTGTACTTAGCTTCTTTCTCAACAATAGTGGTAGTCATTTCTATTTCACTATCACTACTACTACCTGATTCTGGTAAATTCTCAAGATCCATATTTAATAAATATTTTTTACTTCTGGTTAACATTAAAATTTCATTTATAAATTTAAAATATATTATTTGGTTTTATTAATACACGTGAATATATATATATATATATATATATATATATATAAAATACATATTTTGCGGGTTCATCCGTGTTAAAAACTTTTAAACTCTGTGGATGGCTTGTGTGACCAAGTCGAAACGTCAGTAAATTGATTTAAAAGTTTTTAACACGGATGAACCCGCAAAATATGTATTTTATATATTTAACCCGTGCAAATCTTCGTTTTAACATATATATATATATATATATATATATATATATATATATATATATATATATATTATAGGGTTTTATATGTCATCTTTGTGCCATTTGCATTTAGATTAGATTTCCCTTATGTATGTAACTTCTATTTCCCATTTTAAAAACCTGATCTTTATTTTCCCAGACTCATCTATTTTAAGTACTGTTTAATCAACGATTATTTATTTAATGGTTGGTCTCTGCTCTTTTCATTACTTATATCCCTCAAATTTCACTTACCATTCTAACTAATAGTTTTTATTTAATAAAACTATTTATAATAAAAAGAAATATTAAATACACTTTTCAAAGCTGTAATTATCTGAATCAATTATGTGTTAGATGTGTAACTTTATAGAGATTATATATATGCAAAAACGATTTAAGATAAAAAAATTTCAAACTAAAAATATTATTATTATTATTGTTTTTATGAGTTCAATAGCTAGATCTCCTTGGAGACTTGATATTCATGCTGAAACTTTGGGCACCAGATGTAATGGGCTGGTGGATTTCAGAAGAGATAGGGGAGTGCATCTTACTATTGTCAGACTTTGGGTCTTCAGATAAGATGCAAGTGATTACGCAATGAAATACATGACCTATGATTGTACCTACTTCCAACGGACTAGCTCTATGGTCAGTTCATCCAATAGTCAACCCTTTCTAGCCGCGTTATACCACAATATTCAAATTCAGGGAGTAATTGCCTGAGCTCTTTTATCAGGAAAAGGTATCACACTAATAGTAGTTATTGCACCTCTATAGAGGTGATAATTAATTACCAAAAATCAATTAAGCATAAGATATATAAAAATTATGTATGTGCAGTATAAGTATATATGTATTAAAAGTTATAATAAATGACTTAAATATGTATATGTATTTCCTCTATCATAATAATAATATTAATAGGTGTAAAACTAAATAAGATAATAATGTTTATAATGGGTATGTGAATAATGAAGAACTATAAATCTGATGGTGTATATTGAAATAATGATTAGTTAGAGACCAGATTAAAATAACGAATTATATAAACATTTTTTGACTAACAAAAAATATGAAGTATAAATAACAATTTATTTTATCAAGGGTGAATTTCTACCATATCGATATCTATAATGATATTAATAAAAATAAAACCTTTGCCTTAAACCCAATGGTAGAATTTCATGTACTTGAGTAATTATTTACAGCAATGAATATGTAAAATTATAATATGTATATGTGATTGTGAATTTAACTGATTAATTTAAAATATGTTTACAAACATAACAACAACAACAACAACAACAAAATCTTTCTTGTCTAGATAAATTAATGATTATAAATCATTGATTTAACAGTGATATAAAAGTAAGATTAATTAATGAGATAATGTTAATTTTTTTTACCTCACAATTTTCTATATGTTGTCAACAGTGAGTCAGATGGGGCAGTCAAAACTATTCCTTTTTTTATTCTTATACAATTAAAGATGATAATATATATATATATATATATATATATATATATATATATATATATATATATATATATATATATATATATATATATATATATATATATATATATATATATACCCCCTCCCTTATTACTCTCATACAGAGTTTCTCCAAAATTATACACATTAACTTCCATTTGTAGAAACGAAAATAATACATAAAATTTACAATAGACAATATAATAAAACAAAAAATCACAATTTTTATTCCATTATGTTAATTAAAGTTCAATAAGTGTGCTGGAAATTGTTCATTTGTTAAATAAATTCCTAGTAATGGAGATGAAGTTTTGCTACCATGAAGAATAGAAGTTTCTTGTCTGAGTCAAAAAATAATAATGTTCTCCAATTATCCTGTCTTGGATTTGTTTAGGCATTTTATTTAAAGCAAAGATGGTTTTCAAATTTCTTCTAAATGGGCAGGTAAAATCTTTAAACTTTCATGGCTTTATTGATGATGTATTATTACCCCATGTTACAAACTTTTCAGCAAGCTATCATGATATAGAAATAATATATATTTATTGATTCATTTGCTTCTCAAGATTTCAATGATGATATTATTATATATCAAAACAAATAATTATTGAATATTATTGCTACGCATAAGTTTAACTAAAATTTGTCTAATCAGCAAAAAATTTAAATCTTCTTACTTTCAAAAAAATTATTTCTTTTGAAACGATTGCTTTAAAATTTCAGGTATTGATCAGTTTGATTAATATTTTAAAACATATTTATATATTTAAATTCAAACATTCAGATCCATTTTGTATTCGAATTTATTTTTTTAAACAGAAAAAAATAATGTTCTTTGAATGCAGAAGACAATTATAACAATTAATACTGTGTTGTATGTCAGTGAAGTAATTTTAACATTTTAACCTTGACATTTCCTACTGTTTAACTGATGTAATATAAATAAATGGGATTATAAATAAAAATAATAATTTATAAATATTTTAAATTTCATTTCCACAAATGATTTCTATGTGTTTACATTTTAATTCAGTCATTGTTTTTATTTATTTATTATTTTTAAGTTTATGTGTAATTTTTTATTTATCGACATCCCCAATTATAAACATATAATATGTTTTATTCCAGTGTTAATATACCTATATGTTTCTCTCTAGTAATTTAATGGCTTTTATTACTTCTTTAGAAATTAAAAGATGTTTATAAACATGGATATGTTGGAAAAAAATATTACTATGATAATTTGCTTGGCAATTTATTGGTTAAGAAAACATGTTATGAGGCTCCAATTGGTAGAGTGTCTTAAATAACTTTATGGTGTGGTATGTTGTAGCTCATCATTACAATATATATATATATATATATGATTGCTCACTATTATTATAATCCAAATTATAGTTTGTTTCAAGTTATTAAGTATAATGGATCATTCTTTAAGCCTTTTAGACTTTATAAGACTTTAAATAACTATTTTAGAGTTAATTATCTTATTGCTGAGCAAAGTGTTATCATTGTTTGATAACAATTTTGCTTTAATTCTTATACATTGTGTGGAAACTTAGGCTTTCATAAAATAGCCCTTTGTTATCCTTGGTTCTCCATATTGTGCCTTCTGCAGTGAGATATTCTTGAGATTTTCATTACAATAAGAAGGAAGATTTGAATCTTAACTTACTTCAATTTACAATTGGAATATAAATTCAGGTTTTATTCAATTTTACTTATTACTGATATTAATACTTGACTGGAAAATGTTTTAGTCTTAGATAAGCTGGATTACTATTGTTAGTCATGGAGGTGACAATGCAATTCACAAAGGAATGAAAGTCAATGGTATTTCTATGCAGTTAGGTAATGATCTTGATTCTTACTTGATTTTAAAGCTGTTTGCCACTCTTAGCATATGAGCCTTGTCTCATACTATCACTATCACTGATTTATGTACTTAGTAATATGGTAGGCTTGGAAAAAAATTGTCTCAAAATGTTCACTAGAGGGAACTTACCAATAGCTCTAATCAAGCTTTATTTTAAAAGTACTGAAAGAGAAAAAATTCAAAATCTCTATTGGAAAGTCCCTATCTCCAGACCAATTGGTTTCAAGCTTGTGACTCACCTGGGTGAAGTGTTGGGACTCTAAAAACTAAATTTAGTCATTGATAAGCTCTCTCTAGTGAACATTTAAATGCAAGCTTAAAAACAAGTTATGAAATTTATATATATATATATATAAAATACATATTTTGCGGGTTCATCCGTGTTAAAAACTTTTAATATCAATACACTGACGTTTCGACTTGGTCACACAAGCCATCCACTCTGTGGATGGCTTGTGTGACCAAGTCGAAACGTCAGTGTATTGATATTAAAAGTTTTTAACACGGATGAACCCGCAAAATATGTATTTTATATATTTAACCCGTGCAAATCTTCGTTTTAACATATATATATATATGTGTGTGTGTGTGTGTTATGTGTAGATAATTATATATGTGTCTAATTTCATTGCAACTAATATTCAATTGAAATACCCACAAATAGTCCATTATCTAACATGTATGGAGCTCAATTTTAAAAGCTATCAATTGAACTTCAATATCCATTATTTTGCTGTGTCACATTTCTTACATAAACTATATGAAACAAATACATAGACAAACATTCTGAAATTGTGAAACAAACATTAAAAATGTTAAGTTAAATAAAATCATTTACTTAGAAAACAGCAATATCAATGGAATGTTAAAAAAATGTGACATTTATATATGAATAATTTGATCGCTAATCCTCCAAAATTTTATTTTGAGTATTTATGAACATTAGTCATTGTAATAAACAATCTTAATATCATAAGACTATTGATAAATAATTAAAATATATGACAAATAGACTTACCCAATCTAAAGTACTGATTATAACATTATTAAGTAAAATTCATCACTTTTATCAAAATCACCTCTGTCTGTTTATTATGCATTTTGTATAAATATAATAATAATGCAATAATATTTTGTTATGAAATGTTATCACATTAAAAATGGTCTTGCACAAGCAATTGCAATAACGATTAATTTAACTAAGTCATTTGACTATGTTCACTTTAATTGTATATCTAAATACATTTTTATACATCTTCTGTAAAGGTCAGAATCCATATGTAGTGTAATAAATAATCTACAGTATATCTTAGAGCAATGCAATACAATACAATACTAAGATTTTCCTCAATATTTAATATAACAAACATATTACTCAATGATCACCTCTTCATTATACTATATTTACTATTTACATGAATTACATTTTGAGAGAAAGCAAGAGCAAATTACCATTTTTATTTTTTTTTTTGTGTTGACTCTGAATAGAAAGATAATGTATTCATTAAGATTATAAATATCTCGAAATGACCAAAGAAGAATGCAATATCTTTTCATTGAAAACAGTTTAAAGTTGTTATATAAATCACTTGTTTCCAGAGTCAAATTTTCAGCATATTAATTAATTTATAATCACTAATATATTTTAAACTAATGTCACTAAGTATGATTAAATGACCCACGTGAACAAAGAAATTAAATTTTATTTTAAAGTAACTTCTGGCATATTATCCAATGATTGTTGTATTATAATACAATAACAGCTTGTATTTAATAATAAAAGAGCAACTATAAATTTGTTTTTATCTAATATTAATCAAAAATAATGGTTTCTGAGTTCATAAAATAAAGATGATTGGGCAATTTTTGAGTGGTAAATCATTTGGAAAGTCTGTGTGTAGGCACATCATTTGGCATCTATTTCAGAAAACTGATTTAGTAAGATTGATAATGTCATCATATTCGGTTAAATGTGACTTGTTCTATCAAGATATAAAAAAGGGAGTGAATGTGTCTAATAATTCTGATGAACCCAAGATATTAAAGACAATAAAATTTAGTTGTTGTATCCAATATACTTTGCTACTACTGTTTTGTTGTGATATTCATTATATGACTTTTTTTTATTAATGTGCTAAATAACATGATTTGGATTAAAATTTGATATATATATATATATATATATATATATATATATATAAATATATATATATATATATATATATATATATATATATATAAAGTATGTGTGATATTGCATTTTACACACCTACATTAAACAAATTAATAAATAACTCTAAAGATAAAACTTCATTTATAAATAAAAATTGAGTAATTTATAAATGGATATGTAGGTGTGGTAATGGATATATAGCTGAATTGAGATGTAAGTTGGAAAAAAAAAAGTAAAGAGCACCAGCTGTTATTAAAACAGGTTCAAAATTCAGAACAAGATTGTAAAGTAGATAATAATTTAACACCTGCTTTTGATGACCATAATTAGTCATGTATCTATTGTTTTGACTTCAATTTTAATAATGTAAAAATGTTGCAAATTAAAAAAAGAACAATAAAAGGAAAGTAAAGGAAGCTATGCTAATATAAAAATACAAACATAACTTAATTAACAGGCAGGCAGCAAACATTAAGGTCACGGAATTGTGGAAAGGTTAGCCATTCAAAGCGTTTGTTGACAAAGATTACCAGGATAATCATAGTGCTCCTAAGTAGATAAAATTTTTAATTATCTAATTACTGTATTTATAAATATTCAATTATATAATTACATATATTGCTTTTAAAAAATACGGACAGTGAATAATATATATATATATATATATAAACTTAAGAGATCCCCATCCAAAGACCGGTTTAGACCTAGGGTCTCTTCAGTGAGGAGTTGGGACATTAGATTCAAAAAACAAACTCAAGCTAAGCATTTATCTAAAAGATAATTCTTAAGAAGAAGATCTAAACTTTTAGACATCTGCATGTCTTTAAAGTCAGCTCTCCAACTGAAAAAAAAATATGGGCCTGAACTTAATTCACATACTCCATATATTAATAGGCTTAGCCATTTAATTTAGGCAATGCCCCAACAGCAAAATAATAATAGTAATAATAATAAGTCAGATGTCACATGACTTATATATAGCTTGCAATTACCAATATGTAAACTTAAGAGCATGCTAATGCTCTAACAAGCTTTTTTATATTATGATAAATGCTAATACAAAAGAAGGCAGTCAAATCATCTTTATCTTAGATTGTCCCCATCCACAGACCGGTTTCGCCCTATGAGTCTCTTCAGTGAGGAGTTGGGACATTAGATTAAAAAAACCAATTTAAGCTAAGCATTTATCTAAAAGATAATTCTTAAGAAGATCTAAACTTTTAGACATATGCATGTCTTTAAAGTCAGCTCTGCAACTGAAAAATTATATGGGCCTGAACTTAATTCAGATACTCCATATATTAATAGGCTTAGTTATTTAATTTATCCAAAGCCCAAAAGCAAAATAATAATAGTAATAATAATAAGTCAGATGTCACATGACTTATATATAGCTTGCAATTACCAATATGTAAACTTAAGAGCATGCTAACACTCTAAACAAACTTTTTTTTATATTATGATAAATGCTACTACAAGAGGAGGCATTCAAATCATTTTTATCTTAGATTGTCCCAATCCCCAGATCGGTTTCGACCTATGGGTCTCTTCAGTGAGGAGTTGGGAAATTAGATTCAAAAAGCAACTCAAGCTAAGCATTTATCTAAAAGATAATTCTTAAGAAGAAGATCGAAACTTTTAGACATCTGCATGTTTTTAAAGTCAGCTCTCCAACTGAAAAAATTATATGGGCCTGAACTTAATTTAGATACTCCATATATTAATAAGCTTAGCCATTTAATTTAGACAAAGCCCCAACAGCAAAATAATAATAGTAATAATAATAAGTCAGACATCACATGACTTATATATAGCTTGCAATTACCAATATGTAAACTTAAGAGCATGCTAACGCTCTAAACAAACTTTTTTGTATATTATGATAAATGCTACTACAAGAGAAGGCATTCAAATCATCTTTATCTTCGATTGTCCCCATCCCCAGAACAGTTTGTTATTATTATTACTATTATTATTTTGCTGTTGGGGCTTTGGCTAAATTAAATGGCTAAGCCTATTAATATATGGAGTATCTGAATTAAGTTCAGGCCCATATAGTTTTATCAGTTAGAGAGCTGATTTTAAAGACATGCAGATGACTAAAAGTTTAGATCTTCTTCTTAAGACTTATCTTTTAGATAAATGCTTAGCATGAGTTGGTTTTTTGAATCAAATGTCCCAACTCCTCACTGAAGAGACGCATAGGTCGAAACCGGTCTGGGGATGGAGACAATCTAAGATAAAGATCATTTGAATGCCTTCTCTTGTAGTAGCATTTATCTTAATATATAAAAAGTTTGTTTAGAGTGTTAGCATGCTCTTAAGTTTACATATTGGTAATTGCAATCTATATATAAGTCATGTGACATCTTACTTATTATTATTACTATTATTATTTTGCTGTTGGGGTTTTGGCTAAATTAAATGGCTAAGCCTATTAATATATGGAGTATCTGAATTAAGTTCAGGCCCATATAATTTTTTCAGTTGGAGAGCTGACTTTAAAGACATGCAGATGTCTAAATGTATAGATCTTCTTAAGAATTATCTTTTAGATAAATGCTTAGCTTGAGTTGGTTTTTTGAATCTAATGTCCCAACTTCTCACTGAAGAGACCCATAGGACAAAACCAGTCTGGTGATGGGACAATCTAAGATAAAGATGATTTGAATGCCTTCTCTTGTAGTGGCATTTATCATAATATAAAAAAAAAGTTTGTTTAGAGCGTTAGCATGCTCTTAAGTTTACATATTGGTAATTGCAAGCTATATATAAGTTATGTGACATCTGACTTATTAATATATATATATATATATTAATAAGTCAGATGTATATATATATAAGTATAGATGTCTTTCATTTCCAGATATATATATATATATATATATATATATCTGGAGGTGAGCAAATGAAAGAGGTAGTTAATTCTGACTCTTTTTTCGTTTATGTAAACAAATTTTACACTTGTTTGGTGGTTTTGGTAAAGCGCCATCTTTTGAACATAAATAACAAGTGATAGCAGGTTACATGAGTAACTTGTTTTTGTTTTTCATAAATGTACCTTTAAAGCTTTTTTGCAATGATATATATTGCAGAGACTTTGATTATATGGTGATACTGAACTGAGATCAGACCCATATAAATATCTGGCTTGCTAGGCTGAGTTTGAAGACTTTACCGGTCTGAAAAATTCATGCTTGCAATCTGATAGAAACGTTTTGCATAAACACTTGAGAGTCAGTGTTTAGATCTAGTTTCTATACTCTATCCCTCACTGAGGAGAGCAAACCAGCTTGAAATCAGCTGATATGGGGGTGAGCAAATGAAAGAGGTAGTTAATTCTGACTCTATTTTCGTTTATGTAAACAAATTTTACACTTGTTCGGTGGTTTTGGTAAAGCGCCATCTTTTGAACATATATATATATATGATAAAACTTCTTGAATCAGAGGTTGTTAATCTTATGAAGACATCTTTTGATATTATGGGAAGATGGTGATATATATATATATATATGATCACTAGATGAAGCTTTACCAATAGTTTCTAACAAGCTTTGTTTACATAAATGCCGGGAGAGTTGGAATTTAATATCTCTTTCGTTGTCTCCCATACAGACCAAGGTTTTCAGCTAGTTGGCTGAGGTGAGACAAATAGCTCGAAACCATGGTCTGGAGGTAGGAGACAATGAAAGAGATATTGAAATCTATATTTCTCAGCATTTATATAAACAGAGCTTGTTAGGAGCTATTGGTAAATCTCCATCTAGTGATCATAAAATGCAAGCTAAAAGCAAGTTAAAAAGGTATAACTTGTTTTGTTAATCATATATATATATATATATATATATATATATATATATATATATATATATATATATATATATATATATATGTGTGTGTGTGTGTGTGTGTGTGTGTTTGTTCCTTTAGTTTGATTTTCACTTGAGAAGGTCTCTTTGTAGTAGATGAAAGCATGGTTATGTAAGGATTAAAAAAAATGGATTTTATCTAGTATTGAATCCCATATTTTAATGTTAAAAGCTTCTCAATTTATTAAATATGGAATTCATGGCTTTGAATTGATGATGTTTGCTTCCATTTTTTTAAATATTATGGCAGTTGAGGCAGGTTAATTAAGAAATTAACTGAAAGTACCTCTGCAGATTTAAAAACAGTTTTTAATAGTTTATTACTATTAAATTTATTATTTTTATTATAATTCCAACTTTGTTTTAATTAACGCACATTTTATTTATATTATATTATATATATATTACATATTGAAGCAGTCAATCTTAGCTTAAGATTGTGCCTCATGGCTCCATCTACTAACCTGTGTTCAAACCCTAAATCCCATCCCGTTCGTTTTGTCATGTATATATATTTTATGTATATATCTGAGATGCACCCTAAAAATTTATAAATTTTAACTTTCAATAACATTTTTTTAAAATTATTATTAATTCTTTTTTATTAATTATTAGTTCTTTTTTATTAAAGTATTATAGGTGTGGCTCATATATATATATGAAAAACAAAATCAAGTTAAAAACTTGTTAACGCTTGTATTTATGTGAACAGATGGCGTTCTACCAAAAACACCGTCAAGCGTATTTTGTTTACATAAACATCAGAGAATGCATTCACTATCTCTAACTTTAATTCCACTTTCAGATCATGATTTCAAGTTATTTTCTATCATCAGTGAAAGACAGGAATAAGAACTAGATCTAAACACAAACTCTGAGCATTTATAAAACAGTTTCTATTCAGCTTGCAAGTGTAAATTTTTTAGACACGTTAATGTCTTCGAACTCAGCACAGCAAGCCAGATAGCTACATGGGTCTGATATCAGTTCAACATCACCACATAGTAGAAGCCTCTGCAATATATATCATTGCAAGAAAGACCTCAAAGGTACATTTATAAAAAACAAAATCAAGTTAAAAACTTGTTAACACTTGTATTTATGTCAACAGATGGCGTTCTACCAAAAACACCATCAAGCGTATTTTGTTTACATAAATGTCAGAGAATGCATTCACTATCTCTAACTTTAATTCCACTTTACTAACAAAATATTGATTTTGTTTTTGTAAATATTTTAGTATAGGTCATTTTTAAACTTTTTCTTTTTAAAGTACTTTTTTTTCCTATTAAACTATACTTTTCTTTTTAAATTCAAAATGGAAGATGCAATTGTAAATTGTCTAAAAATAATTAAAGGGTTGAAAACACTATTGTTTTAATCTGGGGAAGGTATTTTCAATTAAAGTTTTTACTTAAAATGGGATTAAGATTAAAGATTGTCTTTTGTTATAAACATTTTGTCAAATCAATTTCTAATCTGGTTATAGATTTGAAATTATTTTGGACATTATCTTACAGTTGCATCTTTCAAAAACAATGAACAAAGGAAACTTAATATTTTAGATCAGAGATTAGATTTTAAGCTAAAACTATGTAATTAAAAAAGAAATTATTAAACTCAGGTGCTTACTATACATATATATAATTTTAATGCGCAAATACGCGCACAACAACCGAGCTTCATCAGGATTAAATAACAATATATTATAAACTTAAATAATTATAATATCTAAAGAATAATGCCTGAGCGCTTTCAAGAGAACTTAGCTCTCATAATCATGGGCAACAAAGAATAAGCATAGCGTGTTGGTATATGCTAAAATATGCTGATATATGTAAATTAGTTGAAAATAAATGCGTCAGCTCAAAGCATTCTTAAAATACCTGGGCAAAAATATAAAGTGGTCAAATTTTTAATCAAGAGATGTGCTACTATTGAAAGAACTGCAGTGAACATTACCCATGCTGGTATAAAAGTTATAAAATAATGATGTAGTAGTAAGTCCACCACTTTTCTCACCCCTGTTGGGTCATCATATGCCACTGCCATTATACCATGCTTCTTAGAATAAAGTAAAGTACCAATGGAGAACTTTGGAATGCTAAATAGAAGTTTGCTCACACCAAGAAGAATTCACTTGGATCCATTAAATGTACTTTGAAAAACAGAGTCTTAAAATGGTGCAAGATAAATTATTTCAAACTGCCACCATTGAAACTAAATATAGCTTGCCTATATAATCTCAAACTCTATATCAATTTATCCTAATGTAATATTTAACTTTGTGCCTTTTGTAATATATAAATTGTTCTTAAATAATTTTTATAAATTTAATTCTCATATGCTATAACTTTCTTTAATTTTGGTGCCATCATTTATTTATTACTTATTTTTTATGTGTGCTTTTTTTATTAATATGCCAACCTCAAGCAAACTGGTGAGTCTTTTTTATAAAGATCTTTTCTGCCATTTTTAAGTAAACCTTCTTGAAGCAAGGTTATTAACTTCCCTATTTAAAACATAACACATTATTAATTAATACATTTTCCAGATTGTTTTTTTATAAATCAAATTTTAGGTTTGTTTTTAGTATAACAATTTGTTATTTGTTTAACTCTGAATTTTCTACACAGGTGAATCCATAACTTCGACTAATTAATGCTCTGAAACTCAGTTATTTTATAAATGTTATTTATTCAATTCTGAAAGGGTGACTTCTTATTTTGTTTTCTATATAACTGCAAGTTTTTTATATACTCTTAAAATATCAAATACAGTATTTAAATATTCCAGTTATTACAAAATCAATGAAGGTGGGATTGATTTATTTTAAATAGCAAGAAAAGAAGGAGGTCAAATCTTAATGTAAATTTTATTAAATCTTAATGTTTCTTTTACTAAGTAAAATCTTAATGCATATTTTATTTAGGGAAATCTCTCTCTACATGTACATATAACTGTTAGCATACTATTTATATAAATTATGGCATTCAAACAAGGGTCATTTATTTTTAAGCAGTAAATGATATTTCATGTCATTAGTGACATTCATTCATACTGCATTACTGACATTCGGTTTATCTTCATATATATATATATATATGAAAAACAAAAAACACAAGTTAAAAACTTGCATACGCTTGTATTTATGACAATAGATGGCATTATACCAAAAACACCTTCAAACATTTGTTTACATAAATGTCAGAGCGAGTATTTCACTATCTCTAACTTAATTTCCACCTTGAGATCATGATTTCAAGCTATTTGCTATCATCAGTGAAGGACAGGATTAAGAAACTAGATCTAAAACACAAACTCTGAGCATTTAAGAAACAGTTTCTATTCAGCTTGCAAGCATGAATCTTTTAGACACGTAATGTCTTCAAACTCAGCATAGGATGCCAGATAGCTACATGGTTCTCATATCAGTTCAGCATCACCACATAGTAGAAGTCTCTGCAATATATATCATTGCAAGAAAGACCTCAAAGGTACATTTATGAAAAACAAAAAACACAAGTTAAAAACTTGCATACGCTTGTATTTATGACAATAGATGGCGTTATACCAAAAACACCTTCAAGCATTTGTTTACATAAATGTCAGAGTGAGTATTTCACTATCTCTAACTTAATTTCCACCTTGAGATAATGATTTCAAGCTATTTGCTATTGTCAGTGAAGGACAGGATTAAGAAACTAGATCTACAACACAAACTCTGAGCATTTAAGAAACAGTTTCTATTCAGCTTGCAAACGTGAAACTTGAAGGTGTTTTTGGTATAATGCCATCTATTGTATATATATATATATATATATATATATATATATATTAGTTATGTGCGTCTGGTCTTCTAATCTGGGGGTTCTGACAAGTTCAAATGCATAAATTTTCTTCTCAAGCTTTTTCCTGAGGATAGTGATTTACCAAGGACCATTTATGTCATATAAAAAGGCCTCTGGTGGTGAATCCTAAGTCTGGCACACACTATGCCTATCCACTTCTTTTGTACAAAAAGGGCTGCATGTCGGCAATGACCATGACATGCCTATCCACTTCATTATTATACAGAAGCATGATCGTTTCCTCTTAGTTATTTTTTGGCTATTATGTCAGTACCATCCAAACTTCGTATTATTATTATTTCTTTTACTTATGACCTAATTTTAGTGCTGTAATAATATTAAAATTGAGCTCTGCTCAAAATATATATAAATGCCAACTATTACTAGTTTTATTAATTAAATTTATTTCAATCTTATACAATCCACCATTATAACTTATCTTTGTATTTAAGAGTATCTGTATGCCTTGGGTAAAAATAAAGCGTTTTTGTTACCAGCGCTAATTAACAGAATTTTCATTAAATATTTTTGTCATATAATCAAATATGTTTTCAAGTGTATTTTATATATTTTCACAAGCATAAAGGCATGAAAATAGTTTGTATTATATCTGTTATGAATCTCAGAATGCTCCCTGAAGTAGTAATGTTAGTCACCATGTTTCAGAACCATAATCCAAAGCATTAACAGCAATTTTATGTAAATTCTTTCTAATAACTGATTGGCATCTTAATATTGGACCCACCAAAGATGAGTGCTTATTTATCATATATTATTTAGCTAATAAAGAGCTTATGATAAATAATAGTGTGAATGACAATATATAATTATCTATCGTTTGGTAGAACACTTGCTCGTTCACACACATACTAATGTATTTAAATTATAAATGTATAATAATTTGTCAGTATATTATACTAATTTTTATTGTCTAACTTATTTGAGTAGTTCAAATTCCTTTTTTCTCCACTTTCAAACATACAACCAAGCTTATATATATTTGAGTTTAGTCATAGTAATAGATGTCTCATTGTCTTCTACGATTTGCTAGTGGGCCGGATTAAGAATTGATTCTCATGTGTTATCACTATTATGTTACTCATTAGGTATTTGATTTGGAGCTCAGAGAGTGGGTTCGAATCCAGGCTGGTACCTGACCTAAATCTCGGGCTTGACTGGGTTTGAAGTACAGTTTGGGAGTTCCAGTTCATGTTAGATGGATAAATACATTTGACCAGTACAATATATATATATATATATATATATATATATATATATATATATATATATATATATATATATATATATATATATATATATATATATATATATATATATATATATATTGTGCCCGATTTTAAAAATGAGATAAAGAAACTGATTGCTCACCTGCATTTAAATCGAAGATGAAAATAAGTAAAATACTGAAAAGTGTAAACCATGCTAGTTCAGTTATGCTAGTGACTGAGTTTAAACCCCAGCAAAAATGATAAAATATGAAAACACTGACATCCTTAATCCATTAAAATAATTATGCTGAAAAGTAAGAAAGAAACAATTCCAGTGCCAAATGGTTTCTATGGGAGCAAGAACTTCACCATCATCATCACAGTAAAAGTATTGCAAGCCCAAGCCAAATGAGTATAGGTCTGTTCTAGTAAACTGCTGAAATTGGTAGTATACATGTGTTACAGATTGTTATGTGGTTGCTGCTAAATTTATAAACATTCAACAAGCTGTATTTAAACTCTTAGAAAGTGCGTATCTCAAAAAAATAAAAGTTGTACTGGTAATATAAATTTTAATTATATATTATCCTTTTTATTATTTCAGGAAATATTAACAAAATTTTAATAACAAATTCTTTATCTTTCATTGTCTCTGAATTTTAAAACTAAAATCAAGTAAAAAGCAGATTTTCGGTAATAATAGCTATAAGCTTTATTAATGATTTTAGGAATTTTAAAATTATTATATGTATCCACTTATGGATGTATTGTATTTTGTGAAATGTATTATTGTGGGTCAATTCAAAATTATGTAATATGCTTATATGTTAAAAGGTTTTTTTGTTTGTTTAATAATAATATTTTATTCATAATGAGATCTAGATACGTACACACATTTAATAGTATAATTATACTTGACACATGAATATCTGTAATGTCTGACTGTTAAAAGTGATAGAAAGGTAGTATTGGAGGAGTTATATTTTTTACAGTAATGATTAGTGACCTGAATAGCTTAAGAGGGGGAGAAATGTAATTAAAAACTTGTTTCTATAAATGCTTTTATGATTCTAGAATCTAGCTAACATTTTTCTAATTAATCATTTTACTTTATATGTTATGTTTAAATTCATAAGGCTACACCAGTTTGTGTGTGGAAATAGTGTTTATTTTTTTAATGAAATATTTTTGTTTGGATGTAAATTTTCAGTCCAAATTGATGCATAAACATTATATTATAACATAAACATTGGATACTGTCATTACAGGGAAAGGGGGAAGTGTTTAAGATTATTAATATTGTGATTTAAATATAAATAACTCATAATTGTTATTCATATAAATTTTCATATATATCTTTAAATAGTATTTATATTTTAGTAGTGCAGTAATAAATATTAATTTGTTTTATTAAAAGAGGTGTATATTTTATTAAGAGAATTCATTGCTTTATTAATTATTATCATTCATCATCACTGTTGAATATAAATGGTTAAGTTCTAATTTAAATATATTAAAGTTAGGCAAATAATTATGAATTTATAAAAGCTAAATTTTATATTAGGTGTTAGTTCTAAAGCTGTGGATGGAAGTATTATCTTTATCATCATCATTATCATCATCATGTTTTTAAATTAATGATCTAGATAAATGTGTTTAATGGCCATAGATGAGAAATGATTCTCACTGTATTTGGTTATCATTTGTGAGTCCTTATAGGATAATAACCACTATTCCAATCATCTAACATCATTCAAGGCTGAGTGAACTGCCACCACAAATCATAATGTTTGATATGAGCTAGCAAGACATATGAAAATGTTGAAATGCACTTATAATATTGAAATCTAAATAATAATTATGTCTGATGAATTTTATATGCACAACCAAGGCATAAGTATGTTTTGTTTTCCTTAATGTTCACACAAATGTAATATGGGTCTAAAATCAAAAAATCCTACATCCGGTTATAAATAAGGTACCAAATGGATTCAAACCCAGTACATTTGTCAGTAGGTTTAGAATAAAACTATATCTTGGTTTAGCTAACCTAGTGGCACCCTATAGGTCATATTCACATAATATTCATTTAATATAAAACTAGAAATAAAGTGGGTTAAAATTACTGTTCGATTTATTTTGAGATATTTTTATTATGTATTACCATTGTTTCCATTACAATATATATATATATATATAAATATATATATATATTGTAACGGAAACACGCCAATCGAAAGCTTAACTTCCCTTTTATTTATATATAATGGGGAATTCTTATAATTCAAGATCGTCAACTTTCTGCAAGCAGAGAAAACATACAGACATAAACAAGTCTATATCTGTACTTGACCGAACCTGTAACTATACGGGTATAGCCCCAGGTTATTTTTCCTGGTCAACTGTCTCTCGACTGCTGTAAGATTTAACAGAGTTACAGTGCTTGGATATTTATAAATTTTAATGGGATCAAAATACTGCACCACTAGCTTCATGTGTTAATTCAGTACTCAAAATGAATAATAATTATTTCCCCAACCCTAAGACTATATTACTTTTTGGAATGGCAAAGAACGAGACGAAACAGATTTAAATCAATAATAAATATTTAATACAATAGATTGTGCACTAAAAGAAATAGTTTAAATCATTTACACACAATAAAAAACAGATTATCTGCTATAATGCTACGAGTAAAACAAAATAAAAAGATTCTATAAATGATTATACATTTATAATTATCATTCCGTGTATATATAAAAAAGTTAAAGAATGTCTGTATCATTCAAAGTAAGAATTTGGCCATTGTCTCAATAAAGGTATGTGCACATGGAAATATAAAATGTAGTATACATATTTACTTAGGTTTTTTAAGTCTCTGAATTAATTTGAAGTCTTGCTGACTGCCACGTGGAATTTTTCCACTTCTTTACCAGGGAACAGTCGCTCTTAGGTTTTTTGGTTGTGGGAACTTTTCAGTATTTAGGGCATGAAGGACAAGGCAAAATGAACACTCCGGCAGGTGCTTTGTCAGCAGTTGTTACATCTAGACAGGAACCATTAGCACAGTGAGTCTGGATCAGCAAGCGATCACGATGGCCCTTAGCCAGCCATTCTTGATGAGGCACCGATGTTAGAAATCTTATCTTGTTAACTATGGCTGCTTATTATCGGAGCAGGGTTTTTACCCTCATCTCGACAAGAAGTCTTTACCAATACCAATCATACTTTTAATTAAAATTCCCCAGTTCTTTGTCCTTTTGATCCTTTGTTTTCATTGTTGTTCACACCTTTGCTTTTTCTGAATGCACCTTCGGCCATTTATAGATTTGCCTTTACATACTTTCGTAGCACTATGTACATTTATTTATTTTTTCATTTTTTTTTAATTAAACAGATTTTAATAAATGGTTTTTTATTTTATTTTGACAAGCATTAATTATTGATGTCTTTATCATACTTCATACACGCATTTCATTTTATCGTCAAATGTGTACTTTTATGACCCAGATCCTTATCTTTCGGTCATGTTTTAAATTTCTATTTTTGCTCTGTTTAAGGCTTTCAAACTTTACTTTTCTTATACATCATATTTTAGTTTTTCTTTCATTTAGATTTCTTTTTTACTATTAATTTTCTAATGTACAATTTCAATATTTCTAACTTATTTTTCATTTCACAAATCTTAACTTTGGAGGGTAAAAGATAAGAATCTTTTCGATTCTAATTCCCTCTCTATTCTTAATTAAAACATTTCTTTGTTTATAATTTTTTAAACTCACTTTTTAGTATTCCAAACACAATATTTAATATTCTTTAAATGTTAAATATCTATATGTGTGATCGCAGTATGTGCAATCATCACATTGCACCGTTCCCCTCCTTTAAAATTTTTTCTTAAAAAATTTTAATTTACTGCATTGAAAGCTTGCTGCTCCTAACTACTGTTAGGACCATCTCATATCTATGTACTCTCATACTTAGTGATGAGATTATTCTTAGAGAGGCGACCAGGCAAATTACATCCCTACTCTGGCGACCCAATCAGCATTACTAAACTGATTTAATCTCGCTATAAACATTACATGAGTTTTATTTCTGCCTCCTACTTGTATATAAAGGTTCGAATACACAGGATATCTCTGTGACTCGATTAAACCTGTTTATACCTCACATTTTACAAACAGTAACCCTCTGAGTGACAACACTGGTCACTATCCCAAGGTGGATTGGGAGGCTGGCATCTTTTTATCCAGCTCATTTATGAGCTCAGAATATTTTACTGATAGCTCGTATTTTTATAAAGGGGTTCTTTCCCCATACATTGGTTTCTAATCCATTGACACAATATTTGTCAAATATCTAACTGGAAATCTTAATCCAGTGAGTCATTATGAGAAAAGGATCTCTATCCCTATCTTCTTTATCTAATAAGATCTGGTGACCACAGAACGCCCATGAATACATAACAGAGAAGGCTCACCATATACTGCTAAGATCCATCTACAAATATCTATACCTACACACCTTCAGCCTCTATCTATGATCTCACACTACTATCTATCATATGTTTTTCTTAGTTTGGATTCTAAAGTCCTTTATACTGTTTGTCCATTTACTGGCTCATTCTTCTTTATATTTCCATGATCAATATTTTGTAGTTTCATGTCCATTTACCATTACTTGTGGTCCAATTTTATTTCCAATCTTGTTCCAGTGAATCCATCCTTTATTAGTGATTGCACTTAGGTTTTATATGGTGGTTGTCTTTCTCTATTGACATCGCATCTGCCTCTGTGATACGGATTTTGATCCCCATGTTCTCTATCCTCTGTCCATTTGTATGGCCACTTCCATTCAGTCTTACATCTACATCATTTATCTTCCTGCCCTCTTGTGTTCCACTCTGTACAATCTCTTCTGTTTTCCTTCCATCATCCTTTACTAGGATCCCAACCATTTTTAATTTCAAGTGGCTCCTTTGGTGGTGGTTTATATGCATATCCCTTGTCTGTATCTCCTCCAGTGGCTCTTGACTCGATGCATTCTATCTGGTATATGTGCTGTTACTGGCTGACTTACTTATCCTCTCTTCAAATTTTAAGTCTAACTTTTCTACTACCTTGACTACCTGACTTATATCCTCCTGCATGCTCATCATTATCCTATGATCTTCTACTCTTATCATGTCCACTTCCTCTTCTTTATCTAACTTTCTTATTCTCTTCTCTGGCCACCCTATGTCTTCTCTCAGATCAAACTCTGTTAACTCTCTATCTATACTCTTGGCCCTTTCTAAGTCATCGTATACACATGGTTTTATACTCTTTTGTTCATCCCACTTAATTTCCCTGTCACGTCTATTTCCTGTGTTCTTTGCCTCTTATTGCTTGATGAAGTCATTTCTAATCTCTTCTATGGCTTCAGCAATTCTGTTCTGGTTGTCCATTTCTACTTTTACCTGCCATTCTTCCATCCTTCTTTCCTGTCTGTCCACGTATTCTTTCATGAATTGCTGTTGCTCAACCCTCATTTGCATTATCATATTCATTATATCCCTATAGGTTATTTTATCTTTCACTTCCCACTCCTTAAATTCATCCATTTCTCTTATTTCATTTACTTGAAGGTCCATTTTAGTTTGGGACCTTGTATGCATAGATATAAATTTTATTTAACTCTTCTTGATATTTGTATTTATTATTATTATTGAACATTTCTGGATAGATTTATATAAAAATTTCTTTCTACTGACTCTCAGCTTTTTACTGTGATTAGCTATTTAATTTCTTTGTTATCTCTTAGTTAGTATTTAGACTGCTAGCCCGCCCAAACATCCACACTCTGGTTCACCATCTTGTTTGCCTGCCTTAGATTCATTTGACTGCCTGCCCCACCTTGATGATTGTCCTATATTTCCCCTACTTATCCAAATCTGACTCACTATACTTCAATTAATAATGCTCTTATGTATTACCTTTAACTATAATTTCAACTGAATTCGAGTTCCTGCTATAGGGAAGTGTTAAGTGTATTCATTTATTATTCAATTTTGTTAAGGCTATTGCCAATTCACCCACACAATTTATTTTTCCATTTCTTAATATTCTACGTTATACTTTGGTACTTTACTTATCGCTTTCTTATCATGGTCATAAAATCCCACCAATATTTTATTTTCTAATATTATGTTTATAGTTTTTGAGCACTTTAAGGTTACGGCTGTTTAAAACAAATCATACACATATATTTCCTTTAACACACTAACATCCTTCGTTACACCCACTATGTTTGTATTTTATTGATCCTTTACCTTTTTAAAATCATACATATATATTTCCTTCCATTTAACAGATATACTTCGTTGTACAGGCTATGTTAGTAATTTATTGATCAAGTTATCCTCACGATTATTTTTAAAATCATACATATATTTTCCTCAACTTAACTTACATACGCGACAATTTATAATGAAAACCTTCCTGAAATTTTATTTTTAATTCTTTTTTTTTCTTAAACTTAACTAGTTTATTTTTCGTTAACAACAATTACATCTGGATAATCCATATTTGATCGCTATAATTATAGCTGAATACACTTTATTATTATAACTAAGAAATCATACATACATTTATTTTTTAACTTAACTGGAATATGCGACTATTAAATTACACATAGATATTTCTTCAACTTAACTTATATACGCAAATATTTTAGAATCATACATATATTTTTTTCAATTCAACTAAGATATGCGACTATTTTAAAATCATACATATATTTTCTTCAATTTGACTGAGATATGCAACTATTCTAGAACCATACATATATATTTTTATCAACTTAACTAAGATACGTGACAATTTTAAAATCAAATATATATTTTCTTCAATTCAACTCAGATACGCGACTATTTTTTATTATTTATCATTAAAACTTTCATGAAACTTTGTTTTATTCTCTTTTTTTTACTTGACTGACACAATTTATATTTCGTTCTCAGCAATTACATTGAGATAATCAATTCTTTGTTCGTGACGATTATATTTGAATACTTCTGGTCTTACATTAAATACGTCACAACGAACTTCAAAAACTTTCTTAATATTAAAAATTTCCCCCTTCCTTCTATATCCTTTGTACACATTTGATGTCGAAATACATATATAAAGTATTATAAGTGAAAAAAAATGTATCCCCTTCGTCTTTGCTTCTAACCACCCTGATTTACAATGCTAATTTTATATATATTTTAAAAACACATATTAATTTTTTTTTTTTAGAAAATATTTACGTTATTTTATAAAATTTATTCAACACGTGATCACTGACTGCACAGCAGTAGAAATCCTGGAACTGGCTCCCAAAATTGTAATGGAAACATGCCGATCAAAAGCTTAACTTCCCTTTTATTTATATATAATGGGGAATTCTTATAATTCAAGATTGTCCACTTTCTGCTACTGCAAGCAGAGAGAACATATGGACATAAAGGAGTCTATATCCATACTTGAGCGAACCTGTAACTATACGGGCAGAGCCCCAGGTTATTTTTCCCAGTCAACCATCTCTCGACTACTGTAAGATTTAACAGAGTTACAGCGCTTGGATATTTATAAATTTTAATGGGATCAAAATACTGCACCACTAGCTTCATGTGTTAATTCAGTACTCAAAATGAATAATAATTATTACCCCAACCCTAAGACTATATTACTTTTTGGAGTGGCAAAGAAGGAGACGAAACAGATTTAAATCAATAATAAATATTTAATACAAAAGATTATGCACTAAAAGAAATAGTTTAAATCATTTACACACAATAAAAAACAGATTATCTGCTATAATGCTACGAGTAAAACAAAATAAAAAGATTCTATAAATGATTATACATTTATAATTATCATTCCGTGTATATATAAAAAAGTTAAAGAATGTCTGTATCATTCAAAGGAAGAATTTGGCCATTGTCTCAATAAAGGTATGTGCACATGGAAATTTAACATGTAGTATACATATTTACCTAGGTTTTTTAAGTCTCTGAATTAATTTGAAGTCTTGCTGACCACCACATGGATTTTTTCCACTTCTTTAGCAGGGAACGGTCACTCTTAGGTTTTTTGGTTGTGGGAACTTTTCAGTATTTAGGGCATCAAGGACAAGGCAAAATGAACACTCTGGAAGGTGCTATGTCAGCAGTTGTTACATCTAGATGGGAACCATTAGCACAGTGAGTCTGGATCGGCAAGCGATCATGACGGCCCTTAGCCAGCCATTCTTGATGAGGACCGATGTTAGAAATCATATCTTGTTAACTATGGCTGCTTATTATCGGAGCAGGGTTTTTACCCTCATCTCGACAAGAAGTCTCTACCAATACCAATCATACTTTTAATTAAAATTCCCCAGTTCTTTGTCCTTTCGTTCCTTTGTTTTCGCTGTTGTTCACACCTTTGCTTTTTCTGAATGCGCCTTCGGCCATTTATAGATTTGCCTTTACATAATTTCATAGAACTATGTACATTTATTTATTTATTCATTTTCTTTTTAATTAAACAGATTTTAATAAATGATTTTTTATTTTATTTTGACAAGCATTAATTATTGCTGTCTTTATCATACTTCATACACGCATTTCGTTTTATCGTCAAATGTGTACTTTTATGACCCAGATCATTATCTTTCGGTCATGTTTTAAATTTCTATTTTTGCTCTGTTTAAGGCTTTCAAACTTTACTTTTCTTATACATCATATTTTAGTTTTTTTTTCATTTAGATTTCTTTATTACTATTAATTTTCTAATGTACAATTTCAATATTTCTAACTTATTTTTCATTTCACAAAATCTTAACTTTGGAGGGTAAAAGATAAGAATCTTTTCGATTCTAATTCCCTCTCTTTTCTTAATTAAAACATTTCTTTGTTTATAATTTTTTAAACTCACTTTTTAGTATTCCAAACACAATATTTAATATT